>JAJMHN010000053.1:0-116740 GCA_030566025.1 Geotrichum cucujoidarum | reverse complement strand
CGCGCGGACTGGGCCTCGCGGGCGAGCCGGTCTGCCTCCTGCTCGGCCGTGAGCACCTCTGTCTTTTGCTCCTGCTGGTGTTGGTGGTCGGTGCGGGGTTGTTTGGCGGCCCTAGCGGCCTTCTCTGCGCGGTACCGCTCGACCTGTTCCTTGACCAGCCGTTTCCGCAGTTTCTTTTCTTCTTGAGAAAGAGCGGGCCCGCGCTGGGTGTAGAGGACGCGCTCGACCTCGCGGACGCCCGTGACGCGGAAGTGGGGCAGGGCGCGGGCGGCGCGGGCCTTGGTGTGCTTGATGTCGGTTATGCGGCCCGCGTGGCCATCGGGCGAGAACTTGGTGACGAGAATGGCCTTGAGGCCAAGCTCGATTGCGGGCTGCTGGTCAAGCTCCTTGTCGGAGCCAATGTAGTAGACGTTGGCGGGGGAGGTGATGAAGGGCGTGAGCTGCTTGAGGAGGTGGGTGAAGAGCCGGAGGTTGGGCTTGCCCAGGCCCAGGTGCGCTGCGCAGGCGTAGGGGATGACGCGGGCGGCGTGGCGGCGGGGGAGGGGGAAGGGCCCTGCTGGTATGGGGGTGCCGTCCGGGTTGGCGGCGATGTAGGAGCTGAGACGGATGCGCGAGTCGACCTGGCGCATGAAGCGGTCAAAGCCTGGCCCGCGGTTGGCAATGATGCCGTAAGGAATGCCGTCGCGCTTGAGCTTGTCGAGCAGGTGCATGACGTCGGAGGGGATGTAGAAGGAGTCGGGCGAGTCGAGGAGCTGCCACAGTTGGCGGTGGAGGTCGGTCTGCGCCCGGGCGTTGAGGCTTGTGTACCGGCGCCGGCACAGCTGTCCAAGCGTATCGGCAATGACGGGCATGTGCCACTCGTCGTACTGGTCCTGCGACACGGGCGTGCCTTCAAACAGCGGCCTCGTCTTGCGATGATGGTCCAAAGTCACTCTCCACATCTCCGTCGCCCAGACGGGTTTGGCAGTAATGCCAAAGCGCTTCAGGGTCTCGGCAAAAATGTGACCGGCAGGGTACCGCCGTGGGAAGAAGACCGTGTCGGAGAAGAGCACGCAGTCAGGACGGTAGTACTGGCTGGGGTCGGCCAGCGGGTCTCGCGGGGCGCCTGGTGGGAGCGCCTGTTCGAACGGGGACTTGGTCTTTGCCGACGATGCTGCCGGGGACGACGCTGCCGTTGACTCGCACCGACTGTATAAACACAGAGCACCTACCCTCCGCGTCCGTGAGGCTGCTCGCCTGTGTGTGAGCGCAAACATGGCCGGGTTCAGGGTCTCGGTGATGTGATTGCATGGGAATAAATATTTTTCACAGGCTTGCTTTGGGACCTTTTAGTCTGACAGGCGCACGGCTGAACCCGCAATGCAGCAAACAAGCACCAGTGACGAGACCAGCGCTGCGCTGCGGGACTGGCGGGCACGGACATCGTCGAGTTGGAGCTCGAGCAGGCAGTGTTGGTACTGGCGGGCTCAGCGCTGGCCTAGTTCAGGGTGTTTTGAGCCACTGGCGCTGGCCTAACCGGTTGTGGCGCACGTGTGGCTGGGACTGAATGACGTGCTCTGGGACCCGCCAGACCCGACCCGGCGCACGCCCGGCCCCAGCAGCACCGCCGGCAGCAGTGTGGGCCGGATCCGCATCGGTGCTTCGGCCGGGCGCCGGGTCGACAGTGGCGTTCGCAAACGGGTTCAGCGTTGGGGCCGGGTCAGGGCGCGTGGCGAGAGAGTTCCGAGTAGGGTTCTGTGACTAATTTGCAGGGAGCAGAAAAATATAAAAATTCAAAACCGCGAACTTTTCCTTGTTTCTTTCCTCTCCAACGCAACTTTCCACATCACAAACAGCACAATGGCTACTCCTCAGAACATCTCGAAACTCAGCCAGTCGTTCACCAACACCGTGGCGATCTCGACCTCGCCCACGAACTCGTTCTTGCAAAACCCGGGCAACCGCGAGACAAAGGCCCTCAAGCCCTTCTCCACCGGCGACATCAAGATTCTCCTGCTCGAGAACGTCAACACCACTGCGATTGAGATCTTTGACAAGCAGGGCTACCAGGTCGAGTTCCTCAAGACCTCGCTCCCCGAGGACGAGCTCATTGAGAAGATCAAGGACGTGCACGCCATTGGCATCCGCTCCAAGACCACCCTCACCAAGAAGATTCTCGATGCCGCCAAGAACCTTGTCGTCATTGGCTGCTTCTGCATTGGTACCAACCAGGTCGACCTCGAGCACGCTGCCAGCAAGGGTATCGCCGTCTTCAACTCGCCCTTCTCCAACTCGCGCTCCGTCGCTGAGCTCGTCATTGCCGAGATCATCACCCTCGCCAGACAGCTCGGCGACCGCTCCATTGAGATGCACGCGGGCACCTGGAACAAGGTCAGCTCCAAGTGCTGGGAAATCAGAGGCAAGACCCTCGGAATTGTCGGCTACGGCCACATTGGCTCCCAACTCTCGGTTCTTGCCGAGGCCATGGGTATGAACGTCATTTACTACGACGTGCTCATGATCATGTCCATGGGTACCGCCAAGCAGGTCCCCACTTTGCAGGCCCTGCTCTCCCAGGCCGACTTTGTCTCGCTCCACGTCCCCGAGCTCCCCGAGACCAAGAACATGATGAGCACGGAGCAGTTCAACGCCATGAAGGTCGGCTCCTACCTCATCAACGCCTCGAGAGGTACCGTCATTGACATTCCCGCCCTGGTCGAGGCCCGCAAGGCTGGTCGCATTGCTGGTGCCGCCCTTGACGTCTACCCCAACGAGCCCGCCAAGAACGGCGTTGGTCTTTTCAGCGACTCGCTCAACCACTGGACCACCGAGCTCACCGCCCTTGGTAACATTATCCTCTCCCCCCACATTGGTGGCTCCACCGAGGAGGCCCAGAGCGCCATTGGTGTTGAGGTTGGTACCGCCGTCGTCAAGTACATTAACGAGGGCAGCTCTGTCGGCGCCGTCAACTTCCCCGAGGTCTCGCTTCGCTCGCTCACACTCGACGACACTGACCGCGCCCGTGTTCTTTACATCCACAAGAACGTCCCCGGTGTGCTGCGCACTGTCAATGAGATCTTCAGCGACCACAACATTGAGAAGCAGTACTCCGAGTCCCGCGGCGACATTGCCTACGTCATGGCCGATATCTCCAACGTCAGCGTCAACGACATTAAGCACCTCTACGAGCAGCTCGAAAACACTCCCTACGTCATCACCACCAGACTCTTGTACTAAACCTGCAGAACCTACCTGGACAATGACTTTTTCAACCCAAGAACCTCAACGGTATTTTGTGTTATTGCATTAAAAAAAAAAGAAAAAAAAAATATTTGGAAACAAATCCAATGGGGACGCTTGATAGCCAGCGACAACAAAAAAAGGAGAACGATCAACCTTCTCTATACGAAAAATTTTAAACTAGACTTTGTTTTACATGATGATTTTAATGTGTTTTATTTACAGTATACTATATAAAAAGGAATATGAGCTGGGCAACAAAGGCAAGCCAAGGAAGCATTTCAACATTTGTGCTTCTTTCTGGTTTGCTTTATTTGAGCCTTTGTTATGAAATAAAAAAGAACAACCCGATACACTGTAGAAATGGTGGTTAAATTTGGAAGGGCCCTGATGGTACTTGAGTTCTTGACGGAGAAAAATTGCCATATTGACAGAGTTGATACGTTGACATGGTGGCTAGTGGGAACTGAGAGTCCTTCAACCACCAAAAAATATCGTCATTTCACAACTGTAACTGATCTATTGATTCACACGCCCGTTCATTCATTAACTGGATTTGTTCCATGTGAGATATGTAAAGTGGATCAATGTTCTGGCAAAAGAGAAGGAAAAAAAGTACTCCGAAACGGGGAATTGAACCCCGGTCCCCCGCGTGCTGTTGCAAAGGCTTGCAACTTGACAGGCGGAAATTCTAGCCACTAAACTATTTCGGATTTTGTTGAAATGTAAGAGTTCAACCCGGAGTCGGTTCCGTAGGGAACCGACGAGGGCCGAGCTCGAAGACGGGGGCGAAGTAGACGAGTGAGCGAGTAGACGAGGCGAGGAGACAAGTAAAATAATTTAATAAAATAATATATTCAAGACAAACGAAGGTGCTAGTCGAGTCTCAGGAAAGTAACTGGTCCAGAAAAGAAAACTAAACTAAGAAAGAAAAAGATATAAAAATAAGAAAGATAATTGAACTGGTCTCAGGGCAAGGAAAGCTCCATGATAATGAATCTGTGAACATGAGAAGTAATCTTGTAGACTTCGTCAACAAGATAGCTAAGCTCGACAAGTCAATAAAGAAATAATCTAGTGACGACGAACATCTCAGGACTGGATTCAAGAAGGACAAGACAATCTGTGAACGTGACTATAGGAAGAATCAGGCTCAGGCCTGATTTCTTACATGAAAAGAAATTTATATTGACTTATTGGGAGTGAGTCTATAGAGTGTAAGAATAAAGTAATTATTGCTTTTGATTGTAGAATTAGGCCTAGCTCTGTAGTCTGTAACAGTAGTGATTTAGTTTATAGTTAAAAATGATTGATACTACCTCACGCACCAAAATATCGTGGATAAGTACCAATTCCTTCAAAAGCCACATTGCACCCTAGTATGACTGGACAGGACTAGAAATTCCAAGTACAGAAGGTCCTTAGATATTCAGACTTCTGCCCGTCCGTGCAGATGCGGGCTTACTCCTCATGTTTTGTACAAAGTCTCGGTGGGCTTAGCAAACTGCTTCGCGTTTCCAAAAGCTTTCTATGATACAGCCACAACCACTGCGTTTCACTTTTTAAAAGATACCACACTTAGGTCTGTGAATCTTCAAGTCTCTTTCTCAATAGTTTTGCCCTGACTCTTGGGCTTAACAGCAATGGGTATCAAACCACTACTATTTTCACTTCTGCCTTGTTAGCAGCACATTTTTTACTTTCTGTTTGTAATAACTTTGTATGGAGGTTCAGCCCTGCGCACTTGGACAAATCTCCCAAATCACTTTCTTGTTTCCACTCCACGCAACAGACTCGCGATCACGACTAAAACTACACCGACCTCTCATTTGTACGATGGCGGAACGGCTTGAAAACTATGAGCTCGAAATAAAACAACTCTAACACCTATACCAACACCTACTGGATATATTCATTATCTGTCATGACGCCGAACCACCTCTTCTCGCCATTGTCACTGCTCGATAGCACTGTAAGTTTAGACGCGTTCCCTACAGTCTTGATGCGATCAGAACTAACCTGACTAGATTATCGACAGTCCAGAGAAGAACAAAGCCGAAGGAAAAGCTGGAGGGGCGTCCGCTGGCGGTAACGTCGTCGAAGATGTACAGTACCATGCCATCATATCCGACAAAATATCCGACTTGTTTGATTTCCTACCGGCAGAAGCAGCCAACAGGTTTGATAAAGAAATCTTTGACAACTTGAAAGGGAGTCTCAGCAGTTTTGTGCAGCATTTAGAAGAGCTTCATACTGAAGACACTGACAAGACCAGCTCCTCAAACACGTCGAATTTATCGGTCCCTCCCGTGCCTCGCCTTCGAAAACCTGGAACAAGCTCGGCCCAGCACCTAAAAAGACCTTCAGTCGGAAGTCGATCTCAAGGTCCTGAACCCTCATCATCAAATAAACCACTCGCATTACCCCGCTCGAAAGTTCTGCCCGGCGAACTCGAAAAATTGCATTCCTTGATGGCGTACTACGACTGCTACAAGGTACTCATTAAAAACTTTACTCAACTGGCCCAGTTCTTACCCATGACAGCTGATTCAAAATACCCTACACTACTTTTATCACAGCTGCAAGATACTCTACTTCGCATCGAATCGCATAAAAGTCTTTTTTCCACCACATTGCAAAACCACGGGTGGCTTTTAGAATTCTTGGAAGGCTTGGTCCAAGAAGCATCCCCTCTAGTAGAGAAAGCCAAAAGGGCCGGTGCTCAGGGCACGACAAATATGGCGCTATGGAACTCGACACCAATTTCTCAAAAATCGGACAACGGATCTTCGCCAGATAGCTCAATATACCTTTCAGCAAACTCCCCTAATCTCAACAGCGAGACTGCGTCTGATTTCGCGACAAAGAGGGGGCGCAAATCCACGTTAAACGACACAAAATCACAGGGCCAAGATTTTGAAATAAAACGCTCAATAACCCCAAAGGTAAAGGAAGAAAGCACTGAAAGTGAGGACTTGCACTTTTCATTGTCAGCATCTAGAAAAGCCCACAGGGCAGAGTCACACGCAACCGAAGTTGCAAGACTGTCAAGGAAAAAACGCCCAAGCTCGTCGAATGAGGACGATTTTATTGGCAACGACACAGAAGACTCAGCAAGAAGCAATTCAGGCTCAGACGACGACCTACCAAGACGAAAATCCGCAAGACTGGTTGGCCAATCGCCCAAAAATTACAACTACATGAACTTCATGGAAAGCGAACTTGTTCAAAAGTCGCCAAACGGTGCGGTTCCTGAGACTATACAACCAGCCAACGTCTTGCCCGCCAAGTCCACCAATACTCCACCACTAGGGCCTGTGCATGGCACAGCAACGCATTTAAGCGAAAAAACAACACTAGACGAGGACTGGAATCACCATAGGACTATACCCGTTTTTGACTCCAAAAGTGCGGGCCCGCCAGACATACAGAGAGTAGACTCAAACCCGGCCAAGGCCACAAGCTCTCATTCTGGCTCGTCACCAGAAGTATTGGAACAAAAAGTTTTGCAAACTCAGAAAGACAACGTTCCTCAGCAAGAACCAAAGCCCAAACAGAACGCTGATGACTTTTTCGAAGATGATGTTGATATTTGGAACAAACCGAATGTGCGCGAAGAGTTTTATGCCGTGGACGACGAACTGGACTCAAATTGGAGGTCAAACGCTCGGAAACCAAACAAGGTTAGCAAGGCTCCTGTTGGTAAAAAAGGGCCTGCGTTGCCTAATATCGAGCATCTACTGTCCAAATTCGATTCTGAGAAAGACAAACTCAGAGATAAGTCCAATAACAAAAACAGTACCTTTCAACCACGTCCAACTGTCATCACCAGGGAAGCATTTTTGGTGAGAAAAACACTTCCGCGGTATGAAAATGTTGCGGCTGTAGCCCCTGTTGCTCCCGTAGCACATGTAGCACCTGTCGCTGCTATGCCTATTGCGAAAAAGCCATTCCGAAAGCACCACATCCGCACCAATGAAAACATTTCCGCCCAGTCCCTCATCAGCCACGGTTCACTGCCCTATGCCGACGACTTTTTCTTGCCCCGGGACCAATACAAAGGCAACGAGCACGACGACGGCAAGGCAGCTTCCAAGCCTCGGCGCCCGAAACCAAAACCGAAACAACACAAGCATGGTTCTGGTAAACGGCCCGGGCCAGCGCCAGCGAAATCGGACAAGAGTGCTGCTGCAACGGCAGACGAGGATTCAGATGATGAACCCATCACCACTGCGGTCCACAGGAGACACCCGAGCGAAGGTGCTACCCAAGAGGCCCGAAACGACGTCAATCAGAAAACAGTCATAGAAATGTTTGGAGTCCAAAAAAAATAAACCGCAGTGAGGGTCAACGTCTAAAGCTATTTATTTATTTATTACAAATGCATCTGGATTATCCAAACAGTGGTTTTTGAATTATCCCGACAGGCTGGAGCAATGACAGAACTATTAGTGACCGACTTGTGCCGTAGACCTCCAAAACCACGAGAGCGTGACTGCTAATGCCCCAATACCCACAGCGACGCCAATCATGGGCATGATATTGCTCTCCTCTTCCTCAACATCGTATCGCGGCGTGGCCGTACCAGGAAGCAAGGCTGCCTCGGCGAGTTGGACAAACAGCTCATTGAGTGCCGTTGGCCATTGCACGGAAACGTGTAACGGAGATGCCATGTTGCGGTCACGGGTATAGGCGTCCGGTTGTATTATACTTCTCTGTTGCTGGCGGTCAAGGTCCGCCTTGAGCGCGACGTATACTGCCGGGAGCTTTTCCAGCATGGGGTAGCTCTTGCATTGCTCAACAAGATATTGAAAACTTTCGGGGTCGGCTGAATCGTAGACAAAACAGAGCACGTCACATCCATCCAAACGAGATTGGTTTTCAAGAACGGCTGGTTCTAGTTCACCCAGCTCTTCTAGAATAAGGTAGCACTGCTTTCCGCCGTGCATTTCAACACTGTTGACGCAAGTGAACGGCTTGATTGTGGGTGAGTAGACTTCGCTGAAAGGGCGATTGAGAAATGCCGTCAAGAGCGATGTCTTGCCGCTGCCTCTACTGCCAACCACATAACAGTTGAACACGTTTCGGTCGACAACAGAGTTGCGGTATGACCTCGTCGATGGGTTTCGCTGCTTTCTAGGCTTGGTGACTTTGAGAGCTTCAGTAATTTTTCTCATGCTCTGCTGCTGACTCTCAAAACCCAACAGTGCAAGATATTCCATGGTAGTTCTGTAGTCCAAGTAAGTCGACATACTCCATTGCGCCAACCATCCCTGGAGTGTGATGTTGCCTTGCTCGTCACGCACGGTCGTCTGTGGAAAATTGAACTCTTGCCATAGCTTTGGAATGCCAGGGGTTGGCTTGAAAAGTGAATCCAACTCCAGCTGATTCAAGCCACCGTCATTGTCTTTATCGAATAGCAGGAAAAGGTCGACAAAAAATCTATATCCCTCTGGGCTGAGTTCAACACTCGAATTGACAGGCACATCCAGCTTGGGATAGAGGAATTTGTCCTCCAAGGATAATGAGTCAGTGTAATGGAAGCTTCGCAAAATACCCCAGCACGTTTCGTGTCGACCCTTTTCACAATAGAGCTTGTTGAGTAAAATGAATCCTTCTTCAGAGATTCCCTTCTGACTGACCGCTGTAGGGGAAAGCTCGAGAAGAGCGGCTTTAATATGCGCAAGGTCAGACAAGTCCAGCGACTTTTTAAAACATTTTTTCTGTAGTTCGTTGAATTCTGTGTCGCTAAGAAATCCGTCTTGGTCGTTGTCAGATAAAACTAAGCGAGTTAGCACAGAGTCATCATATGCACGTTCACCACTTACAGAAAATTCTTTCCAAAGCAGCGACAGTAGCTTGTTTCAAACAGCCCTCTTTAGAATCAAACAATGGAGATATAGGATGCGTAACTGCTCGCTGGCACAAGTAGAATGCCTGATTGACGTTGTATTGTTGTTGAGCACTGCACCGAATACAAGATTGAATTTCCTTGAACTCTTTCATGATGGGAATCATTTCGTCGGCAATGACTGACTTTGATTCTTCTGGTGGAATAAGGTCGCATTTGTTGGAGCTTAGCACGACAGGTAACTAGAGGCAATTAGCAACGGTTAATTGAAACGACGGGCGTGACGCGGTCTTACATTTACTCCCATTGACCTGAATAGAGGCATCCAAAATAACGAAATGCGCTCGCAAGTGTAATTGCCTGAGTATACAAGCCATATTACACTTGCCCGCTTGATTTCTTGGTGTAGAGTGGACCGCTCCATCGGGTCTGCCGAAGTGTCGACAATGATCGTTGAGTTGGGGACATCTGGTGAAGAAGAAAATTCACGCGGTATCGTTATCGGAGGCAACACTGACTGTATATTTGGCACAAAAACATCTTTGACAAGAGATGTAATCAGACTGAGGGCAGAGTTAGCTTAGTTTAGTTCAAGTTGCTGGTGAAAGGTGCGCGTTGAAAAATGATTCTTTTGAGCTTACCTCGACTTTCCAACACCTATAATTCAATCACGAGTTAGCAAAAACTTTAGACAGCTAGCAGAATACTTACCGTCGTCTCCGCAAACGACAATTCTTATTGAATCGTTTGTCATGATGCTGTTTTGCGGTGAACTTTTCGCCTTCGAGGAAACAGCAGGCCAAGTCTGCCTCAGAGATTTGTATGGGAAAGGGTAGGTTTGTGGGGCTGGCTTCGAAGCTAGCTCAGACGCACGGCTTTCATGTCCCAATCGTCAAAATAACCTCGAAGCACCATGCCATGGCCCTGCTCTTTTGTAGCGTTCGACGAGGGTTTTGTCGGAGTGCTGAGCTTCTTGAGAGGCTGGAAGTATTAAAAGAAGGAACAGAGCAGTGTTTGCAATTTGAAAAACTCTGGAGAATGGAAAAACTAGACCACCACAACCTCCATGTAATGCCTGTTCCAGCACTGATTTTTGTCTGATCTGTTTTGGACGGACGGACCTTGCAACTTCCACACCACTTGCTAGTTTTTGAAACAAGAGCAGCACGTCCCCAGCTGCTACAAGACACAAAGGTTTGACTCTTTTCAGTCTTTGTCGAAGTTTGACCGAGTTCGTGATGCGGCAGTTAGCATCTCGGCACCATACAGTGGTCATTCCGCCAGGACTGGATACCGACAGTTCTCTCTCACCTGGCCCTCTCGAATACCCCCTTTCTTCGCCTATACGACCTCCTGTTAGCTTCTTTTACGCTTCAAGAACCAGCGAATCTGGCATGTATGGTTCCGATAACAGCAGCTCTGATACTATTCCGGAAGTCAACTGCACCGAGTGCCAAACCGATCTCCCCGTCATTCCACTTATAAAGCCTGGAGCTCATAAGAGGGAAATGCCTCCTGAACTACGCTCTTTGAAACTGGAAGACACAGTTAACGACTTGGACTTGAATTCGGACTTCAAGATTACAAGCCGACCTCATTCTGTTTATGGAACACCTGCCAAAAGACAGCTTTCCACTAAAAGAGCCAGCGCCACCTTCAGCTACTCTGAGATTACTACTTTCACGAATTTTGACAATCGTCAGACAGTTAGTGAGAAAGAATGTTCACTAGTGGCCCCGAGCACGTCGTTCCAAACTTCAGTCAAGGACCCCATTGAATCACCGATGTTAGTTGATGAAGTTTCATTATCAGTTTTACCGCAAGGGTCTCCAATTAGCACCGAAGGGCAGAGTGGTTTATCTCTTGAGTCTATCGAAGAGCCGGTTCTTTTCTCCAGACGCGCCAAACGGTCTTATACTGGTACCTGCGACTTTCGAGACTCAAAGAAAGTCAAAAGAACCGACCAAAGGAGACCAGCTACCAGCATGGATACAACGCTTATTCACCACTCTCCTTTCAATACCGATGAAGAAATTTTGGTCCCTACAATTCTAGACAAGCTTGACGGTGGCTCTCCTAAGGTAACAACTGCAAGTGATATCGCCGGTCCGGAGGAAAGCCTTATTGACGAAAACTCTTCAGGAGACGTTGTACTTGTTTCAACTGAATCCCCCTTGAGTGAGAGTCGTCTGGGAACTGAAGAGACTACCGGGGTTACAAATGTTGAAACAGGAAACAAACAGGAGACTGTACTATCTTCTATCCACGATTCGATCCATCCCATAAAAGATGACGAGCTGCCTGCTCTGACTATCTCAGGTCAACACGACACCAACGATGAAAAGGCGCCTGCTCCAACTATCTCAGGTGAACACGACACTAAAGATAAAGAGGTGCCTGCTCTGACTATTTCTGGTGAACGCCCTGAAGGAGAAGTGCAACCTGTTGAGACTAGAAAACCCGAAGTACTCCCGTGTGCTATCGATGGCAACGGACAAAGTATTGCAACAGCCGAAATCACTGAGAATACTTTTGAGAAGGGCCAGAGTAACGAAGGTGATGTTACCACTGTTCATACTGACCCGGAACCCGGTATTCAACAAGTTGAGGACTTGGGTGCCTTGGAAAATTCAGGTCGAGGCATCTGCGAACAGGCTGATCAACAAACTGCTACAATGGAACTTGACGTGCCAGTTATAGCAGTATCCGCTGATACAAAAATCCACAAAGCCACAAAACGCAGAGGGCATGGCGGCCCCATCCTTCGCGTTGGCCTGTCTAAACTTGCACGTGTCAAGCCCTTGCACAACTACCTCCGCAAAAGAGATGAGTAGGTGCAGTTATTTATTATTCTATTTATTCGAACAGCCCTTGATTGATATTTTGCATTTTTGTCCGTCTATTAATGAAGCTGTATATAACAAAATTTTGATGAATTTAATTCAAGTAATAAATAATCGACTATTTCTTGGAAAAAGCCCATTCAATGTTGGTAATGGAGACCTCAGAACCGGCCTTGTCATCGTAGTCGTACCATTCATTGTCTTCAAGGTCGACGTCCTCGAACTTGGAGTTGCTTTCAGCACCCGAGCACTGGAACTTACCGTCAGCCTTGAAGCTCACAAAGTCGACACCTCTAGAGTCAATCTCGAGCATCTTGACTGCCTTGCCACTGTCGTCAATGGTGTAAGGGTTCTTCACTCTGGTGACATTGACAGAAGATCTCTTGCTGCACATGCCGCACTTGAACACAAAGTTAGCTTCGCCACGGGATCCGGGGATTTCGTGCTGTTCGTAGAGGTTGATGGTGATGTCGTTAGGGTGGACCTCTCTGCATTGAGTGCAGCTGATGGTGAAAGTGTAGAGATAGGGGTCTTCGACGGGGTCAGTGAAAGTGAGGTCAGTGACGCCTTCCAAATCGGCTTTGAGGGTGAGTGCAACCATTTTCGTGTATTGAGATGTGCCTTGGTGTAGAGAAATTTAGAAGTTGAAAAAAAATCCCATCCATCTCCCGATCTCGAATTTGGATCGTTTGATTTTTTTTTTTTTTTTTCCTTTCCCGCTGCCTTCTCTCGAATCAACCCCCAGGCAATGAAAACTTTACGACTCGGGGAAGTTTCAAGCTCCACACACTCCAATACACATCTTGCACAACTTGGATACGCAGGGAAGATATGAAATCTTCCAGGGCGGTGAAGACGGGCCTGCTACGATGCGGGTATACCCTGAAACCATTACTGTCAAGTCCAACATGTTTGCATAGATCAATATCGACCAAGAAGCAACTCGAAATCTTGGACAACACTGACCAGGAACCACCGCTAAATATACTTGGCCGAAACCATCACGAGAGTCTCTTGCGGCGAAATGTGGGCCCAAAAGTCCAACGAAATGTTGCACTTGAAGCGGCAGTGCGAATGCTTTGTGACCATTTGATTATATACGAAGCTATGGACCATGTTTTAAACAGCCGTCGACTAGAACTACTCAGTGAAACCTCGGAAACAAAACACACCTACGAAAAGCAAGCACTTGACCCATTTCGGGATCAGTCGTTGAATCAGTTCGAAGTGCTTGGAGTGAACGAGTCTCTACTCAAGGCACTGGATATGGAAACACTCAATCAAGCTCACACTCACATGTCCAAAGTCTATAACGCCATCGGCTTGAAAACATTTTCGCATTATTTAAACGAAGTATTGACAGTCTCGCATAGTGGGCCACAGCGCAAGCCCTACATTCAACAAAAAACGACCCAAAAAGGCTGGTTCGGAAGCTACACAAACGTCTATCAACAAGACCAATTCACTGCAGTAAAAGACATGAACAAGAAACTGCTGCACCATTTAAAAAATAATTTCCGCATACAAGGCAGTAAATACGGCGGCGTGTCTGATCGCCGGCCCGACTTTCTCGCTGAAATCGCATACATTCTCATGACAAGCGAAGCTTTGCCCGACTTGAAAACGTTCAACATGCTGATACGACAGTTCAACTTGTATCGCCTTGCGGTACCTGCTAGAATGGCATTTGAAGCTTTGCTCTGCTCAGAACTTCCCATGAATAACATGATTTACACATCAGCACTGACTCTCGCCATTTCAACGAGCGACAAGGAAGGGTTCATGCAACTGGCCAAGGTATTTGACTTTAACTCAATAGAAGTCCCGGACGGGACGGAGTCGCCGCTCAATTCAAAATTTTGGGAACGGTTCCACCCGGTCAAGATGTCCTCATATCGCAATCACGATTGGCCCGAGCAACAGCCCGAGGACCGCAAGCTGCGCGCCCGGTTCTTTGTCAGCGCGTCGCCAGGCGAGGACTTTGCCGACATGCAAGCAAAGAAAAACATGCATTCACTCAAGATATACACCACGCTGATTGCTGGAATGACCAAGTTTGGTTGGCACTGGTGGATCGATGTCGCGATCCGCAAAATGGCAGCCGAGGGGTTCCCGCTAACTCTGGAGGTGCTCACGCTCAACATGAACGCTGCGCGCAACACCAAGGACGCGGCAAAGGCCAGATGGACATGGAACGAGATCCTCAACTTACCTTTGCCTACACGCGAGAATCTGGAGAGTGGCCAGCTGGTTGCCAAAGACAAGAACGGGTTTGCTTACAGCACGGTCCCGTTCGACCATGAAGCGTACCTCGCGTGCAAGTACGCCGCGGAGGCTGTCGAGGACCACGCCATGCTCATGCACATTGAGGAGTACTACCGCGCGTACCAGCTGTCGCAGGCCAAGGCCCAGATCGAGCTGCACCAGGAACACCAGAAAGAGAGTGGCAGTGGCCGCGGATTGTTTGGTTTGCGCAAAAAGCCAACGTCGTCGCTCTTCGGCCTGTTGGACCCGCAGCAAAAACAAACAGACTTGGACGAACCAAACTCTGCGCAAGAGCAGGTCAAACCGTCTCCAGCAACAACATCGACCAAGACCCGTATCGCGCTTCCTCCGTCGGTTAAAAACAGTACATCAGTCTTGTTTGGCGGCCTGCTGCAATGGAACCCCAACCTTAGAAACGACGCGTCGTCCATGGAAGGATTTGAGTTCTTGCCTGAAGAGGAGCAGCTGAAAAGGGCTCGGCCGGCCGTAAAACAGCGACCCAGCGCGGCGACCAAGAGTAGGAAGCCGCAGGTACAAAACCCGACTAGAACGTGGTACGAAGAGCTACAATAGAGACGGACACGGACAAAAAAAATCAAGAAAAAAACATGTTTTCAACCTGCCCTTAATACTTTCGCATAAACACATTGTGTTGTTTGTAAATAAATAGATTTGTACATAATGAAAATACTAAACTATACAAGCTTCAAGAAGGCGGCCCTTGATAAAAACACATTACATGAAGAGGGATGCCAAAAAGATAAAAAGGGCGCACCTGGCTGGTGTAGTTGCAAATTCAGTAAGTGATGAAAATGCATGCATGCAGCAGCGCAAGCAATGGTTAAATGAATGAGATGAGAGAAAAAATTAAGGAGGTTCATTAAATGCCAAGGGTCACGAAAATGATTCCACACAAGTCAACAGCAATGACACCAATTCCGCAGTAGACGATAAGCTTTGTGACGACCTCGACATCATACCTTGTTCGGGGAATGATGATCTGGCTCATGAGCTCGTCTTCATGTGCTTCGTGCGAAAAGTTGCCTGACGGGTTCTTGTCCGACTTGGCGCCAAAGGAGCTGTGCTCCTCCTCCTCGGAAATGCTGTAGTAGTCGTTACGGAAGGCGCTGCTCGAGAGGCCCGTGTCCTTCTCGTACGACATGTTGAGAGTGGTCGAAGAGGGTTTGCGGCGCTTGACGGCGTCGGCTGATGCCTTTTGCTTTTGGTACTCGCGGTAAGCGATACTTTCATAGACATCGGCCGTACTCTGGGGACCCACCGAGTCAGCTCGGCCCGCTTGGCGCATTCTGCCAAACAGGCTCGTGATCTTCTGGGGTTCAAAGAGAGTCGTGTCAGGCAAACTGGAGGGAACACCGTCGTACTGACTTGCGGGGATGAAAAAACGACGGGGCATGGACACACCGCACTTTTCGAGGAAACGGTAAAGGGGCGGAAGCGCCCAATGCAATGCGTGCTTGATGATGGGTCTCCAAGACGAAATTAAAATAAATCCAATGAAAAAGCGTAGAAAGGTGCCGATAGCGCCAACCTGGGGGTATGAGAACGGAATGCTGTTAAAGTAGGAGCCTGAAGACGCATACTTGGTGGTAGAGAAGTGCCATTCGCCCAACACACTTCCAGCAATGACTCCTAAAAATGCCACACCATCATCGAAACACGGACAGTCATCTACTGGTTCGGGGTGGATTCTCACCAAACCAATGACAATGGGGATAATCCAGAGTGCTTTATGACCGGAAGATACAATGATGGCGTCCATGGCATCGCCATAGAGGAACCTAATCCACCAGAGGGCAACACCGATGATGGCACCTCCAATGACGTCCAAAAAGCCATGCATGCCAGTGTAAATGCGGCCAGTAACAATTGTAGAGACGTAAAAGAGGTTCAATAGATGCAAAAAAACGTATTTTGGTAGGGAGTAGTCATTGCGGGCGTTGATGAGGGCAGTTGCAACCACAAGACCGATTGAAACAGCGTTGGCGGTATGTGTACTAGGGAATCCGTACTCCAAAGCTGCAGATCCGCTCATTGTCAATCGATGCAGAGGAGGCGACAGCGGTCGAGGCAGACACAGCAAATCCTTGATGAAATTGGTAATGTAGACGCCAAAAGCAAGGACAAACACGAGCTCTCGACCAAACCGAGCACAACCGTACCAAAAGGCCATGGGGAGCATGACCACGTACCAGGTATGTGTTCCAAAGTTGGCAGACAGGGCAAAGAAAATGTCCAGGGCGGGGCTGCGCATGCGGGATTGGATGGCAGCGAGGTAAGGTGTTTCCCAACGGACAATGGGCAACATGGCGTTGCGCATCTTGTTTCTAAACCCAGGAAGTCGTGACTTGTAGTGGTCCAAGGGTCGGTTGCCAGCATCGCGGTCTTGGCAAAAGGGGATTTCGTAGGAGCTAATGATGGACCGGACAGAAGAAGATCGCGAAATTGCTGACGGCGGGGTGTCTGCGCCTGCGCTGGTTGATGTGGAAGAAAATGACGATGAGCTTGATGAGTATTTGGCGTGCGGGTACGGGCTTTCTAGCACGGGAGACGTTGGGCCGTGCGAGCCATGCGAATCGCAGCAGTGGTCTCTGGATGTGGAGGAGGGCATGGATGACGTGACGATGCTGGGAACTGAGCCTTTACATTTTGGCCCACAATGAGAATGCGACTGCGCTGTGAGAGCGGCAATGTTGGATAGCAGGTTGTGGAATGGAGTATTGAGCTGCTGATTGCTGTTGTGATTATGATGTTGATGGCTGCTGTGTTGTTTATTCGACTTTTGTTTCGCATGGGCGCCGTGTTTCTTATTGTGTTGTTTGGAAGCCTTGACGGCTGCGGCAATGGCCGGGACGGGAGCGGATTGGGCAATATTCGAGACGGGAGAAGAAGATGTCGAAAGGGATTCAAGCTGCGAGAGCTCTTCTAGCTTCTTTTGCCGTGGTAACTCTCTGGCGTCAAAGGGCCGAGGCTCGATGGTGGGGAAGGGGAGGTCATCTTCGTCGTACGTTGGCGATGTGGAAAGTGTCAGGTCAGGCGACTCGGGAGCCTTGTGAAGGCGAAGCGCGGATGGCGAAGGAGACGGCAAGAGACTAATAGCCGGATAGTCCTCAGATACTGGCACGAGCGGAGGCGAGACGGCAGTCTCGACCATGACAGACGGACTCATGAGGCGCGTAGGGCGTTGTGTCGATTATTCTTGGCCTCTGTTGAAACGCACTTGAAACTGGTGGAGCAAATGTAAACACTGAGAGGCAAGGAGCGTGTGAGTAGCGACGAAACGGATGAACTGAAATATATACGTGATAAAGATGAAACGAACAGAAGCGCGAGTCGGAGACGACTTGTTGCTGCGCGGTGTCGGGCAAGGCTTTTAAACTCGCGTCGTTATGTCTCTGAGAGCTGTTACAAATGGCGGGGGTGGCCGCACACGGCGAGAAATGAGTTCGTTGGCGGACGGTGCAGAAGCAGCAGGGCTTGTGATGGAGGTCTGAACGGGTACGGCAGGTCTGGCAGAAGCGCAGTCCAGTGTAGCGTGTAAGTATAAGTATTTGGCGGAGGAGGAAGAAGAGGAAAAGCAGCGGGTTCTCCTGAACAGGCAGAGAAATTTTGTCTGCGAGCGCAACGGACCCGGCGCTTTCAGGAGAAGGAGGAAAAAAACACTGTGCTTAGGTAAGTACTGTGTGATAGTGTTAGTCAGTTACTGGTTTATATTAGTCACAAACAATAGTACGCTGAGTCAGCACAGAGTGATATCCCTGGTCCGCGGTCAATCCCTGCCGGACAAAGGAAAAGAACAAGCAAAACGCGCAGGAAAGAGCTCAGAGAAATCGCGGGCGGATCTCTGCTTCAATGCTGCGCAAAAGAGGTGGTCGTGTCATGCCAAAACGCCAGTGCATGTGTGCCAGTTCAGGCGCACCCGTTAAACGGCTCAGCCCGTGCGCGCTTTGGTGCCTGCCTGCGCCGGTGTCAGCTGCCACAGAGAAATTAAAGCCAAAAAAAACTCTAATTCTACATGATTAGGTAAGCTGCTGACAAATGATTACAGACAAATTACCTTATAATATTAGATAAATATGCTGACAAATGATTACTAAGGTAAACTGTAATTGGATTCTATGTCCCACGTTCCAACTATGTAGTATGTACGCTCTAAAGACTTTTGACGCTTCTTATGGCCAGGTTATAACTAGTCACTCCTCAACAACCGACCAGCTCCAGCAGCCCATCCCCACATTCGCACTCCATGTCGCTAGTCGCACGCTACCTGGCAATCTTTGCCATTGTCGCGCTGCAGCTCGGCGGCCTCAGCTACTTTGCGCTCGGGTTCTTCCCCAAGAAAATAGTCCTGCCCGGCAGAGCAACCTACCAGCCCGACGCCGACCATGGGTTCCCCGAAAAAGTCTTCAACAAGATGGTGTTTGTTGTGATTGACGCAATGAGGAGGTATGACAGTACATTAGGCTTTTTTAATTACCTTGCTAACGCGATTTTCCAGTGATTTCATGTTTTCAGAGGCTTCAAACATGAAGTTTGTCCATGAGTAAGTACCTGCCTTGATCCAATGGTAAATACGCAATTGCTAACAGCTGCCCTTAGGCTCATCAATTCAAACAATGCCGTTCCGTTTACGGCGTATTCCTCGCCGCCCACAGTGACTCTCCCGCGCCTGAAGGGCATCACCACGGGATCGACGCCCAACTTTTTGGACGCCATTCTCAACATTGCCGAGTCCGACACCAGCTCCACGCTCGCCAACCAGGACTCGTGGCTGTCGCAGCTTAAGCAACAGGGCAAGCGGATACGCATGTTTGGTGACGACACCTGGATCAAGTTGTTCCCCGGCATGTTTGAACAAACAGACGGTACAGCCAGTTTTTTCGTCAGCGATTTTACTGAGGTCGACAACAATGTCACAAGGCACCTCGACTCTCAAATATCAGCTAGAAACGACTGGGATGTGATGATTTTGCATTACCTTGGTTTGGATCACATTGGCCACAAGGGTGGTCCTCAAAGTGTGTTCATGCCCGCGAAGCAACAAGAAATGGATGACATTATTAAAAAGCTTTACCAAGAACTTGTACAGCAGGACGATGACACGTTGATGGTGGTTCTTGGAGACCACGGCATGAATGAAGCCGGAAACCATGGTGGTAGTTCAGCTGGCGAAACCTCAGCAGCTACCCTACTAGTCTCTCCAAAATTTCAACAGCTCAAGTTGAACCACCACGCCCCACTACCAGAGCGGGAAGATTTCAAGTTTTACAACAAGATTTCCCAAGGTGACCTTGTCCCCACTCTGGCCGCCTTGTTTGATTTCCCAGTGCCTCTCAACTCACTGGGTGTCTTTTTGAGGGACTTGCTGCCCCTCTGGCGGACCGAAAACAGAAAAGAGGTCTTGCTGCAAAACATGCACCAGCTAGCAAACATTATTTCCACCTCTTACCCCGAATTCAACAAGCTGGACGCGGGCGCAACCATGTTTTGCGAATCTCTTATTGACATTAAGTCTGCGTCAGAGGTCGACGAGCTGAAATGTCTTTGGTGGCTGGTACAAAACACATTTGACGAGCAAGAGGCCTATGAGTTTATCGAGAAAGCCCAAGAGATCATGTCGCAAGCTTCCAGCAACTACAAGGACAAGGAGATGCTGATTGGCCTTGGCCTTGCAACTGCATCGACCCTCGTCTCTGGCTTTGCGACTTGGAGTCTCTTACAATCAGTCAAGACCATTCGGTTTTTGGTCATTTTAATGACCTCTCTCTATGCCGTGACCATGTTTGGTTCTTCCCTAGTTGAAGAAGAACATCACTTTTGGTACTGGGGCGCCACCGGCTGGATTGCCTGGTTGTACATTTTGTCGGCCCGCCGCAAGTTCAAGGACGGGTTTGACTGGGTGTTTGTCATGATCATTATCAGAGTTATTAGGTCATGGAACCAAACTGGTCAAAAGTACGCCGGTGGACCAGATATCGCGTCGTATCTTTCAACCGCTGACAATGCCCCATACTTGTGGTTTTTGATTATTGCATACTACGGTAGTCTCTTTGAACGACTTTGGAAAGGAAGCTACCAGCAACTCAACACCATCCTCGGCTTTGTAATAAGTTTCATGACTGTGGCTGCAAGCATTGCTTTCAAGGCACACATGGCATTTGAAGCAGGCGAAAACGTCCCCGTGCTGATCCAGAAACTCACTGGTCTTGAAGGTGTTTCCAGTGACCTTACTAGGCTGATTGGCCTGGCCCGACTCAGTTTCTTGACAATTGGAGCCGGCGCTCTGTACGAGTTTTCCAACATTATTCTCGGCGACGACGACCCCAAGGCGCGTGAAAAGAAAAAGCCATTCACAAACATGATTGCATTTTTGGAAGCATTCTTTGTGATGCAAACCCGCACGACCAACATCCCTCTCTTTATCTTTTTCAACCTGTTGCGCATCTACTTGACCAAGGCCATTAACCGGTCGTTTGTTTACAGAAGCACCAAGGATTTGGATGACGACAAGCAAGAAAAGTTCAATGTGCGCGTCATTTCAATCACCACCGTGTCTATTTTAATTTTCCAGCACATGTCGTTCTTTGCCATGGGCAACAGCAACTCCATGGCCAGCATTGACCTCAGCAACGCTTACAATGGAATCAGCAGTTATAACGTGAGTCTTGTCGGCGTGCTCACATTCATTGGCAACTGGGCCGGACCTCTCTTTTGGAGCTGTATCGGTTTGAGCATTTTGCTTGAAGACGACTTCCGCGTCCACTTCATCAAACTCCACAGTGCCCTCAAAACCATCAATAAAACCACTGAGACTCAAAAGCCCTCGTCCGCCAAGTCGACCAATACCACCACACCCGAAATCACACCCCAGTTGTTTGTCCAAGCCCTCGCCAATGCCGACGTCTCCCAAGTTGGCCAAAACGTTCTCTCCCTCAAAATCCTGATTACCCAGTTTTTCTTCTCCGGCGCGCTTGTCGGCATCATGGGCGCATGCATCATGCTCAAGGACCACTTGTTTATTTGGACCGTTTTCAGCCCAAAACTGCTTTATGGCGGCGCGTGGGTGGCCGGCATGCACTGCTTGGTGGACGTCTTTGCCACGGTCATAATCTCACTCTTGTTCCGGTGAAGGATTCTAATAAACAATTTATGTCATGTTCATAATCTAATACCATAGAACTCTTGATTAATTACCGAAATTTTCTATTCTCGTGTTGAAGAGACTACCCATTCTAAGTTTCTTCGCCACAACGAGCGCCACCAACGCGGGGGACCACACACAAACTCGTCTGGCACAGGCACCTGATGCAACAAACCTGAACTCAAATATCCGAGCTTCTACTCAACTGATTTACGAGCGATTTACCATTTATTAGAAGAATGAAAAAAAAAAAAAAAAAAAAAAAAAAAAAAACCTGATGCAAGCGCGTGCCTGACATCAGACAAGGCTGAGGCAAGGCTGTGAGATTCAAGTGTCACGTGATGGTTTTTTGCGTTTGCAAGTGATGGCGAACGGGCAGTCAAACAGACCGCCAAACAGCATTAGAGACCAGTATATAATCACAGAAATGCTATATTTCAGACCAAACCCTTTGAAAGAGGTCTGAGATCACGACGGAAGACGCGTGGGCTGTTGCGCCAGGAGTGGGAAAATCTGAGCGCAGAACGGGCCGTGGCAGCAAACGCAGTAGCATCGCCTTTTTATACTTTTTGATTTTTTGACTTTTTTTAATCTTCTATATAGTCCAAGACCTTGCCACCCCTTCTTGCAAACTCCAATTGCAACGAACCCAAGCTCTTAGGAACCATGGTCACAGTCTCAGTTGACCCGTCTTCTTCCTCGTCGTTCCGCTCCTCTGGAGGGCCCGGCAACAGCAGCAGCAAGAGCAAAGGTGTCTCGCAGGACAGCCACCAGGTGCAATTGCTGTTTGCAAAGTCAAAGGTTTATGTCCACCCGAGCTCTTCTGCCAAAGACAATATCCCCGGTTTCCTTGCGCTCATTCGGCCCAGAAACGCGACCGACAAGGATATCCTGCTCGCCTGGATCCCCGAGCCCATTATCAACTCGGAAGACTACAACTCCTACGTCAAGGTCGACTTGGACCCTGTCACTGGGTCGCTAAAGACCACAAACGAGGTTTACGTTTCGCCCCCAGTTCCGTCACTCTCATCCTATGCATTTTCAATCCCGCTCAGAAACGTCTACTCTCTGCAAATCCGGCCGCCGTCGCTCGGCTGGTGGTGGGGGTCCGTCATTACCCACACCAAGACGGAGGAGACCCTGCCCGCATTGTTCTTCCACGACTCGGAATCAGAAAGCACCATTCAATTGCAAAAGGAGGCCAACAAAAACTTTGACCCCTTTGGAAGCGGTAAAGAGTCCGGCATTCTGGGCACTACCGACGTCTTTTGGGGAGGTGCCCAGTTCGTCAAGGTGCTCGAAAACTATGCATCCTTGGAAAAGTCCACGCTCGAGGCTAGCATTATCCTTGTCAACCCTGAGCCTGAAGACAGAAGATCATTCTCGCCCAAGAACGCCAAGGTCCAACAGGCCAAGGAGCCCATGCTCACCAAAGCGTTCAACGACGCCAAATGGTCTATTCTTGAAAAGCTCGCAAGCGTCACCCGGTTTTCAAGACTAGCCGCCCAAAACGTCATTGACCGCTCACCGCCTACAGTCCGCAACATGCTCAACCAGCCTGAAGTTCAAAAGATTGGCGAGGATTTCGATTCTGCCCGCGTCTACTTGGCGAAATGGGCCATGGGCATTGCGGAAGAGGCCGAAAAGTCTCGCAAACAAATTGTATGGAACGAGGGTTACAAGGATATTCTCAACTCGTCTGTTGGTGGGTTTGAGCTTTTGAGCATTGACTTTGATGTGGAACGACGCAACGAGGTGGGCGCTGCGGAGTGGAGAGCGTTTTTCGACCACACGGGCCGGTTATCTATTACAGCCGATGAAGTCAAGGAACGGATATTCCATGGCGGTGTGGCTCCGTCGATAAGAGAACAAGTCTGGCTTTTCTTGCTTGGGGTCTACCCCTGGGACACTGACTCTGAAGAGCGCAAGTCCATCTTGTCTGAAAAGCGAAACGAGTACTACCGGTACAAGCGCCAGTGGTGGGAAGACATTGACCGCCAACAAAACGACGAGTTTTGGAAGGACCAAAAGTCTCGCATCGAAAAGGACGTGCAGCGCACCGACCGGCACATTACGCTGTTTGAAGAGGCCGACACGCCACACCCTGACCCCGAGTCGCGGTTCGCCGAGGTGGGCACCAACTTGCATTTGGAACAAATGAAGGACATGCTCATTACCTACAACGAGTTCAATGTCAATTTAGGCTATGTC
This sequence comes from Geotrichum cucujoidarum, assembly GCA_030566025.1. Taxonomy (NCBI): domain Eukaryota; kingdom Fungi; phylum Ascomycota; class Dipodascomycetes; order Dipodascales; family Dipodascaceae; genus Geotrichum; species Geotrichum cucujoidarum. The sequence goes on along the minus strand of JAJMHN010000053.1, from coordinate 93,192 downwards.
CAGGGCATGAGCGATCTGCTGTCACCCCTCTACGTTGTGTTCCAAGACGACGCCATTGCCTTTTGTGCGTTTTGCAATTTCATGGAGCGCATGGAGCGCAACTTTCTGCGCGACCAAAGCGGCATGCGCCAGCAGCTTTTAACTCTCGACCAGCTCGTGCAGCTCATGCTCCCCGAGCTCTACCAGCACCTCGAAAAGGCCGACTCGACCAACTTTTTCTTCTTTTTCCGCATGCTGCTTGTGTGGTTTAAGCGCGAGTTTGAGTGGGACCAGATCCTGCGGCTGTGGGAGGTACTGTGGACGGACTACCTGTCGAGCCAGTTTGTGCTTTTCATTGCGTTGGCATTGCTGGACAAGCACAAGGACGTCATCATGACGCACCTGACGGCGTTTGACGAGGTACTCAAGTACATGAACGACCTCAGCATGAAGATTGACCTGGAGGACGTGCTGGTGCGGGCCGAAGTGCTGTTTAAGCGGTTCAAACGCACGGTGGACATGATTGACCGGCGCCAGAGCGAGGCTACAGACACCGCCGGGGCCGACGTGGCGTCGGCGTCCGGTGAGGACAAGCCGCCAGCGCTGCCCAAGATCACGGACGAGCTGCGACAGCTCCTGTCTAAGAAGGTCATTGTTGTAAAGGAAGTCGAGCGGCCCCCTGGTGCCAACGGTGGTTAACTGTCGAGTCTTTTCAGGCATGTGTTTTTTATTTCATTATTTTTACTTTTTTTTTTTTTAGTTGTGAGGGCAAAACATTTAAAACAAAATCAATCGCATATCATTCATTTATTTATTTCAGTCCAATCTACTTGATCATCAATTTGTTTCCTAAGAAAGGTTGGCTTTGAGCATAACAGTGAAAGCCCAGTAAATATTCACGTTACCCCAAGTTGCACCGATGGAGAAGATCATAGATCTAGGTTTGACTCGCGCTGGGGACCCACCCAAGTCGACTATAAACTTGGAATGTGTCAAACCGAATATAAGTAACGGGGATTGAATTGGTGGATCCATTGAATTTGGTGGATCCATCGACTCATCGATTCATTCAGAATCCAGAACGAAATGTGATTCAACGGTGGTATTTTGTATTCCAAGAATTCATGTATCTAGATTTGGTGTTTACCGAATGCACTTTTCAAATTGAATATGAAATTAAAAATAAAATGAAAAATCAATTAAAATATGAAACCAGAAAATAATTTGTTCATGATCATTATAGATATAAAATTCATTACATGTACTTGAAAATAAACTAAACAAGAAGAAAAATAAATAATAAAAAAAAAACGAAATATTATAAAAAGGTGAAGGTTTTGTGTTCCAAACTCATCAAAAACAGCCTTGAACAATCAACCAAAAACATAACTAACCATCACCAAAGAATTCCGACAAATAAAATCAAACCCATAAACAAGAGGAGAAAACGAAGACAAGAAAACAGCTTGAAAGTTGTAAAAGAAGCGAATAAACAAAAACATGGGGAGACAAGAAACGAAAAAAAGAAAACACCTCTTTTGAAAAGCATGAAAAGAAAAGCGACGTAAACAAGCGAGCGAGCATGACATGAAGCTTCAAGAAAAAGATATGAACGGCATGAAAAAACCCAAAAAGTGAAGAAAAATAAAATAAAAAAAGGCACATGTGCATGAAAAACCCCACATTAGAACCAACCCTCTTCGTGGACCTTGTCCAGGCCGGTATATTCACCACGGCCAGTTCCAGGCACCAAGAGCGGCATGCTCGCGTTCGGCCGGGTAGTTTCAAAATGGTGCGGTGATGCCAGCAGTGGCGGCGAGATGAGCAGGCCCGAGGGCGCAGAACGATGCTCGTCGTAGAAGGAGTGACTTGTATTCGCCGTAGTGGAGATGACAGAGTCGACGGACATGTTTGAGTGCATGCTGAGCCTGTTGTTGCTGTTGTATCGCAGAGGCGGTGTGCCGGTATGGACGCTGAGCGGGCGGGCTGGTGGCGGCGACGCAGGGCTCATGTACAGAGTACTGGAGGCTACAGAATCCATCGACATGCGTTTAGAACTATTGTCCAAACTGTTTCGAGAACTGCCACCGCTATTGAGGCGAGACAGCCAGAACCGGTGCTGTTTAAACTCCTTTGGCTCATCGACGGATTCGGCAGAAATTGAAACTTGGTCTGCAGCAAGGTAGTTGCCGCCGTTGGGAGAAGCCGCAAATGAGTTGCGGTAAAGAGAGGAGGCCGATGAAGAGGGAGCGTTGCGCGCTGCAGCCTCAAATGGATACTCAGCGCCAATGGGCCGTTCAGGCCTGCTTGGCTGACTTTTGGGCGTGCCCACTGGAGTGGAATTAAAAACACTTGTTGCATGACCATTGTGGGTGACATTCATGGGCGGGGAGATTTGATTTTTCGCTGAACCGTGTTTTGGCTGTTTGCGCAGTTTGCTTGATTTCGAGGACAAGAGACCCAGGAGTTTGCTCGCCGTGGACCTGGAATGGTGAGCTTGCGGACTTGTGGATGCGCTAGTGCGCATGGAAGAGTGGGTAGCAGAATTTTTGATTGTTTTTCTGGCAGGTGGGAGCCGTTGGGAGTCCAGGGTTCTGTTTGCAGAAACCGCATGCTTCAATGGCAAGGATTGATGCAACAAGTTGCTGGTGGACTGGCTAGTTGATGGAATTGCACTGGTGCGTGGGCCTGTATCCTGCAAGGAACCTGGACCTGGACTAACTTCTTCAGGGCTCGAGGAAAATGTGCTCTTGAGCTTTTGGAGAATAGACCCTTCCTCGTTATGGCCATAGCCAAAGGATTTCCTACTGCGGCGTTTTGGGTTGGAAGTCACATTGGTCAAGTCATAAGTACCTTCGGCAGTGCTATGGCGGTTGACGCTAGTAGTGCTCTTGTGCTTGGATCGAATGCTCTTTCTGATGCGGTCTCTAAAGTCATTGTCGTCTTCATCGTCGTCTAGCCAAACGTTTTGCATGGGAGGAATAACACTCATGACTGAAGACCTTGGGGAGCTGACTGGTGGGGCGGACACCATGGTAGCCAAAGAGGCATTGTGCTGATGTAGAGTTTTAGGCAGCTGCATGACGTTTACCGTCAACGTGTCCTGCTGGCTCAGCACAGGATGGGATTCGATTTCCTTGGCCTCTGGCAGCTTTTCAGGCTCACTGAGCAACGACTCTGAGCGCACTGGCGATTCGCTGGGGATCCGCGACTCGGGCGTTGTTTTCGCGAAATTGGCATGTACATGCCTTGACAGTCTGGACGAGGACATGGCGTGGTTTGGCACTTGGTTCTGGTTGTATAGAGAGTGCTGCACATAGGGATTGCTGGCTTTGGGGCGCGGTTGGGACCGGGGAGAATGGCGCGTAGGAGACACCGGGTCGAGCGTGAATAGCGTGACAGGACTCGAACTCCTGTTGTTGTTATGGACAGACGAGGAAGACGAGAGAGAAGAGGTCGAGGTGTTGTTGTTGTAAAGAGGGTGCTGGAATGGGGATGTCGAGCGTGGCTGCAGGTGCACGGAATTTGATCGTGTGGGTGTCGGAGAGCCGGATCTTGACGAGGGCGACGACAAGACGGAATGTGGAGGAGTCTGGGTGTGCACCAACGGAGAGCTGCCGGTAGTGGTGGTGTGGCCGTACCGCTTCACGGACGGTGTACGGGTAGGCGTTGGTGACGGTGTGATGGACTGATCAGCGTAGTCTATAACCAAGCTGCTACGGCTGTGGTTAGAGGGTCGGAGGTCCAGAAGTAGCCGTTCAGAGCCAGTAGGCGGAGGAGGCCGTGGCGGCGGCTTGGAAAGCAGCGAAAAGTCAGAGCTCATTGTCGGGCCCTTGGCAGTTGCATGAACCAGAGAGTCGGCGAAGGTTGGAGAATGAAAATGAAAAATACTAAAATGCTGGAAATACGCGTTTTAATATATGAATTTCTTTTGAGCCGTGGTATGGAGCCAAAACGCACGCAGGTTTTGTAGGTTTGTTGGCGTGCGATCTGGATCTGGCTTGGAGCTGCTGTCTCAGACGAAGCGAACAGGCGCGCACAACGGAATGGACCAGCTGCGAAGCGCCAAACAAGCTGCGAGTCTGCGTGGGATGTGGATCGTGGGACGGTCCTTTGAGAAGTTTTGGCGATGGAGCTGGAACTGAAAGCTTTCACGGGCACCGGCGCCTTTTTATTTGTGCCCGGGGGAAAAGCCGTTTTTATGTCGCTGCTGACCCGACATGAATTCAATTTGGAGAGCGACAAGAAAACAGAAAAAAGCAATTCCACAGCCAAAACTCAAACTGGCAGGTCCCAATTAATGCCGCCATTTATTCAGAAACCGCGCGTTGATTGGCTGTGTTCTGGGTTCCCAGTTCGCCATCACAAGCAGCTTGTCACTGTTACACTTTTGGCGCTTTTGCTGTGATTTCAATTCAGTTTTTTTGTGTTTTTTGTGTTTTTCTCGCTTGGGTGTAACAGCGACAAGGCCTTTGTGGTGGGTTTTTTCGTGGCTCTTTTTTTTGGTGGCTGTTGTGGGTTTGGCTGGTTTGGGCGTCTTTGTTTGGAATCGTCGCACAACCACGCCGCTTAGTTAGGAGGTGCTAGAAGGTGTCAGTATGTAGGTGGTTAATAAATAATACGATTAAGAGGTCTGGAGACTATGTAACTATATGGAAAGAAAGAGTGTCCATGTCTGGAGTGCCAGTGCCTGTAGTTGAGGGCTACTTGTGGAGGTGGAGGAACCGCGACGCCTCGTCAAACAGGCTGCGCGAGCTGCTGTTGCGGTTCAGCGGCGGCGGGTTGCTGCCGTTGTTGCTGCTGTTGTTGCCATTGTGGCTGCCATAGATGTTGCTGCTGCTGCTGCTGTGGCTGTGGTTGCTGCTAGACAGCCCGACAAGACTCGACAGGTGGGCTTTGGAGCTTGTGCGGAAAAACCCGTGGCCATGGCTCCCGTGGCCTCCGTGGTTGAGTCCCGCAAGGTTGTTGGTGCTGCTGCTGCGCGAGCCAATGCGCGTGTTGGGCACTGACTTGCTGTTGCTGGCGCCGTTGGCGTTACTGTTGTTGCTGTTGCTGCCAGATGCACTGCCATCACTAGAACCCAGGTTGGACCGCGCAATCTGTTTGCTGAGCCCACTGATGTGGGCACTGCTTCCCGGCGCGCTAATGGCAGAGTTGGCCCCGGCCTTTTGCCGCTGGAACGCCGCTGGGTTGCTGCCGTTGCTGTTGATAACGCTGCCCGCGTGCACGTTCACCTTGCTGCCCAGGCTCGCCATCAAGTGCCGGGGCAAGGAGCTGCTGCCCACCGCGGCGGCAGGGGGTACTTGCACCTGGGGTTCTTCGTAGCTGGGAGTGTAAACATCCGGCAGCGCCTCGCTGCTGTTGATTGCTGTTTGGTAAGAAGGCACCCTGGAAAGCGACTCCAAGTCCAAAGAACCCACGGGTGGTGTATGAGGGACGCTGTTGATGAGTGGCGATGCAGGGTGGGACAAGTGCGCATACTCGGGAGAATGTCTATGGTTAAAGTAGTCCAAACCATGCGATCCAGCGGGAGTGTGTCCCGAAGAGTCTGTACCAGGGACACCAGGAGTCATTTGCAAAAGGTTGTTGGGCGTACCTCCTTCGCGTGGCGTACTGGCGCCCGACGTGGACCTGGACGAAAACCTCGAGTTGTGCTGGGAAGAAGCCGCGGCAATCAAGTCGGCAGCGGCCTGAGAACTAGCAGCGCTCGACGAAAGCTGCATGGCAGAGTGAGACCGGTCCAGCACGCTGCTGATACCAGCACCGTCCTCGCGGTTTTGGCGCTCCTGCAAAGCGTACAGGTTTGAAATCAGGCGCGACGAGTCTTGCAGCGCCAACCCGCCCTCTTGAGCGTTTTCAAACGAGTTGCGGCGAGACCTGACAAACGGCGTGTTGGTCCCACTCTGCAGCGGCGACTCGAACTGCCACGCTGGGATTTCTCGCCAAAGCGTGTCGTAAATGTGGTCGTCGTAGTTTGGCGGCGCGTAGTTGTTGGCGCTGGCATTGTTGCGGTCCGTGTTGTGCGTGCCGATTTGAATGTTTTGCGCATTGGCAAACAACTGGTCTTCGCCTCCAGCGGAAGGTTTGGGGCTGTTGCGGGCGCTGGAAATGGGGTCGTTGAACTCGTGGCTCACCGTGGGGTGCAAGCTGGTAATGGTGACATTGGGCGAAATAAACACGCAAATGGGCAGCGTGGCTCTGAGCTCAGACTTGTGGCCGTCGGGGTTGAGCAGACTCACGCTAAAACTGAGTTTATGCGTGACTCGGATGAAACTACCAATCTGGCAGTCCTGCGTGCATTTAGACAAGCTGGTTGGCATGAAGTAATCATGGCTAAACTTCCATTCGTCTTCGCCCAACATGCTGTCTTCCTCGGGAGCAGGGAAGGTAGTTTCATGCACAACAACGTTTTCCGTTTGCGTGAATGCTCCACTGGGGGTTTCCAACGTTTTAAACTCAAGGAGCTGGGTCTTGATTTCGCCAAGTTTCAGGCCCTTTAGCAACGGCGTCATGTGGAAATCGACTGGCGTGTATGAGCCGACGGCAATGGCCTTGGCTGGGACCGAAATGGCGTATTCAATCTTGTTGGGCCAAATGTTTTCCATGGACATGGTCTGGTTGAGCTCGAGGGCGTCGGGGCTCAGTGTTCGCACGACGCGCAGGTGTCGCTTGGCTACGAGGTTGTTTGCAAATCGGCCGCGCTCAATGGTCGCCACAAGCTTGTAAATCACCTGGCCTCCCTCTAAACCCTCCACAGACTCGTCCAAATTTCCTGGAAGAATAACGTCAAAGGGCAGCTGGTGGTTGCCCGCATGTAGCGTATGCGTTCCAGCGCCAGAGGGGCCAACGGGGACGTTGCCGGCCTCGAGGTTGGGCCACTCGTGTTCGTAGAGCGTTCGTTCAAAGCGAACGGGCCTTGGCGTGACATTGCGGTTGTATGTCGTATCTATCCAAGAAAGGCACACCTTGGAGTAGAGCTTGAGTGTAATTCGCTTGATTGACATGGTCTCTGGGATTGAAAAGACGACATTGCCCGAGAGGTGCACAGACGACGCTGTGTTTGGCGAGCCTCTAAAGACCAAAACATCTCGTTCAGCAGAGTGAACTCTGGGTTTGCGTTAGACATGGTGTTTAAACAGAGAGCAAAGAAAACAGAGATACGTACCTAATGTCAAAGAGAGAAAACGAGCTGTGCGATCGAGTGAGAAGCGGCATGATGTGTTATCTCGAGGGCTAATTGGGTATGGCGGCTCGGAGTGGTGGTGGCACGTTGTTGTCGGTGCCGAAACTCAAAAGCGTAGCTGAGTGGTCAGTAGATAATTCAAAGCAGCAGGCAACACTTGAGATCAGAGATATAGAGTAGGAAGCAAGAGAAGAGGAAGAAATGTTTCTGGGAAAAGTTTTTAAACGTCAGTGTCTGTGACAGGCCTGGACTGTTATTCAGGTTGTGAAAAGCAAATAAGAAAAAAAAAAAAAAAATAGGAAAAAATAGAGTTGGCAGTGCCTTTTTGCTTGCTAACTGGTATCGTCAACCTTCTTTTTCCCTAGCCACGAACCAAACAGAACAGACACAGAAACCGCGTGCGTAGAGTGTCTCAGTCGTAGATACAAGTCATAGATGAGCAAGTCTGCTGGGTGCTGTGGTCCTGTGCGGTCTGGTCCAGTTATCCAGTCAGGCTGTTGGGCCAAACTGCCCTCGGAGAAGAACCAGCCGTTGGTCGCCAACACCGCCAGCCTCGCGCACACCTGCGACCTTTGCCCAAAGCCTTGGACGCCACGGCTGTTGACTCATCCGACACCCTGGCACGTCAACGCCACGCGGCGTCCTGATAGTCAGTGACAGTTGCCCAAGTTCAGGGTGTGACCCCCACGCGCGCAATGCTCGACCTTGCCAGGTCCACCCGACCATGGCAAGTTCTGGTCATGGACTGACTGAGTTGCAGCCGTGCCTTTTGCAAAGCCCGCACTGGATAAAAACAGCTGTCAAAACGTGAGCCCAAGCCAAGGCGTGCTTGTCTACGTTACTACGCGTCTACGCAAGTACTCCAAGGCCATCATCCTCAGTAAATAAACAGTCGCATCGGCACCAAAGCTGATTCAACAAACGAGCAAACAAAAGCAAAAATGGTGTGAGCAAAATTAGCCAGGAAGCAGGTCTTTAGTCCCGTTGTTATCCTGCACGAATTTTTCCGATTGGCCCACAGCCATGCACAAGAGTTTTTCCGGGCCGCTTGGCCTCGGCGAAATTTTGCAACTGAAAATCAATATTCCACCACCAACAAACAAAACGAAGCTGCTCAAAGCCGGTTGGCTGCCGCGGGTGTCGACTTTGAATTACCAGACTGGGCTTTATTTTCAGAATGACTATAAAAGAGTGCGTTGGTTAACTGCCGACTATTGCGAGTGCTTGTTTGGTGCGTGTTTCTCTGCATTGGCACATGCCAGGTCGTCTGTCAAAACGAATGGCAACTCTTGTTTTAGTATTTCCTTTCTTTGCCAGACTCGAAGTCAAAGCCGTTTGGAAAGGCCGTTGAAGACCGAAGCCGTTTTCAAGTAGCGTATTGCCAAGCCAAGCCAGCTGTCGGCCGTCAGAGCCCGGTTACTGAACTCGGCCCAAGCTCACTTCAGCAGGTGGCAGTTTGGCGAGCTCTTGAGTCTTGAGAATGATTCAACGCTAATACTTGGTACCAAATGTTGCCTGAACTAGACTGAAACCAAGCCTGCGCTTTTTACTAACGTATCGTCACTTGTGGATCGTCTGCGTTTGGTTCCAAGGCTTTCTTCTTAACGTGAGTAAAAAAACAATGACCCCCACGCGCCCCCACGCGCCCCCACGTTAACATCCCACGTTAATTGCACTTGCGCTGCCCAAACAGTGGAAAAAACCTTTTTTAGTCGCTCGCAAATGGCCGGCGGATGAAAAACGGTTTTTAAATACGAAAAATAATGATCATGATTGATAAAAAAAAAAAGCATTTGCGATTGATAAAAAAGAAAATAAACGGTACTTATGAATTAATAATTACACAACTCAGATATAAGATCAATCCGAGAGGCTATCATGACCCAGCTCTAGCTTGGGCTACCTTTGGAGTCTAGAACTAGACTCAGTTGGTCCTGCATGTAGCCAGGTCTTCATAAAGTGCTTCGATTCATTACTTTCTGTACAAGTGGGTACATCTGGTCTAAATCATGATCCGTCGCAGCCCGCCAATCTCCCACTCGCCAGTGTCTTCCTGGTACCGGCACTGCAAGAGCCGCTGGCCAGTCACGGGGCACCGTCCGCCGGTCTCCCTGTCAGCACTGTCGAGGTGCTTGTAAATGCACGGGTAGCAGAACGCAATGCCCGACTCAATCACTGTCACGTTGGTGATGGGGTCGCCACACAGTGGGCACAAACCGCTATCTCGTACTAGTGCGGCAGGCTTGGAGCTGTCTGGTGCCGCCGTGCTGCTCTTCTCGTCTACCTTGGTGTTTTCAACGTCTTCCAGCTCGGGGAGCTTTTTAGGAGTGGGTAGGTTGTCGTCCAGGCCGCCTCGGGACTTGGACACAAGCCGGTGGGCCAAGTCCGAGTTGGACCACCATTCCAAAAACTTGAGCAAAAACATGGACGTGGGCAGCGCATAGCTGAGCGTGGACAATACCGACGATTGCACCGTCTGCAAACCCTGTCTGGTAAACATGTTGACAATCTTGGCTAACAGGGGAACGTCCTCGTCCTCGCCACCAAAGCCGGGCGGCAGCTTTGGCCGGTTGCGTTCGTCATCGAGCTGGTAATCAAAGTTTGTCATGCGCGAAAACTTGATTCCCAGAAGGTAGTCTGACACGGAATGGCTCGTTGTCCGTCCAAACAAGAACCCTAGGTAAAAAAGAAGGGTGGCTAGGTGGTGCGCACTCGTGGCAAGTGGGTAGATTTTGTAGAACCAGTAATCAATCTCAAACACCAGCTTGTCCTTGACGCTCACGCTCCTGTCCCGTCGAATTCTTTCCCGCTCCTGGTCCATATCCTTGACCAGCGCTTGGCCCTTGAGTCGCTCGTACCGAATGTCCAGCTTATCCTTCACGTAAGGCACAGCCACAAGCAGTGCCAGCGACCCCCAGATCTGCCTCCTTTTCAGCCGCCGCCTCTGCTCCACCAAATCCGGCACCGCGAGCTGCGCCCTCAACGCAGACGTATTCAACAGGTTTGTCCGCTTCAGACCATAAAACTTTTCCGTAAAGCTCGAGTTCCAATTCTTCAAGTGGTAGTACTCGACTAATCCCATGGCCAACGCGTATATTTCGCTGAATCGGTTGGCCACCCGCAGCAAGTACCGCGGATGTCGCTGGGCATAGAATGTAATAATGTATCGAATGGACGGGGCGATCAGGTCGTCGAGCTCTTTGGCCGAGAGCAGCTCGAAAAGCGTTGGCGTGTCGGGATCAAGCGCCGAAGCATTAAGGGATGAGAAGTAATCCATCTACAGTCAATTTGGCTAAAGGCCTTTTCAGTTCAAGATGAAGATGATTTGAAAGCTGGAAAAAAGCGTTGGATAAAAGTTCATTTTGTGGAGATAAATGTCACGTGAACAAACTTTGGCCTCGGTACTTAATCAACTCAATTTCTAATTCTTGAAAATCAATGATAATACAAAATATATTAAGCATAATAAATAAAACGTACGAAACAGGTCTGCCAGTTTGTTCCTGGACAGAAGTTTCATTATTCAGACAGACTCAAAGTTGGTTGATGAAAATTGAGGTTTACTTCTTTTTCGTCGTTGATGCAGTACTCGTTTTCGAGCTTCCCTTTTTGAGACCTCCGAGAACGAGTTTGCCGGCGTTCACGAGTGTTTTCTTGATGCTCCCCGAGTCCCTGTCTTTTTTGGTGGGTGAACCTGTGACTGACACCGACACTGCTGTGCTCTCGCTAGAAGGTATGCTGTGGCTTGGAGTGGCAGTACTTTTTTCACTGGCAGTAACGTCAGCCTTTTTCTCGGGCACTGCGGTTGTTGCAACCTCGATAATTTCATTTTTCGTTGGCGTCAATTGCGATTTTGTAGGGGTATCTGGTTTTGTGTTTTCGTCATTGAGCTGGTCCTTTTTCTCGGATTTCTTGAGGTCACTAGAAATGCTGAAAGGCTTGTCTGCAGAAGCCTTTGGATTAGAATTTTCCAATCGTAAACGACGATGTGGGGAACTCTCTTCGTGCTCTCGGTCGTCTTCATATCGCATGCGGCGTTTGAGATGCCCTTCCTTTCCATTGTGTTCCTCAACAGGTTCGTCATTATGCTGATCGTCACCGTTATCGTCCGTAGTTTGGGCAGACTCCTCGACAACAATCTCTGGTGTTTTAGATTCAGACTCTTCGTTGGAAACAAGCTTTAAAGTCTCCTCTTGCAATCTCTCTTCCATCACTTGCTGTGCAAAAATAGCTTCTTCCTCTATTGCTCTTCCATGTAATGTCAAAAGCTTTTCTCCAAGATCAGTATACGAGATACCATCTTTTAATTCAGCCTCTCTGGATCGCACAAGCCCGTTTACCAAGAACAGCATAGTTTCACTCATGCTAAGCTTGAGGCCACTCTCGATGAAGCTCAATATTTCTAGACAAGCACTGTTTAGCAAATTGTTCTTGTTGCCCATTCTGATTAAAACATCCACAACAGACTCTGACACTGCAGCTTCAGCCAGATGGTGGACATATGTAGGATCATCGAGAAGAAGAGCTTGTTTCAAGCAACGTAGAGCGGCTAATTGAATGACCTGGTGTGGACACATGATCAAAGTAGAAATTCCGTACCACAAGTCACGCTCAATAGTAAAAGCTCTACACTTTAACCCATGAGTTCGCACACAAAAGGTCACCAAGTCGCATAAGAGCTCAAATGTAGCTTTATCTGTTAAAGAAAGACGCTTGTTTAAAAGTGTCTTATTAACCCCAACATGTCGGATGCAGTCAAACAACTTGGGAGCACAATTCGTGTAAAAGCTCGCCACGAACACCTCGTTCTCAAGCTCTTGATTTGAGCTTCGCCCCGTATCGTCTTGCATACTCAACGTTCCAATGTCAAGCATGTACTTCAGAGCCTCAGCGGCTTGGGATTTGAGACCAATGTCGGGCTCTCGAAAGAAAAGATCAACCAATGTTTGCATTAGCGCAAATGTCGCTGCATGCTGGCCAGGGGTCTGAACGTAGTTTCGGATTAAAGACGCGTCTAGATCGATGACGGTAAGAAGAAGTTCAGTTCCAAGCATTCGAATGGTTTCGTTTGAGTCGTTCAAGGCAAATTCCAAAAGAAGGAAGAGGCCATGCGCAATTAGTTTGGTGAATGTCAATTTTTTTTGCTGGCTTTGAAATCCTTTTGTGGCTAGTGAAATCTGGTGTACAAATTTGACCGCGTCCCTCCGCTTTTCCAAAGGGGATTGTTCTTTGAAAAGCCTAAACAGACTTGACATGTATTCTTGTGAGTTTTGAAGGGCAATCACAATTGACATTTGGTTGAAATAAATCATGCTTGTAAACACGCTGAACGTCGAATCGTCGAGAAGGCGAGCTAAGACATCTTTTAAGAACTGAAGTCGATAGGTTTGTTTGATTTTGAATCGGATTTCCTCGTCTTGTATTGGCACAACCTCCTTGTAGTGCGCGTCTCCTGCAAAATAGCTTCGATGATTGGCTTTTAACGTGGGGAAATCAGGGTCGTATTCCAATGCGCCAATAACTCCGACAACATTTTGGTCTTCGATTAAGCTTTCAAAGACCTTTGAGTCGTTCAAAGAGACTATGTCGTTAGTAAAAAGAAAAAGAATGTAAAAATATCCGTTAGCAACTCACATAATAATTTCATAACCCTGCAAATATTGTGTAGTTCTCGTAGGTCCCTCGTTTTCTCTGCTTTGCTAAAGGTCTCCACGAGCTGATTAACGTAGTCGGTTTCGGTGACAAAGGAGCAGACACTTTCTCGTGCAAAGTTAAAGCTCATCAACTGAGACAGGCTTTCAACGACTTCTTCCATATTACCACATGTCGGAGTTGGCGGATAACTTATTGGGCCGGCGATCATTTCTGAGAAATCTCCTTCTTCTGTCGACGTGACTACCATGATAGATATTTTCTTCGCGTAAAATCGTTGCACAAACACGAGGTAGTCGCACACAATGCTGCATCCCTCGGCCTCTTGGAAACTGAGGGCCATGTCATTTTTGTCAGCCTCACTCCAGACGATGAGAGTTTCTTGCTGTTTATGAAACTGGATCTCGCCGAGAATGTGCATCTTTAGTAAAATCTCTGTATTGTTTTCTTCGTTGCGAACAAGCACGTAGGGCTGTTCATTCAGAACCTCTCCCGAACAAAAGCCGGTGCCTTTGTCCGTCCATTCGTCTTTGCACAACTCATACACCTTGACCCGTCGAGGGGACGTAGGTACTGTGATATTATTCATCACTCAAGGTGAATTTGAGCTGACTTCTGCGATTTATTGCTGTCTTGTTGAAGGTGGCTATATGTTGAGATCCGCGTTCTTATCGCACATACGCGTCGAAGTGCGAGCTAGGAGAATATGAGTATAGATAGGAGCAGTGCCTTCCTGCGTCGGCAACTATATTCTATGGCGAGAAATGTAAAGCAGTGCTGTCACTTGGTTGGTATCAGAATAGTTGTAGTCGAGTAATCAAAACAGTGGGAACGTCGACAAAAGCTCGAATAGTGATTTACGACCTGGTGTCGTATGGATTTTAATGCAACAAACAAGACGTTCAATTGTAAGAGAGCTGACTAGGAAGAAACAGGACCAAAATTGGAGTGTGGTGGAAAGTAAGTGGTCTGGCACGTGAGCGTTGTTCCTACGTGTTCCCGTCAAGAGTGGTGGGGAGCTAGATTCGAGCGTGTCGGAGATGGTTAAACTGGTGGTGCTCACAAAACACGGTAAGAAAAAAACACACGAATTATTTTTGGCACATTTTCCTCCATAACAAACCACATTTTTTCGAACCAAGACTGACGCTTCAGACTTGTGCACTCTGTTGGTATTCTCTGAACGCGATTTAGTCATGGTTCTGTAGCATTGCGAGATAGTCACGGTAAGCAGTCTACTAGTTCCTCAATCCTTGCCGCTCAAAGATGAGAATTCTTAAGCCAAATCTGATTCAACCGGACAGCTATACACGAGTCCTGCGTTCAACATGATCACGATTTGCAAAGAGATTATCTGAGAGCCCTTAATGCATTCTTTTCCTTTTCTTGATACATGTAATCGCTAACCAATTTCTAAGACACATTTACTGGGCACGCACGCCACGCTTGGCTCAAGCGACGCTACTACGTGACTGCTACAAGCGACCGACCACAAGGCACTCGAAATTGGATGTAGCACTTTCAATTTCACAGTTTGCTCTACTTTTTTCCATCGTCTCCAGAATTTGGCTTCGCGTGTTGCGCATACAAGCGACCGTGGTGCTTCCAACTGTAATTCTTCAGCCAATTTCGCCTGTTTGGCTGGTACATACACTCTTCAGCTCAGCTCACTTTGTCCACCACACCGAACGCCTTGTCCACCGGTATCGTTGGTCTTTCGCTGTCGAATACAGCTTGTCTTTTCGTCGTTCGTCGCGGTTTGGCCAGCGTTGGGGAAACTGCTGGTAGTTGCCAGGGTAACTGCCGCGGATAAGCCGTCCAGCAAGGGACGGCGGCCTTCTACGCCATAATTTTTTGACACAGATGAAAAAGATGATTGAACTGATCTACTCAATAGAACCGACATTCGCGATTTCAAACTGCAATTTTTTTCTACTCATATCTCAAACTTTTCGAAACTCACGACTGGCCTTGGAAGGGTTCTACTCTCGTGTTTTATTACAGAACTCTCCTTGCAGCCACCATAAATCCTGGATCCAGCCACGACTTCTATGACTAGAACAACAGAAACAACATCCCTCTTAGAACACCATAACGCGACGCTACTAGAGACTGGCAGCACTCATGGTGATGCTGAAACTCGATTACGGCCGTTCGAGTACCTCACTACAAGGCACTTTTGGACGATTCTCCTGATAGGACAAACTTTGGCATTTTGCATCACGCTAACCAACACCTTTACTTCGATTCTCGCTAATAGCGGCAATTCAGTACCAGTTTTCCAAAGCTTGCTTAATTACATACTGCTCGCGATCATTTTTGTTCCATACACAGTGCGTCAATATGGCTGGCCAAAGTACATCGACATGATGAAGAATGACGGATGGAAGTTTTGCCTTTTAGCTTTTACTGACGTTGAAGGGAACTACTTCATTGTCAACGCTTATCAGTACACCAACATGCTTTCGGCTGCACTGTTGGATAATTTGACTATTGTTTTTGTGGTCATCTTTTCA
Organism: Geotrichum cucujoidarum; assembly: GCA_030566025.1. Classification (NCBI taxonomy): domain Eukaryota; kingdom Fungi; phylum Ascomycota; class Dipodascomycetes; order Dipodascales; family Dipodascaceae; genus Geotrichum; species Geotrichum cucujoidarum. Next base: position 77,862 of record JAJMHN010000053.1, on the reverse strand, counting down.
TTCTTGTTTCTGCGCGTGCGATACCACTGGACTCAAATGGTAGGCATCGTCATCTGTGTCAGTGGTGTCATTTTAATTGTCTTTTCCGACGTCATGGGTGGAAACAAAGATAATGCTACAAATGCATTTCGAGGGGACCTCTTTGTTGTTCTTAGCACTGCGTTTTATGGCACGTCCAATGTGTTGGAAGAGTTCTTGGTCTCAAAGCGACCTTACTACGAAGTTCTTGGGCAAATGGGCGTTTACGGCACTATTGTTATTGGAGTACAATACTTTGCTACTGGAACAGACGTCGGTTCAATCGAATGGAATTGGACCGTTGCAGGCTGTTTTATTGGCTTTAATCTAGCTCTTTTGGTCATGTACATGCTGGTTCCCATCATGTTTCGAATGTCTTCCAGTGCTTTCTACAACCTCTCCTTGCTGACCAGCGATTTCTGGGCTCTACTAATAGGCGTCAAGATTTTCGGGTATAAATCCTTATGGTTATATCCAATTGGATTTACCTTGACCATTATGGGGGTTCTCGTTTACAACCTGGTGCCCCGAAGCAAGCAAGGCGAGAGTGTGAAGCCATGGCTAGGATCCAATCAAGAAGACGGCATTACGGGAATCGGTACGGCCAAACGTACTTTAGACGAATAATGAGTTTTTATTTTAGCTGTTCCAATATGAACCTTTTTTGTTCTCTTTTACATTTGAAAAATCCCAGTTTACCGTGGGCAGAAACTTTCTAGAGGGAGAAGTAACCAGAAGAAATCACAGTTGTTGTGGTGCCCAAAAAGCACAACACGCTTGAAGTTTGGGTAACTTCAGCAAGGAATATATAAACCTCGCTGCCCACAAGCTCGTTTATTCTTCTTACCAACTCTTCCCTACTTGCCTAAATTGTGAAAATCAATATTGAAGATGTCCAAAATCAGTGTTTCCTCGACCTTTGATCTCGTAAAGCAGCTCTCCTTCAATGTTAGCCAGCTCTCGTGCTAACTTTCTAGACTTCGCCAGACCAGATGAGACGAAAGAAAATCGTCAAGAAAGGTTTTCGTTTGTGTCTCATGGTCTGTGGGCATAGCGGTGCTGGAAAGTCCACTTTCATCAATACTCTTTGCGACGGAGAGGTCTATCAGGAAAATGACGATGGCGACCTTCCTGTAACAATGGACATCACCACTCGGAGTGTTGGTAAGACAAGTCCAAACGATTCTGCTTAAATTGCGCACTAACTTCTTTAGATTTGAGCGAGCCAGATGGCACAACAATTACTTTGTCGGTAGTTGATACCCCTGGTTTTGGAAACGGCATTGACAACAGCAAATGGTACGCTCAATGAGCTTTTTTTTTTTTGGAGAAATCACGCTAACCGCAGCTTTTCAAGTTGCGCCAAAATCATTGACTACATCAAAAAGCAGTTTGATGAGATCCTCGCAGAAGAGACTCGCGTGAAGCGCAACCCTAGGTTTGTGGACAACCGCATTCACGTTGCCTTGTACTTCATCTCCGCTACAGGCCATGGCCTCCGTGAGCTTGACGTGGACTTGATGACTGCATTGTCTTCTCTTGTCAATGTGATTCCAGTGATCTCCAAAGCTGATACTCTCACTGCAGCTGAGCTTGCTTACAACAAGAAGATTATCATGGAGGACATCCGTGAATACAACATTCCCATTTACTACTTTCCCTGCGAGCCTGATGATGAAGAGGCTGTTGAAGAGTGCGGAGCGCTCAGAGATTTGGTGCCTTTTGCCATTGTTGGCTCTAATTCTCTCATCAAGGATGATGAGGAATACGTCCGGGTCAGAGAGTATCCATGGGGTACTGTCAAAGGTAAGCTTCACACTTGCAAAATCCAAGCGCCATTGTTACTAACAGATTCCTTAGTTGAGGACACTGACCACTCCGACTTTGTCGCATTGAGATCAGTTCTTTTTGGCTCTCACCTACAAGAGTTACGCGACATCACTCATGAAGTCCTTTATGAGAAATACCGCACTGAGAAGCTCTCCGAATCTTCCAATTCAAACTATGAAGAGTAAGTGAACCTCCTTGACATTAACCAAAATTATTCCTAACTTTTTTTTAAGGAACTTCAGCACTTCGTCTACCCTACAGGCCGTTGGCAACATGTATGGAGATTCTCACAAAATGCGGGAGAAGGACGAGAAAGACCTCATGAAGGAGATCGAAGAGCGAAAGAGAGATTTGGAGCGTCGTGAGGAAAAGCTCAGATCTTTTGAGGCCAAGCTTGGCAAGGGTGATGTTGGATCCTTGAAGTCTTTGCCCCATGGTGAAAGCCCTCATCGCCAGCAGCGTTCATCTGGCAGTCACGGTAGCCCCATGCAACCTAACAAGCGTGGTCACAATGGAGAGTTTGAAGAGGTAGAGCGCCCCAAGATGAAGGAATTGGCTGCTTGAGTATGAACCCTTGCAATGGTATTAAAGTTAAACGTAAAAATTATGTAGCAATCGATTGTGTAATGGAATAAGAATAGAATTAAGTGTGTGATAATTGTTTTTTCCAAGCGATGGTATAATGCCAAAAGCCATGACGGCCCTTCAAAGAAAAACCTAACTTGTAATGACACAAGGCAGCTAATTAACTGAGATGTTGATTGTCGGATAACACGTAGGAACTTCGAGCTCCATGCCGAAAAGTCGCATGAATTGTTCTAATTTATATCGATTTTCTGAAACGTATTACGGGTTTTTGCGCTCAATCTCATGGCGCGTTTAGCCTTCTAGAATGAGATTAGGTTCCAAGTCAAGTGTTGAAGGAGATTGCTTGATGCGGTTGCCTTTCCTCATCGTGGAAAGTCTGGCCTTCGTCGCGCGTATGGCGTTCAACTTTACTACGCCAGTACAGTGGCTAACGCATATAGAGATGAGGTCATATCTCTGTCTGTGCGATCCATTTGTAGCGACCGTAGCTTGTAGTTTGCCGTGGCTTTGTTGTATTGTATGATCTGTATTACAGCTAGCCCGTATTATGTTTTGTTTCATTGCACACTTCCCAAGTATGGCTTACATCTTGTGAGTACCAACAACCCATGCTTCTATGCGCTTTTTCTGCTTTTGCTTTTTCCTTCCCTTCCATCTCTCAACCTCCGTCAAAAGTTTTCCCCTTCTTCTTTGGCCCGCTATCTTGGCTGCTTGTTGAGCATTTGTGGAGCTGGACTTTTTATTCGTTCTTATTGCTCTACAACCTCACACCAGCCTTGTGAGTTCTCTTGTTGAGGCTGTCACACGACTAGGGCTTTGCAATTATATTTTTTTTCTCACCACGCAACACCACTGTTGGTTGATCTAGTCTCTTGCTCTCCAGGAAGAGGCTCTTTGCCGAAATGGAACGACAGTCATGCTCCGGTAATAACTCGACTCCAGCACGTTCTGAAGGCATGTCAGCCTCGCCAAACGACTACAATACCACCCCCAACGACGTGCCAGACGAGGACAGTCAAATAATGCGTGACAACAGCAGGCCCACGGCAGCGTGGGCTCGAAACTCTATCAAAGACTTCTCTCCAGTTGAGCTTTTACCTCCGGAAATACTGGCGCTTATCCTTTCTTTTTTGACTGACAAGAAAGACCAACTAGCAGCTCTTCATGTCTGCAAAGCTTGGTTTTCTGCTTCGGTGGACACTCTCTGGTTCCGCCCCGAGCTCACCAAACTCGAAACACTTGAAAAACTGCTAGAGGTATTGGGAACGCCAAAAGACGAGCTCACAGTTGATTATGCGTCTCTTATACGCAGAGTGAACTTGACTAGTCTAACAGACCTTGTGGACGACTCAATGTTGGCAAAAATGTCTGTGTGCACCAACTTGGAACGCCTGACCCTCGCTGGGTGCTCCAAGCTCACGGATGCTTCCTTGGTCCCCGTTTTGTCGCAAAACTTGAGCATCTTGTCTGTCGACATTTCATCTCTTGCTCAAATAACTGACCAAACCCTACAACAGATGGCTTCCGTCTGTACAAAGTTGCAAGGATTGTACGCTTCGGGCTGCAACAAAATCACTGATGTTTCAGTGAACGCCCTTGCAGACAACTGCGCAAGTTTGAAAAGGTTGAAGCTGAATGACTGTGGATTGATCAGCGATCAATCAGTATCCCACTTGATTCAAAAGTGCCCTTTACTTGTGGAGCTGGATTTGACTGACTGTACACTTATTACAGACAGCACAGCAACCCTTGCGCTGACCCGCTTGACGCAGCTTCGTGAATACCGTGTGGCAATGAACCTCAATCTCACCGAACGTGCTCTTTTGGACCTTCCACCCAGAAGCTTTTTTGACAAATTGCGAGTCATTGATTTTTCTGGATGCCCTCTACTTACGGACGAAGCTGTGGGTCGTCTCATTGCCATTGCTCCAAGACTGAGAAATGTGTCTCTAGCTAAATGCTTCAGCCTCACTGACCGAAGTCTTGCTCACCTCATGAAACTAGGCAGGACCCTAAATTACATTCATTTGGGCCACTGCAATAGCCTCACTAATGCGGGTATCATTGATCTTGTGCGTGCGTGTAACCGCATTCAGTATATCGATGTTGCCTGTTGCAGCCAGATACAAGACCAAGCCGTGCAAGAAATTGCACAACTTCCCAAGCTTCGCCGTGTCGGCTTGGTAAAGTGCCAAAATATCACTGACGCAGGCATCCAAGCGTTTGCACAAAAAGAACTGCCGGTTAATACCCTTGAGAGAATCCATCTTTCGTATTGCGCAAACCTTACTCTGAGCGCTGTGACGAATCTCGTCAATGCTTGCCCCCGTCTTACACACCTATCGCTCACCGGAGTTCCGGCTTTCATCAGAGAGGATTTGCTACAGTACTGCCGTGATCCTCCTCCAGAGTTCACCCAGCACCAGCAGCAGGTGTTTTGCGTATTCAGTGGTCAAGGCGTCAAGAGATTGCGCACTCATTTGAACATGCTAGCAAACGAGCCTCATACACCAAACCTGCGCACAAGAGAGCGCCATGTTACCGTGCAACTGGGAGCTCATCAAATGATTATTACTACAACAAACTCTACGACACGAGTCTTGAATCTGAACGGGGGTAACCAAGAACCCCCAAATCATATCGTCTCTCGTCAACAGCTGCACAATGTTCTGCAAGCTCTAGAACAGCGTCAGATTGAGCACCGACCTGAAAATGAACAGCAACAACAACAACAACAGCAGCAGCAGCAACAACAACAACAACTGCCCCGGCTGCCCCAACTGCAAATCCAGCATCAACACCAGCATTTAAACCAACATCTGCAACTGCATCAGCAACTCCATCAGCATCTACATCAGCATCAGCATTGGCAGCAACATCAGCAGCATCACCAGCAGCAACATCAGCAACTGCATCTACATCAGCATCAGCAGCAACATCAGCAGCAACATCATCAACACGCTTTTGCACCGCAACAGGGTCAGGCACATTTGCAACAGCCTGTCCAAGTTCGCGAAGCTACTGGAGCGCAACTTCCGGCTTTCCAACGTTTATTTGGCATTCCTGCGCCAGAAGTTCTATACCAGGCTCCAGCCCATGACCCAGCACTTGCTGTAGGTGCGGAGCGCATATTTAACCAGGGCCAGTACTTTTCAGCTCCTCGTCCTACCATGCAGGGTGTACAGACTGAATTAGAACAGACCCACAGCGTCATGCAGGGTCAAAGTCAGGGTCAGCGAGCCCAGCCGCCTCTGTCCACCACGGTTGAATTTCAAGATGCCTCATTGACCCAAGCCTACCCTGCCCACTTGATACACTTGCGCCGTCTTCAAGAGCAACAACATCAACATGCTTACCAGGCATCTCTTCGAGGCAATGCTAACCAACCCCCTGCCATTTACAATACCCGTGCCCTAAGATCAAGACATTTTCCGGCGGGCGCGGGGGGTCCCGGTGGCCAACAGGACCAACCTACTGCTAACAACAACATGGCAGGACTGCCCTTTGGTGGTTCTCCTAACGGTGATAGGGCCGATGTGCCCACTGTTGCTAGAAACAACAACACCAACGACGACGACAACACGTCAAGAATTTCCTTTGGTGGTTCTGTTACTACTCCTGAAGGGGATACGGCTGAAGTTGCTGGTTCTCTTACCATGGGTAGGGCCGATGGGCCCACTGGCGCTAGAAGGGTTCCCCGTTTCCAGCTCACTGCAACCTTCACCACGAGCAATGGTGCCAACAACAATGGCATCTACGGCAGCCCCGGCAGCAGCAGCAACAACAACAACAACAGCAGCAGCGCCGCACCTCCTGAGCCCCCGACGGCATTTTAAGCAAGTGCTTGTCGGCGTGGGCCAACCTTGTTTGGGCGCTTGAGCTCACAGGGCACTTATTTATTTATTTAATTGTATCAATCACTTTCCGTGGTTTGTTTTAGAAACAGAGAAAAAGCATGTTTCATCGTTCAAGCAATCTGTTCGCGTAGTTTAGCTTGTAGTATGGTGGAATTATGGGCTACGTGGTATGTAAGTATTTACTTGACATGATCTTGTAGCCCAACAAACTTGTTTAACTAAGATCTGATAAATCATCCATTCCTGCGATGTATGGTTTTGCGGTCCAAGCAGGTGGAATAGATTTTTCCTGTGGGATCTAAATCAGGCGTGGACCTTTCTACAGATCTCGGCTTTCTTTGCTTTTTTTTTTTTTTTTGCATATTTCGGCTTCCATTCAGCGCTTGCCAACTTGCCCCATTCTTTCGCTCCATTTCACGGGCAACGGGTTGCTTGGGGGTCGCCGTCCAGCGTTCCGTTGAAACCGCTTTGTTTGAAGAGAATTCCTCAGCGCTTTTCCGTTTTGCGTCGCGGCGCTGCTTGTTTGAGTATCGTGGGCATGTCTTTGTGCAACACCATACACCGAACTATGATGATGCGATGAAATGGACGGCTACCGATGAACTAGCCAGCCACCCAGTGCGCCATCCAACCAGCAAACCGTCCATTGTCCTTGCCGCTTGCCGCTTGCCTGTCTGCCTGCCTGTCTGCCTGCACGGCCCGAACAATGGCCCTGGCAAACGCGTTCCAGCGCGCCTGCCAGAATTCCCGGGCGCGTTCGCGTCGCGCTCTTTCCCTTCCAAACCCTCTGCCCACGCCCTAGCCCTGTATGCGCATTTTTCTCTTGGTTCGGCTCGTTTCTGCGCTTTTCACACTCGCCAAACTCGCCGCCTGCCGATTCCCTGCCTGCTCTCTCCAAGCGCTCCAAGTCCTCTCCAAGTTGATTCTCAGACGCTCACACGCTCACAAACACCAGGACCAGGCAATTCCCTCTCGGCTCCCTCTTGGCACCGACCCCGTCTTGTTTTGTGTCCACAGCGCTGCGGTACAGTCCCATTCCATCCCGTCCACACATTTGATACACTCCAAGTGTGGCATCCAGACCTTGTTTGGGTGTGTGTACCAGACCAAACAAGCGAATTCCGCCATTGATCGCATTTCCAACTGCATTTTCCAGCCATTGCCGCTCCTTTGAATTCCAAGCCTTCCCTTTTATCCTCCGCACTCCAACGTCCCTAACTCGCTATACCGTCACCTTGCGTGCGTGCGTAGCTGGTCCGTTCGCTCCATTCTTTTCAAATCTCATCTCCAAATCTTTAGACTTTTTTATTTTATTTTATTTTTTTCCTTTTTACTTTTTTGACATCTCCTTCGCATTGCTGCTCGATTTAAAGTCTCCATATTCCTCTCATTTTTGCACTCTTTCTCTCGTTCCTGACTCTTGACGATGAGCACTCTACAAGTAAGTCTACTCGCTGTTTCAATTAACCTTTACTCGCAACTAACCACCTTCTCTACTTGTAGAGCAGGAACACACGTTCGAGAAAGATTGCAGACGAAAACCCAGCACAGGCAATGACCTCTCGTGTGACTCGGGCAAAAGCTGCTGTCGCTGCGGGGACTGCCACTGCTGAACCGACTCGTCTCCCCGTCCGCCGTGCTGCTCTGGGCGATCTTAGTAATGTTGGCAAAATGACCACCACCAGAGCATTGAAACCAGTGACCGCTGCATCTAAACCAGCCAACACTGACTCTCACGCTAGCATAAAGGCCCACGTGCAGGACTCTACCAGATCCTTCCGTCGCCCCTTGACCTCCAAGTCTCAGGAATCTCAATCATCTACCGATGTCGACTCTCATCACGCGCCAAAGCCAGCACATCCATCTAGCCGAACGAGCTCAAATGCTACACTCAACTCGACCCGTCAATCCTCGACATCTGAGTCGACTGATTCATCTGTAAATACACTCAAGCGCAACGCCAAAGCGGCCACCTCGACTGCAGAGGCGAAACTTGCATCTAAACCTTCTGCTGTTGTTGATGAGGATTATTTTGTGGAGGAAAGTGCAGAATCCCGTGCGGCAAAGCGACCAAGAACCCAAGCGTGGGACGATCTCGATGCCGAAGATTACACCGATCCACTCATGGTTGCAGAGTTCACCGACGAGATCTTTGGCTACCTTCACGAACTAGAACCAAAGTACATGCCTAACCCCGACTACATTGAAGACCAGAAGGAGCTCGAGTGGTCTCAGCGCGGTCTCCTCATGGACTGGCTTGTTGAGATTCACTCCAAGCTGCGCTTGCTTCCAGAGACTCTTTACCTTGCTGGCAACATTGTCGATAGATTCATGACCTTGCGTGTTGTTAACCTGGACAAGATCCAACTTGTGGGAGTTACAGCTCTTCTTTTGGCTGCCAAGTATGAAGAAGTCTTCCCACCCACCATTACTCACTTTGCATACACCACAGGAGGCAACTTTAATGAAATTGACATTCGCATGGCCGAGAAGTTTGTTCTCCAAGTCCTTGATTTCGAACTCAGTTACCCCAATCCCTTGAATTTTCTACGCCGCATTTCAAAGGCCGATGACTACGACATTCAGTCCCGTTCCTTTGGCAAGTATTTTTTGGAGATCTCGGTAGTCGATCACAATCTTATCTCCTACCCTCCATCATTGCACGCAGCTGCAGCCATGTACGTTGCGCGCCACATCCTAGACCGCCCCGGCTGGGACGCTAATTTAATTCATTACTCTGGCGACTACGAGGAAGACACCATTCGCCCTGTTGCCCACAAGATTGTCAAGTACCTCGCGTCTCCTGTCGAGCATGAAGCGCTGTTCAAAAAGTATGCAAGCAAGCGGTTTTTTAAAGCCTCGTTAATTGCATGTCAATGGGCCAAAGCCAACCCTACATGCTTTGCGCCAAAGAAATAAAACACAAGAAGCCAAGCTCTGCTTTTTTTTTTTTTTTTTTTTTTTTTTTTTTTTTTTTTTTTTTTTTTTTTTTTTTCTTCTTTCAATTTTTTTGTGAACCTCGCTAGCTCCAGGAACATTTATACGCGACACTCATTCTTCCTCACTTGGTCATGACCATTCCTCTCTAGTGTGCTTCAAATCCAGCTGCACCAAGATCGAGGACTCTTCCATGCATCAAACTGCCAGAGACCATATCAAACCCTTTATTTCATTCCAACCATTTTCCGTCTCCTCTGATGATGTATTTTTAATCCACCTCCAAGGCTCTTCAATGCTTGTTTTGAATTGCTCTTCTTCTAATACTGCTATTCTGGCATCGTTAATTTTTTTTTTTTTTCCCTTTTCCATTTTCTTTCTTTCTTTGCCAACTTCATCTTGCTCTATATAATTATTGCATGCATTTTTCTCATTCTTTTTCTTTTTTTTTTTTTTTTCCTTCGTTGTTTTTGCGTTTGTTACTCATGTAATTACATTTTATAGTTACAATCAACTCCAATAACCCGCTTGTACAGACAACATAAAATAATTCTAGACTTGTTTTTGAAAGCTGTAAACTACTTGTAGTTCTTGAGCATCAAAAGTTGGAGACGTGAAGCTTAATTGGAATCAGCATGAAATCATATAAACCATTACAGTAACTATTGAGAAAGACAAGAAACAAGGATGATAAATACCAAAAAAAATAAACGGAGCAATGGATTAAACAATTCAAATCATAATAAATAACAAGGTCAAGAGCGTCTGTTTTCCTGCTCAACAACTCAAAGCTGCTGTTGAAGTTCCTCGAGCGTCAATTCCGAGTTCCACTGAAAAAAGTCAAGCCCCTCGAGGAAATCGAGGTTGGGCGGGGCACCGCCACCTGGCGCGGGTGAAAACATGTTTGGTGGCGGCTGGTTTGCACCCGCACCGTTGCTGTTGTCGGCGGCGTCGAAGGATGAGAGCGAGGCGGGCGAAAACGTCGGCGCGCTGCAAGCGGAAGACATTGATGGGATGGATGTAGCTGGGGAGGAAGAGGAGGAAGCGGAGGCTTGTGTTCGAACTCGGGCTTGAGCTTGCGCTTTGGCTTGAGGTCGGTCATGGTCGTTAGGCTCGTTGAACGGACAAGGCGGAATGACGGGGGTGCTTGGAACCGCAAAACCCGGGCTGGTAACGTTATTGGGCGACGGGCCATTACTACTGTTCCAATTGCCGTTGATCCCGGGGCCTACGCAATTAGGCACACCAGATTGTTCCTTTTGAAAACCATTTGCAGCGGCAGAGTCTGTTGGGAGATGCTGCCGAGGCTTCGATGCGTAATTGCCGTGGGTACCATTTTCATCTGGAGTGAGGCTTGCTGCTCCTGCCCGCAGAGTGCTGCTGGCAGTCGATGCCGGAGAGATGGATGAGTCTGGCGAGTTGGAATTCAAACTGAATGGTTCCAGTGGGTTGGAGCCTAAGCCGAAGCCCAAGCCGGAGTTCGAGCCCGATGACCACTTACGCTTGTTGATAAGCTCGTCCATAGTCCTTTTAGCAAGCGCAGCGTCAGTCTTGTTGGACTCCCTTTGCAGCTCGTCAATGTAATCTCCCGCACCGCCAGGCGTTCGTAGAATTTTGGCATGCTTGACTTCCATAAGCGCCTTTTCGTAAAAACATTCGGCCATGAACATCTTGGGACGAAGAACCTTGAGCACCGTCATGAGAAAATCGAGTTGCGGCCGAAGTTGGGCATGAAGAGTTTGCACATGGCTCTTGTCTGTATCAGTTCCGCTATAAACATAAATACTGTGCTCCTCCTCTAGCAGGGAAAGAATACTTTTCACAGCTGCATAAACACAGTAAAGACCACATGGATTCCGGAGTACCATTTTAAACAAGTTGCTTGCCATTCGCATTACCCTTGCAATATTGGTGGTGGTTTGTTGGCATCGGATCTTGAACTCCGCTTGTGCAAAAGGGCCACCACAAGACTTGAGCTTGTCCAAGGCAGATTGGTTAGTTGCTAACACGGCCACATGGTAAAAAAGCTGTATGCTAATTGCCATGTTAGCACCGGGCGTACTTTCTTCCTGCATCGTGACCTTTGGCAGCACGGTATTTAGGGCAGATAAGCTTTGCGCCAGTTGCTGCTCGGCTGTCCACCAGCTACCCGAAGCACTTGAATCATCAAACTGATTTGGTCTCGACTTCAACTCAAAAGCCTGCTGAGTATAATAGGAAAGCAATACTGAAAACGCCAAAGACGAATCAGTTTCTTTAACGTAAAGCTGGGGATTTTTTAGAAGTTCGGTAAATGAAACTGACTGACCCATGAGGTTTTCATTGAAAGCAGAATCGTTCAAAGGAATGCATGTCTTGATATCTTCGTCTCTGAGACCAGAAGGCCAGCCTGATGCAGCTGAATAGTATTTATCCAAAACATATACAGACCAAAATGTACGGCGTTTCTCCTCCATGTATAATGGGCCGACTTCGGGCTTATCAGAAAGACATTGCATGCGATGTTTTCGACCCGCACCAGATTCGGTGTCGTGCAAGTTGCATTGATTCACAGCTCGAATCGTTTTTCCGATAGTGATCCAAGCGCGAGGAAAGCATCCAATGCGGTTTTCGTGAACTGAAAGAAGAAGGTTTGCCTGAATGTATTCCAAAGTCAAGATTTCCCGGCCAAAATCTTTCATTTCACTCTTGTTGACGTATTTGACGCATCGAAGGTACATTTCTTCTTGCAGATGGAACAAGGGAGTATCGGACAAACTGGCTCCTGTCATTAGGATGGCGTACAGCAAATGGGGTTTCATTTTTCCACTGCTGTAAGTCGAGTAAAACCGATGCTTGTTGATAAACGGATAAAAAGGATGCATAACTTCAAAGTAATTTTCCACAAGTCGCTCGACGACGTCGTCGGTTGGGTATGGCTCCTCCAGGTCCATGGGTATCAGTGAGCTTTGAGAATTGGAAAACATTGTATCAGAAGGCTTTTGATAGGCGCAGTTAGTAGGAGGTTGTTCCTGGGGCGCAGACAAATCCAAGGAAACTGGAGGAAGGGTAGAAATTACGTCGTCATCTTCGTCCATAAACGACTGGGCCTTGCTGGGTCGTTTCCTTCCAACAAAATTGTCTTCTTCTTGAAAATGTCGCTTTTGAGTCATGGAAGGATCTCTCTTAGTACCATTTGAATTCACGTCTATGGACGCTGCCAAAAGCTTTTCCATTTGCTCTAGTCTGCTCTCTAGTGTTTTCAAGTATCCTCTAGGCGGCCCTGACTTTTTGTGAATGACTGTGTATGTGCACTCTTTCTTGAGTCTTGTACAGGACTCGCATTTTGGCTTGTCACCACTGCACTTGAGCTTTCGTTTTCTACAAGTTTCGCACGCGGTGTGTCGTTTTGGCCCTTCTTCATTGATATTGGTGGCGTCGTCAGCATCTTCAACTGCGTCTGTAGGAGTCTTGTAAGTCGGAGGCGATTCTGGCGATGGTTTCGATGTTGATTTCATGGTGATGAAATTTTGTCGAGACAGATAAAACGCAAATTCGCTAGTATAATTCAATCTTGTTGCTGCAAGGAAGAAATGAAGCACCACTTCAAGACAACGAAACTTCAATACAATAAGAAGAAGGAAGAATATAGCAAGAAGAAGAAAAAAAAATTGAACCCAGAAACTAGCTCAGATGCTATTGCAGGCACGTTGTTCAAACTTCAAGAACTCAAGGCAGGGTTTGCCCATGGAGTTAGCGCGTGCTTATGTAACCGCCCGCAGGTCACGGAGGAACGTTCCTCCGCGCAGGAACAAAGCTCGCCCAGAACCGAATTTTTCTTTTTTCCAGCGCCAACACCGGCTTTCAGCAGACGAGACCGCGGGAAAGCAAAGCTGATGGGCCATGGTGATGATAGTTGTACGGCGCGCAGCACCAACAGTCGTCGCGTGTTTTGTAGCGCGGTCCCGTTTTTACAGGCAGGGTTGACGCTGCTGCTCCGAGGCCAAACTCAATCAAGTCTCAGGCATTCGTGATAAGTTTAAGCGTTTAAGCGCCGTTACCTGGAAGCAAGAACTCTCCAGGGTGGTTTGTGAAGTCGACCTAGCACTGCGGGATCCATTGATTCAATTCTAAAGTCACTCTGTGGGAAGTGGTCTAGACTTACAGACTTCCTCGAACCGCCAGACGGATAAGAACTGTCATGAACGAGAGCAGCTTTTCTACTCCATATGACAGAACTTGCCCTCACCGTCACTATTCTCTAGCCGTGGTATCCTGCAGTACTTTATTGTTTTCTATCGAGATCCTCCTTGTCAACTCTGGACATGTTTGGCCTTCAATGTTCATGCAGTCTTAGTAGCTAAATTAATGCTATTTAATAAACTATGGCATTGACAAAGCAATCTATGACATGCAAAAGAGAACTTTGTAATAGTTTCTGTGAATCCTCATCTAACCCTCGGCTTTGCGCCTCACTGTTTGTCTGTAGAGTTCAAGCAAATTAGAGTATAATTAAGAATCTTTGGACTGTTCGTTGAAGGAAATCCTTGGACAATTCTTTCTCTCGTCGACAATCCAAGTTTAACTTATATTTAAACCTCTATTCCTCAATCGAAACCCTTTTCTTACCGGGATTTTGGAAGCTCACATTCAACGTTAGTTTGACAAGTGATACATTGAAGACAGCTCGGCAGTGGCCTTAGACGCGCAACTTCTGACAAAACCTGCACAGCATGACGTTTGATGAAGCTGGCACACTTCTATCGGAATCACAAGCAAGTGTTCTACGCATCTTGTCTGTCGTGTCGTCCGTAGTAAGTATACTTGCAGGTCTTATTGCCTTTTACCTTTATATTTCCATGAAGGTCAAAGTATTTCGGCATCATTTGATCTGTCTTCTTTTATTGTTTGATTTCGGCAAAGCAGTTGTACTGCTCTGGTATCCCGCAAGAGTACTGTTGGTTCCATCTGCTTACAATAATGTCAACTTTTGTGAAGTTGTTGGCTTTTTCACCTCCTCTTTTATCGAAGGAGCAGATATCGCAGTGTTGGTGTTGGCGATACACACGGCCCTCTTGATTTTCAAAAAGTATACTGGAACTGAAGGAGGCTTATACAAGTATCGAAATTACGTCTATGGCATTAATTTTTTTCTTCCTCTAATCGCGGCATCACTTGCATTCATCGACAAGGGCAGGCACTCATATAAGCCATTGATAACATGGTGCTACCTTCCCGTCAGACCGCTGTGGTACCGCCTGGTGCTGTCCTGGGTCCCTCGCTATATCGTCCTGGGTTCGATTTTGGTCATATACCTCAGCATTTATTTCTATGTGAAGTTTGAATACCGCAAAGTCGTCAACGCATACAAACAGAGCCAGTCTTACATTACCAAAACCAATGACAACTCAAACTTGTCGCTGTTTGCTCGCTTCAAAAACATGTTCAAGACTTCCACTACCAGGGACAATGCTAGCCATAAAACTCACTTCTCTGCAAAAAGATGTGCGATTAGAGTGGCATCTAGAATGTGCCAGTTCTTGTCAAACTTTCCTGGATTATCATTTCTGGAACCTCAGAACCTATTCCATGAAAACAAATCTAATCCACAAAACATGGAGATGGCCATCCAAGGATTTCAAAAAGATGCCATGGCAAACTTCCAAGCTCGACGAAGCATGATTGAGCGACAAATCAGGACTATCTTTCTTTACCCAATTGCATATTTGCTATTATGGATAGCACCTTTCGCAACACACATACTCCAATACAGGACCGACGCAAAACATAGCACTGTGTACTGGATTTCTTGCATTGCTGCTTTCATGCAACCCTTCAATTGCACAGTGGACACACTTGTCTTTTGCATACGAGAAAGACCTTGGTTAGATCACGAGGAGGTGATTTTTACCCGTAAAAACGCCGAAATCATCAAGTCCTGGTTGTCGCACCTGGTCCCGTGCGTATCGAACAAACACACTGAGCAAGAGTCGTCTCAAACTGGTAACGATTCAAACCCACAAGACGACACATTTGACAACAACAAGACCGATAAGCACATTTATGACACCAGCCCGCCCGATGAATTTGCGTCGTTTGAGGCAGACATTGAAAGATATGCTGCAATCAAAAAGCAAAATGCCGACAACCACGGGGTAAATGAATCGACGGCAAGACCTTCAAGATTAGATAGCAGCAGCCATATGGTGTCGGTTCTGTCAAGCCAAACAAATTACTCCTCTGATCCATGGGCACACAGTAGACCAATACCAACTGCCAGCACGCATCAACAGACCTGGGGAGTGAGCATTACGCCAACCACACTCCACGAACAAGACGATATGTTTCCAATGTTTCATTGAATAGTATGTGTGTATGTGTCTGTGTCTGTGTCTGTGTCTGTGTCTGTGTCTGTGTCTGTGTCTGTGTCTGTGTGTTTGTGTGTGTGTGTGTTTTGTGTAGTAGACTTGCAGTATAGTAACAAGTGATATTTTGTAACTAAACCAAGGCGTGTTAAAACACACAGATGAACATGAGCCCTAGGTACCCAAAAATCTAGCATAATGAAGCACATATCCCTCTTTAAACTCCTTCGTAAGGCATTCTTCAGGGACTGACCATACCTGTAGTTGCGGATGCTCAACAAACTGGGATAGGAAAGATTCCAGCACAACCGGGTCTCGAACTTGCTGCGCTATGAATAAATGGACGTGGGTATTTGGAGACGCCAACTGGCATACACGCATAGCAGCGGATATGAAGTGAGGTATCAAATATTCATTGTAAATGGTATCGCAAGCAATAATGACAAGATCAGGTGTGTCGCTTCCCAAGTAACTCTTGTCATAGGCCAAAGCCTCTGCCAGGTCGTTGATGTATAATTCAGCGTCTTCCCAGTCGTAGTCAATAGTATTAATCTTGTTCAGAACCGCCTGCTTGTCGCTAAAGTGGCGGTTGATATTCTGTCGAGCTAGTTTGATGATGTGAGATTGATCCGTCGCAAGGTACTTTGCAATTCTCGAGCTTCTACCCAGAGCCATGGGAAGAAGCGCAGCAGCTCCACATCCAAGCTCCACAATGTTGAACTCTTTGCCAAGAATAACGCTGTTTCGAGCCGGAGAAAGAATGAATTCGTAGAACCATTCAACAAAAGGTACTGACACTTTCCACAGCATGGCGCCGGTCGTAGAACTCTCCTTCTGCGAATTCAGCAATGACATGCTCTGCATCAATGAAATATCTATCGTTTCTTGTGCAGTCGGTTCAGAGATGCTGGGCTCGCCTTGAGCTTTCTGTTTCGACGCATTCTTTCTTTTTTTGCTCGATGTTGGCGGTTTTGTCGCGACGTCATGGTGAAACGGCCCTACCTTTAGAGTTATCACGGTTTCGCCGTCAACGCGTTTGTAAAACCCCAAGTCTGCGTCTGCGCGTGGCGCTCTTGTGATGGTCAAATCAAAAGCATGCTCGCTGACAGTTTCGACAGAAAGGAGCTCAAAATCGGTAGTGTTCATGGCTGACTTGCCGAGAGTGAAAAAATATTTTTTTTTCTATGTTGGGATCAAGTCCCTGCTTAAATTTCTGATCTATTAAGTATCATCGATGGATGATTTTCCAAGCCAGAAAACAAGTTTCTCATCACAGATTGGTGCGGGACGTGAATATGGATCAAACAATGTAGAATTACATTTTTTGGTATGCCTGCTACTTTATTTTTCAAAAAAAAAATCTGGTTTTGCTCCACGTGTCTCTCGAGATTATCACTTTGATTTCTTCTAGTGCAAGGCAAGTGGATCTTCTCACCAGCGAGTACGGTGCCTTGGTAGCTTTAGATTGAACACAATCTAGTAAGCAGAATATTAAATAATTTGCCGAATGCTGAGACTCGAAACATGCCGGCCTCCAAAAACACATTGATATACCCGATATGCTGATATTCCTACTGGCTATTCAAGTACTGAGCGACTCTAGTGTAACTTACAATCACTGAAGAAAGAATCAATCACTGTCCAATAACAGTATCATTTTGTTAAATTGAATTGTTATTTATAAATCAATAAAGTTGGCTGCTTTTTTCACTTTAATTTAGGATAACCTAAACTCAATAGATGTTGATCCAGGCCTTGAGAATGAAATATCACACCGGTACAAACAGGGAATTGGTTAGTACAAGCACAAATATAAAATATATAAAACGATTGATTTCAAAAGCTTTAGTTGTAGTGTACCAATGTGTGTCTCTAGAAAGAGGCGGTACAAGCATGAGTCGAACTGGGAGCCATTGATGAAGTTCAAACTCATCAAGCGAAAGCGAGATTCCTTGCTGCTACAGTTGAACAACTATGAAGAATTAAGTTAAATTGAGTATTTGGGATATTTTCAAGTATATCAAGTATTGGAACCCCGGTTTTATTTCATTATCCATAAACCACATTTTACAACTTACTTGTCTTGTCAAGGTCGCATTGCCTTCGTTGTTCAACATGAGCGCCAATTACTACAAAAATGCACCGAAAAAGCATAACAAAAACTGGTCATTAAATGGGTACAATTTGATGAAAAAGCTCGGAGAGGGCGCGTATGGAAGAGTTGTCATGGTACAACAAAAAGCTACCAACAACTACTACGCTTTAAAATATGTTGACAAACAACATGCCCCGATAGTACTCAAAACTATTGTCGAAGAAAGAAACTTGCTTGCCAAAATCAGACATCCTTTTATTTGCAACTTACGGTTTGCTTTTCAAGAGCACGGATTTTTCTGCTTAGTTCTAGATTTATCCAATGGTGGTGATCTCCGATTTCAGTTGAGGAATAACAGCTTCAGCGAAGAGACTATTCGTACCTGGATATCACAACTAGCATGCGCTCTTGAGTACCTGCATGGTAAACACATCATACATCGAGACATCAAGCCGGACAACATTTTAATAAACAAGGAAGGATACGTCCAACTTGCAGACTTCAATGTGGCTAGGCAAGTGGCTGTCGACAAGCCTTTTTTGGATGGAATGACGGGGACCTTCAACTACATGGCACCAGAAATGCATAGAAAGGAAATGTATTCTTATGGTATTGATGGGTGGGCACTGGGTATTGTGTTTTATGAATGTCTTTACAACGACGTGCCTTTCAAAGTGGAAAATCGTAAGCACATTTTGCAAAGAATGAACTTGGGTATCCAGTTTCCAAAAAGTGAACCTCCTGTTTCTGCCGAATGCATGGCTGCCATCTCATCACTTGTTCAGGTAGACCCTGACGAACGTGTAAAAAGTACACATGACCTCTTTACTGGAAAAAGTGACAACTTCTTTTCCGGATACTCGCGGCATTTTATTGAGGTGTATTCCTTTGATAAATATATATTCAAGGGTCACAATCTCAAATCTCCTGAAAAAATTGCGAGCGAGAAGAGCCTCAAAATTACACCCAACACCAGCGTGGTTACGCTAAATGGGTTGAAAGAAGAATTTGGAATTTGGTACAATAAGAAAAAGCATACCAGGGAGTTTAAGAGGAGCAAAAGCTCAAGTGAGTTAATCAACGGTATGTCGCTGAAACGAGCTGATCCCAAGTATCACTCCGCATTGCTCATTACGCTGCGAGAAGATAAAATTGCTAGGAAAAATTGGAGAGAAAGCCCGTTTTCTAGAAGCAATCGCAAAATTGTTCAATGTGATTCCAAAAGTCTGTCGTCTTCTGGGCCTGTTGCTCTGTTGAAGCACGATAGAAAAGGAAGGCTAGTGTGCAAGCGCTGCGACTTGAATAGGTTTGGAAAGGTCAAGGGTGCAAAAAGAGATTTGGCCCTGGTCTTGAACAGGTTCTATCCAAATGACAGTTTTCTAGAGAAAGAATTTAAAAAGCTCATTCCGACATTGGATATAGGAAGTTCTAATTTCCGCAACAAACTCAGAGTTCTCAAGGCAAAATTTGAACTGAGAATGTCTTTCGAACCCTATGACCATACAGAACCAGAAAATGTTGCTTTTAGTCAGAGAGAATGGCCCAAAAGGATCAGCTCAGCGGATATATATTGCAGCAGTGAATTGAGCAATGACTCAGTTGCAAAGGGCGAGGTTATTGAATTAGTTCGGCAAGTTACTGGCTCTATCAGGAAAGACTATCCCAGACGGCGTCACAGATGGAAAGAGTTTAAAAAATGGCTATTTGTGCACAAGTCTGGCTGATTAGATAGGTTTAAGTAATGAAATATCATAACAAGTAATTCAATCTCTTTTATCATGTTTCAATGTCCCTAACAAGTACTCCATTCAGAGCAGACTTGCAACCGAACCGTATAGCACATAGCGCTGCCTTCATATGCCACAAGGTTTGGCTTGTGTATATTTGATACTGGAGCGTAAACCCCTGAAACTGAGGTCCACCGTGGCTGTTCAAGCACAACGGCGATGTCCAGTCCAACGTGCACATATCAATATCTGGAAATGTAGAAACTGTTTATAACTAGTGCAGACACTTCATTGTAATGCTTAGCTGCAATTGCACGTTGAGACCGCGGGTGCTGTCATTTTGGTCCATTTGTTTTGTTTTGGGCCTGGGTTGCAGTTTGTTTTGGGTTTTTGCTTATTTCGAAGCTGCTACGAAGCGTTTCCTTCTCCAATCTATTTCTCTTGATCTCGCATCACATTCTAATTATAACAACCACAAAACCATGCCAGCAGACTGGACAGTAGACCCCGATAACCGGAAAAGGCTCTTGGTAAGTGACTTGCTGATATAGAGCGTGTTGTGAAGAGCACTAACACCGTCCAGGCCCTTCAAAAGCAGGGTGCAAACAAGCAATGCTTTGATTGCGGTGCCGTCAACCCTCAATGGGCCTCTCCCAAATTTGGAATTTTCATTTGCCTCGAGTGCGCTGGCCTTCATAGAGGTCTCGGTGTCCACATCTCGTTTGTTCGATCCGTCACCATGGATCAGTTCAAGCCCGAGGAAATGAAGGCCATGGAGCTGGGCGGAAACGAAAATGCCCGCAATTTCATGGAGGGTGAAGGCCTCGACATGAGCTTGGAGCCTGCTCAAAAGTACGACACCGACATTGCTCAGGACTACAAGGATAAGCTGCAAGCGGAGATTCAGGGCGTGGAATGGGTTCGGCAAAAGCGTGTGCCTCAAGAGAAGAAGGCCGCACCTTCTGCTTCCGACTCTACTGCTTCTTTGGGATCTGGCAGCTCTGCTTCGGGTGGTAACGTGTCTCAGAAGGCTCGCAGTGAAGCATACTTCTCTACTCTGGGCAAGGCCAACGAGTCTCGACCCGAGGGATTGCACCCTTCTCAGGGAGGAAAATACACTGGGTTTGGAAGCACGAATGCTGCTCCTGCCTCTTCTTCTGGAAACTTGCTTGAGGACTTCCAAAGTGATCCTCTTGGATCCATCACCAAAGGATGGGGGTTTTTCACCAAGACTGTTACCAAGAGCGTAGGAGAAGTCAGCGACAACTACATCAAGCCCGGAATGCGGAATTTTGCAGAGGCTGATGTGGGCCAAAACGCTCGCAAGGCCGTGATGCAGTTTGGCTCCAAGGTGCAGGAAACTAGCAAGTACGGCATGGAGAGCTTTAACAAGCTTGCTGACTCGCACCTGAAGAGAGGAGGTGAGTCTTCCAGCGAGTATGGCCGTTTGTTTGAAGGTCTCGGCGAGGAGTCGACGTTCAAGCCCAAGTCAAACATTGAGCCCGCTTTTGGTCTTTCCAAGCCTTCCACCAAGACTTCTCTTGAGGGCCTCGGTAACCAAAAGAAGGAGTCGTGGGACGAATGGTAAACCATACAAGCCTCGTATCTTACGGTCATTCCTATTTACTTATTCGTTTCTCTTTAGTTCATTTCTTTTTTCCAAATTGTTTATTCGTATTGTCAAAATTCCATCCGTTATTCCAAACCAGCGAGCCACATTCAGCCCCACGTATCGTTTGGCTGTCAAAATAATGACCTAACCCTCAATTCTAAAACTACTAGGCCATGACGGCTTGTTCTTTGCCAACTCCAACTCACGCACGACATTGAACGTTTGAAAGCGAGCTCACATACCCTTGAAATCTCCACATGACAAGCCGCTAATTTTCAGAGACTCATTTGTCAAAATGGAATACAACAGGGGAGTGTTTTTGGTGTTCCTGCTCATGTTCATATTCTTGAGTCCAGCAGGAAACCCACCCCACCTTTCCTCTCCTAATGAGTTGTTCAGGCTGAAAGAGTACCTCAGCTTGCAGCGCAATGAGACTGAGGCATTAGCGAACTCGACATGGGGAGGCGATCTCAATCTGACTGGAGTGAGTCCGTACCCAGTGCAGGAGAAGGATTCAGATGGCAAGCGATTTTTGCCGCCAGAGATTTTACACTTGGCTGAAGGCCTGTGGAATTCTGAGAAAGTCAAGGACAAATCAATGGACACTGAGAATTTATTGTTGGAAAGAGCGGTTCTTGAACAGGAGATAGAGGTCCCTTTGAATATAGAAGGCAAGGAACTTGCGTTTTTCAACAACGTGTCAGGGATTTACGAAGGCCAGTGGCAACGACCAAAGGGAGTAGAGGGCTTGATTCAACATAACATGACGATTGCAAATGTGTTCAAATCACCAGAAACTACTACCGTTTATGGTCGCAATATGTCGATAGCCGACGCGCGTGCCGAATATGCCACAACTGCGCCTGGCCACGGAAACATGACCGAGCACAATGGCTACACTCAACTCACCATTCACGAGCTTTCAACACAAGAACTGCAGCGAAATGCCAACATGTCTTTGATTACAATGAATGTGGCGGTTCTGAACGAAGACGAGTCAAATCGATTCTCTGTCGAATTACAGGGGTTGCACATTAGACCAACGGGGAATCTGGTGCTTTCGACTGCATCTTTGAAATACTCGGGGCTGCATTTTCTACCACACCTTTTACTCGATGACCAATACTTCATTGAAGCGAGAGATTTAGTGGCCAGGCATTTGAATTCGTCCATAACGCAAGCGGAAGAAGAAATGGATTTTACTACATTTCAAAGCGCCGACATGGCCGCTGAAGACTGCGAGTACATCATTTATGGGCACGTGGACTCTGTCCCCGTGACCAAGGACGAGCTGAAGGACATTGAAGATGAGTTTGAAAACCCACTGGGCCGCCCGACTCGCAAGCTGCCTGGTCTCAAACTGTCAACCTTGTACTATTCCCCAGACTGCGCAGTCGCCATGACGAGCAACAAGATTCAGGGCGAAACTTACCAGACTTACTGGGGGAACATTCGAGTTGCCATTTTGTGCGGAGCAATGCTTCTTCTTGCCCAAATGGTCCTGCTTGCCCAACAAATGAAGGATACAAGCACTCCGTCACTGATTTTAAAAGTCAGCTTTGTGTCGATCGGGATGATGGCCATTATCGACGGCAGTATTTGGATGGCTTCGTTTGCATCATTTTTCGTCGAAGTCTTGGCCCTTCCATTCATGGCCGTTGCGTTCTTGTCGTTTGCCCTCACGTCCATGTTTGAAATGCGGTACATGGTCAAGATTTACCAGTCGCAAATCCCCGAGAGCATATCTGATGAGCGTGTGCGGCAGGCTGTCAGTATGAGTGCTTCCGCGGGGCAGGGTTCTCTGGTGGCTAGACCCGATGGGTCGATTGTGCCGCCGTCGAGAGCGTCAGAGACGCCGGACTCGGAGCTGCCACGCCCGGCCACTGCCCCCAACACGACGACCCGGACAACACCCTCTGAGGACGACACATCCGAGCGGGCAGTCGCCGGCATGATGTACTCGAGGTTCTACTTTGCATTGCTCGTATTCATCATCACGTCACTCATTGCATCGACGTGGTCTACGCACCTCCGAATCGTTTATGAGTACTGCATTGTGCTGGTTTTCAGCTCGCTCTGGGTGCCCCAGATCTACCGCAACATCTCACGCGGGTTCCGCAAGTCCTTCCTGTGGTCCTTCATTATCGGGTCAAGCGCCATCCGCCTCATCCCGCTGCTGTATGTCTGCATCGACACGAAAAATATATTAAACCACCACTACGACCCCATGCTCGTTTGTGTCTCCGTCGTGTGGCTGGCCGTTCAGTTGCTGGTCCTGGCCGCGCAGAACGTGTTTGGTGCTCGGTTCTTCTTGCCCAAGGGCTACCTCCCTGTACTCTACGACTACCACCCCGTGTTGTACCAGGGCGACGCCGAGTCCGAGCTGGGCATTGACGTGTCTAGCCGGGGCCAGCAACTCCCCACCCAGCCGTCCAGCATCACACCCGAAGACGACCGGCCGGCTTCACAGCCTCTGCTTTCTCCCTCCAGCACCGAGGACGGCGTTCTGCGGCCCCACGTCGACTGCGCCATCTGCATGATGCCCGTCGAGCTCGTCATCACGCCCCGTAACGCGGCGTACACCATGTCCGCAGCGCTCATGCTGGCTCGCCGGCGGTACATGGTCACGCCGTGCCAGCACGTGTTCCACACGGAGTGCATGGAGCAGTGGATGCGGTCGCGACTGCAGTGCCCTATTTGTAGAAACCCGCTGCCCCCGTTGTGAGAAAGGCGGCTTGGAAATGAAAGAGAAAAATGTACAGATAGTTAATAATGTTTTTTTTTTTTTTTTTTTTTTTAGTTGATTGTTAATGATGAATTGGATTGTAAATACAATCAAGAATGCCACTAGCAAGAGCATTGATAAACTACAGTGGACATTAAATTCCATTGTGGGAGTTATTTCTTGTCCATACTTCCCTAGTACCGTGATCGTTAAATTTTGACTTTTTTTTTTTTTGGAACAATCTCAATATTGAGACGTGAGAAAATACGTTAGATTACTTTTTTTTTATACATAACACAAGCAGGATTTTTTATTTTTAGAGAAAAGAGAAACGAGATATGACGGAAGTTTATTTCTTGGCAGTGATTCTCTTGAGGTAGAAAGCAAGCTCCTCACCCTCCAAGATGTAACCGTCGACACGGCCGCTCTGGCCGGGTCTGGAAGAGACGGCGGCGTAGAGACGACCGGCACCAAACTGGGCGTCGAGGGCAGTCTCGACCTTGGCGCCAGCGGCACGGGCGGCGTGCTTGCGCTCGACCTTCTTGGACTTGGGGGCGGCGGCCTCCTCGTCCTCAGACTTCTTTTGGTTCTTCTTCTTGCCGACAACGACACCGTAGTGGGTCTCAAACCACTGGCGGAAGGGGGTGGCATCGATCTGGACAATGGCGGCCTTGGTCAGGGTGTTGGTTCTGATGAGCTCGTTGTTGGAAGGGTGGAAGGCAACGTTGACGACACGGGTCTTGCGGGTGACGCCCTCAGAGCCCCACGAGAAGTTACCAGTCTCGATACGGAGAGCACGGAACTTTTGGTGGCCTCCGCGGGTGCGGACAGAGTGGATTCTCTTGGGTCCGATACGGGTGTTGGCGGCCTGGCGACCCAACTCGAACTTTCTCTTCTTTCTGAACTGAGCGCGCTTGGCACCAGTGTGCGAGCGCTTGTGGCGCGAATCACGAGAAATACCCATTTTTATGAACTAAGCTGGACCTCTGGAAAACGTTAGCAAGTAGTCCAAGATTGGTGGAAAGAATAATGACGACGGTAGATGAATCAAAAATGCAATATCCAAGAAGATCAATGGGCATGAAGGGTTTTCGCAAGATTGAACAAGAGTCGAGTGGTGATAGTTGGTCGTGAATATGTATCGATACCAAAACAAGTCCAAGCAAGGCCCATGCCCACATCGTTCAAAGAGGTGTCATTCCACATGATCATCATCATCATCACCGTGGCATTGTTTCGCTAGAGGATTATAATCTTACCTGTCGAATGTACTGTCGTAAAAAGGCTGTCTAAGCTGGTCAGTCAAAAGGGAAGAGAAAGGGAAAAAAGAGTTTTGTGTGTAGCTTCAAGATGGGATTAATTTTTTCCACCCGCTGAAAAGACAGGGTTAGGTCAGATTTAGGCTGGTACATTTTGGCGCCAGCCAAAAAAATGCTGAGTTTCTGGGCTGGGCGGAAGCACTGGCTGCGGGACTGAAATGTTATAACAGACGGAGATGTGCATGCATAAAAACTAAATAGGAAGTAGCACTGCTAGGGCACAACCCTAACTAAAAACAAACAATTATGTCATCATTGACTAAGTAATTTAAAATAAAATCAAGGTACCACTGAGCGTACCTAGAAGGAAAGTTTCTGTGGAGAAGTTTCTGCGCGGAAAAAAGAAAGAAGACGAAGAAGAAGCAGCTTTAGAATGGGCATTGAAGAGCA
Organism: Geotrichum cucujoidarum; assembly: GCA_030566025.1. Taxonomy (NCBI): domain Eukaryota; kingdom Fungi; phylum Ascomycota; class Dipodascomycetes; order Dipodascales; family Dipodascaceae; genus Geotrichum; species Geotrichum cucujoidarum. The sequence continues at coordinate 52,420 of JAJMHN010000053.1, read as the reverse complement.
GGAACAGGAACAAACATTTACGAGAGTCGTCAGTCATGGCAGTTTAGTAGGCCAGTTCCAAGAAGTTTTCAACTAGTAATTGGGGCCTTAAGTATAATTGAGAGTCCCGCAGGTAGGCTCTGCAGACAGCCAGAAAATAAGATGAACAGGCCATTGAATGCAGGTAATTACAATTGATGAAACCAAGTAACTCACTGATAAGTCATTGCACCTTAGCTTGTTGATGTACTTAACTTGCCCGGCTAATACCGAGTAATTAAGCAGCTACTTATAACTGCGGCTTCCAACTATTGCATGATGACGCTCCAGCCCAGGTCAACTGGCTTCAATTCAAGTCAATCAATTCAAATCACCGGTCCAGCTCGGACGAGTTCACTTTTGCAAAGCCTAATTTGACCCGGTTTCCACAATTTATTCATTAGCGATACTCTATTCCATGGATACCACTGGCAAAGAAGAGGACGCCGCATTCTCCACTTGTTTCTAGTTACTACTTAGTAGTAACTTTCTACTGAAAGAGAACCTTGAACTTGGAAACATCCAAAGACGGCTGACTTCTAATCCAGGATGATGCTTGGTTGGAAAAAAAATAAAATACGCCGTGCAATAGAAATGCCAGTTCAACTGGAATCAAGTACCTACATAAACATGATTCATCATTATGATGATGATGATGATGATGATTGTAACCAGAAAATAATTGATATAAATATAAAAGCATGCGCCAGTCCAGCCCAGGTCCCTCTCTTTCATTTCTTTCCAGATCCACAGTCCACCGCACAGACCCCAGGCACACAACAACAACAACAACAACAACAACAACAACAACAACAACAACAACAACAACAACAATAACATCATCAATCACCATGATCTACGACGACGTCGACATTGAAGACATGGACTTTGACGCCAGCACCTCCCTGTTCACGTTCCCCTGTCCCTGCGGCGACCGCTTCGAAGTCTCCGTCGCCGCGCTGCTGAGCAAGGAAACGGACATTGCGACCTGTCCCAACTGCGGGCTCGAGATCCGCGTCGTCTTTGAGCCGGTAAGTACCACAAACACCAACGAGAAAAAAAAAAAAAAAAAAAAAAAAAAAAAAAAAAAAACCCTTGCTTGGGTTTCGGTTGCATTGCATGAAAAAAAAATAAATTTAAATCATTGAGTTGATTACTGACTTGACTGACTTGGCTTAGGAATGGCTGGCAAAGTACAGTTCTGCAGCACGGCCGAGTTCTCCCCCGCCGGCCGAGTGCTACGCCTAGAAAAACAACTCAAAACAAAACTCAAAAACTTCAGTTCCAGGCCCGGCCGAGAAGTCTTACTCGGCAAAACTTGCCCCCTGCCCCTTTATCCAAAAGTTCCAAAACACGAGCCAAGAATGATCAAGAATTCCTCCGCTGCCAGTGTTCCATCATCATGATCAATTAAATCATATGCATTTCTTTTCTATATCCATCAATATACAGTAATCTGGCAATTAATACAATTACTACCCATACTGCAAGATAGTAGTATGTTCTTGGCTTATTCTTGACCGTCCTCGTAGTCTTGGTAGAGCTCCGATTCGCTCATCGAGTCTGGGAAAAAGTCATCTTCCTCTTCTTGGTCTTCTTCCTCGTCGCCGTTTTCGCTGTTCTTGGGTTGCACGGGTTCACTCTTTTCAATGACACTCGGCGCTGCTGCTGGTGTACGGGTTGGTGACGGTGGCTGCTCTTGAGACTTGACAGGTACGGCCGGTTGGTGTGATGAAGACGGACCCGCAGCAGGTGGAGGTGGAGACGCGGCATCTCGGGCCAGTCGCTTCACAGCGTGCGACGTACTCGTACCTACACCCTCACTTGCACCCTCACTTGCCAAGGTATTGCTGCCAATAACAAGCCGGTCTGAAAGCGTGTCGTCCCCTTTCAAACTGGGGACAACGACCAACTCAATATTAGATGGGATGCTCAAAGGTTTGTACTGCTTTCGCTGTGGACTTGGACGAACAGGGGAAGGAGCTTTCGATAACGGGTTTGGGGATGTGGGTGTGGGCTCGGCGGCCGGTGGCTCTGCATCGCTGTCAGAAATGACAACAATGTCTTGTTCAGACACCTTGACCGGTGGTTCATCATCTTCTACTGGTGGCGAAGGAACTTGCGCAACCTCATCTCCACTCGGGACAAATCCACCTTCCTTATCAGCACCATTGTCTGGCCCAGTGTCGGCTGTGTCTTGCTCACCGTCACTAGGTATAAACCCGCCTTCACCAGCTTCACCTTCTAAACCTTCAACAGTCGGGTCAACAGAGTCCGGCAAGGCTTCTTCTTCGTCCTCGGGCAGAAACCCGCCAGCTTCGTCGTCACTGGCGACAAATCCTCCCTCTGTGGTGTCCATGGGAGCATCACCCTCGATTTGGACAGAGAGCTTGGTGTCGTCAATGAAACCACCGGCTTGTTCGCATTCGTCAAAGAAGCCACCCGCTTGTTCACCGTCGTCGATAAAACCGCCTGCTTGTCCATTGTCCTCGTCCACGAAGCCACCTTCTTGGCCACCTTCGTCCAAAAAGCCACCTGCCTGGTCGTTTGCGTCATCCACAAACCCACCTTCCTCTTCATGCCCTGTCGGCTCCTCCTCCTCCTCCTCGACTTTTCCATGCTGCCGCTCCAACCTCGCCTTGATCCGCAGCGCCGACAGGTACCGCCTCCACGTCTTGAGCGCCTGCAGCACGGCCATCTCGCGGTCCTCGTCCTGCTGCTCCTCCAGGACCTGCTCGTACACCGCCCGCACCGCCTCCTCGTACTCCTGGGCAACCACGATGCCGTCAATGCGCGCGGTCGCCATGCCGCGCCGGTCGCTGCGTTTGGCAGGTTTGGACTTGTTGCCGCCGCTGCTGCCGCCAAAGTCGAAACCGGTCACGGCGGGGGCGTAGTCGACGCCGACGAGTTTGGCGGCAACGGCAATGTGCGGGTACTTGAGGAGAACGCCGCCCTCGGGGATCATGGAACTGACGTAGACGTCAATGTTGCCGTAGGCGTTGCGGGGCACAATCCCGCCCACGACAGGTGGCGGCACATAGAGCTCGGTTTGGTCGACAGAGTACAAACCGGTCAACGGGTCCTCCTCCTCTTGGTCAGATACTGGCTCGCCCCACAGGTCATCAGTCAAGTCCAAGCTTTTTTTCTGGCCCGGCATTTTGCGGCGCACCACGCGTTTCTTGGGCAGCTCGCCCATTTTAATGACCCGCCCCAGCTGGTACCATCCGCGCGCCGACCTGACCAGCTTGACGTCCCTGCGGCGGTATATCTTTTCAGAGGGCGCAGAAGCGGGTGGTTTGACGCCGGCGGCTTTTTTCTTGGTGTTGCTGGCGGGTTTCTTAATGGCCAGGTAGCCGCAGGGCTGTGTCGTGTCAAGGACCTCGTTTTGCCGGATATGGCGTTCTAAAACGTACCTATAATCTGTTAGTTGCAATCAAATTTGTCGCCCGACTAAACTTACAAAGGATGGCCTTTAAAGTCTTGTATGCTCGATGGTATTTCTTCCGATTGGCTTCTGTTTTCCATTTCCAGATCTTCTAGCCTATCGCGGTCCGTATCATATTTTCGTCTATGGGTTGCCAGAAGCTCATTATACCATTCCTCTCCCTCTGGCGTTTTCGTAATTCGTTTCTTGATTGTCTTTGCGTTGTAGTAGTAAGCGTACCGTCGAGTCACGTCCCTTGAAGCCCCTTCGTCGTCAAATGCAATCACGTATCGCATCATGTTGAACTTGTCGTTGAGCGGGGGTTCCAGCTTGCTCTTGCGGTGGATGTAGGCGGGCTCGACAATGCCCAGGACAATGGGGTCAATTGCAATCCAGCGTTGGGCGTAGGCGTCCCATACTTCGACCCAGTACACGGGACAAGAAGACTGCACTACTTCGTCGCTTTGGTCTTGAGAAACACTGGCATCTTTTGGTGATGCCAACGCGTCTTCCAGCTGGCCGGTGGGGACATTTGACGTAAAGTCCAAGGGTTGTAGCGAGCACACCAGTCTGGCGTCCACATCTGCGGCTCGCAACAGGGCACAAAACCCCTGTGCGCCCAAATCCCGCGACCCCCGAAACTTTTTCATGAGCTTGATAAACTTGGCCCGGTCAATCTTGCTCTCGACCTTGCGCTCTCTGCTGTACACGTCTGCCCACGACGTCATGCGCAGACCGCAAACGCCCTTGACGCGAAACTGTTTTTTCCAAAGCTCCATGAGATGTCTTAGACCGTCTAAGAGTTTCCGCGTAAGCACCATTTGGGACATGTTTTCATTGTTGCCATTCTCCAGCGCGGCCGACTGCGGGTGCAGTTCCTGCTTGATGCGGTCGGGAATGAGTTTGCGAAAAAACTGCCGAACAGTAAAGTCGGAGCACCACTTGTTGCGTATGGATACATGAGCTACCAAGGCCGCCAAATGGATTTTGTGAATGGTTTGCCGCTTTTCGCGGTCTTCAGATGAGAGTTTGGGTGTGATTGCGGCCCGCCGTTTCCGCTTGGCTTTGGCTTCGGCGTCGAACTCGTCCTTGTCGAGAGCAATTGTAATGTTATCGGGCTTGGCCTGGGCGTCGCCACCGAGCACAAAATCAATCTTGGACTGTTCCAAATCGACTTCCTCCCATTCCTCGTCACTGTCGTCGCTTTCGTCATCGTCATCGTCGTCCATTTCTACTTCGATTGTCTGTGCTTGGGCCGGCGGTTCCGGCGGTTCTTCTTTAACTGGCTCCACTTTTGGCGCTGATGGCTCGTCTGCCTCGGGTTTCCGTTGCGACTTTCTCTTTTTGAGTTGTCTCGAATCGACCTTTCTATCAACATCTTCCCTTCTCGCCATCATCATGTAGTCAGCAGGAATGAGCTGGCCGCTGCCGTCGTATCGTGCTCCGATAGCACGCCCGTATTTCCGCTTGAGAAGGTTTGTGTCGTGCGATTGAGTCTTGCGGTTGCCCTCGGTGGCAGCGGCCCGGCGACGGCTCGCCTCGGCCAGCGCAGACACGCCCTTCCCTTTTCGCTTGGCCCGCTGTTCAGGCGAGACGCTCGACTGACCAGTGGAGGCTACCATGATCGTGGGGTGTGCGCAGGTAGTAGCGGCATTGGATGTTAGTTGCGTTCGGCTCGAGCCTGTGCGTGAAAATATCGCGTGTGGCGAGCTGCGGGTGCCATACTCGTCCCAAAGCGGCAACCACTTTAGACTTGCTTAGTCACGACTTACGCAACATTTAATTTTGCCGGTAGGAATTAATGTCGCTCGCTATTTCTGCCAGCGCAAAATCGCTGATTGGCTGGCCTTTTTTCTGCCGTTTGTGCGCCTGTTCCGGATAATCTCCCAGCGCATGAAAATTCCACGGCCCACGCGAGCAGGCCCAAAGGCTCTGAAATCTCGTGCAAAGATTTGCTTCGGCTGATGGGCAACACGCGGAGGTCCTGGAAACTCCTTTTTTCTCGGCTTTTCCTCTTCTCCTTCTTCTTCTTCTTCTTCTTCTTCTTCTTCTTCTTCTTCTCGTCCATCAGAATCACCGCTTCCGCCAGTTCTGCTCCGTCTCGCCGCAGGTTTTCTTCTGTTCCGCCCGGTTCTCTCGTGTTGTTTGTTTGGCAAGGCTAAATAAACCTTCCCCGACGCTTTGTGCCCATCGCTCGTTCTCTGCTGCCGATTGATTCTCCGCACCACCTCTCATTTCCCCCGGCGGCCAACTCCAACTTTGTTTCCTTCCTTCTCCACCTTCGCCGCTCGCTACTTCGACACTCGCTCTTGAGCTTCACACACGCCGCGCAACATGCACTCCAACTCCGACGCTGCCACTGGCGGCCCTGCACCCGTCCGCACGGGTGACATTCGACCTTCGTATTCGGACCCTTCGCAGGAAGACACCAAGAGCTACAACGTGTCTATCGCTCACAACTCGCTAGACGACCCCACCTCCAAGGCCTTGCCCTTTAAAGGCGCCTCTGGCGCTACCGGTATTGAACGTAGAGGCATGAACCCCATGGTTTTTGCGCTGACGATTCTCACTTCTGTATGTGGGTTCTTGTTTGGCTACGACACTGGTTACATTTCTGGTGCCCTTGTTGTTATTGGTACCGACCTCGGCAAAACTCTTTCCAGTGGAAACAAGGAGCTCATCACGTCCGCCACGTCCTTGGGTGCTTTGATCTTTGCCATCATTGGCGGCCCTCTCGCTGACTGGGCAGGCCGCAAGTGGGTCATTTCCGGTGCCAACATTTTGTTTATTGTAGGTGCCATCATCCAAGTCGCCGCTCACTCCTTGTGGACCATGATTATTGGCCGCTTTGTCATGGGCTGGGGTGTCGGCTTGGCCTCGCTCGTGGCCCCTCTGTACATTTCTGAAATGGCTCCCTCTAGATTTAGAGGCCGTTTGGTTGTAATCAACGTCCTTGCCATCACTGGTGGCCAGCTTATTGCCTACGCCATTTCCGCCGGACTCTACCACATCAACAACGGATGGAGAATCATGGTCGGCTTGTCCATGGTCCCTGCTGCTGTGCAAATGGTCCTCTTTGTTTTCATGCCCGAAACGCCCCGTTACCTGATTCGCCGCGGCCGCACTGAGGAGGCAAAGAAGGTCCTTATCCGCACCTACCAGGACTCCAGCCCCGAGGAGTTGCAGCAAAAGATGGACGAGCTCATCAAGCACAACTTGATGGAGGAGGAAGGCGCCAAGAGCTCCAACTGGCTCAAGCAATGGGCCACCGGCTTGGTGGAAGTCCATCGCGTGCCGTCCAACTTCCGCGCTGTCATCATCACTTGTGGTCTTCAGGGCATCCAGCAATTTTCCGGTTTCAACGCGCTCATGTACTTTTCCGCCACCATTTTCAAGTCAGTCGGTTTCGATAACCCCACGGCCGTTTCTCTTATCGTGGCTGGTACAAACTTTGTGTTTACCTTGGTTGCTTTCCTTTGTATTGACCGCATTGGTAGACGCAGAATTTTGCTCTGCACCATTTGGGGTATGGTACTGGGACTTGTAGTAGCCTCAGTCGCTTTCCACTACTTGCACATTGACCTTGATGATAGCTCGGCCTTTGTTCGACAGAACGGCTGGTCTATCGTTGTCATTATCTCCATGCTCGTGTACGTTGCATTCTACGCCAGCGGTATTGGCAACGTCCCTTGGCAACAGTCTGAGCTCTTTCCCATGCGTGTCCGTGGAGTCGGTACCTCGTTGGCTACTGCAACCAACTGGGCTGGCTCTCTCGTCATTTCCTCCACGTTCTTGACCATGCTTGAAAAGGTTACCCCCACCGGAACTTTTGCCTTCTACGGAGGACTATGTTTGCTGGGTGAGCTCTTTGTCTTTTTCTTCTACCCCGAAACTGCCAACTGCACCCTCGAAGAGGTGCAAGATCTCCTTACAGGCGGTTTCAATATCAAGGAGAGTGAGCGCAGAAGTAAGGAACGCAAATCGTACTACAACAATGAGGCCCCTGAGCCCACTGCCTAAATTACGACCTTGCTCACGAAAAAAAAAAAAAAAAAAAAAAAAAAAAAACGACTGCAAAACACACCAAAAAGAAGGCAATCAATTTGTTTTCACCAATTTTCAAAACCACAAGCTTTGAGAAGCGTGGTTGTAATGAGACATATTTTCTAATGGCATTGTACTAATATTAATATTCGGAGACTTACAAAGCATACCTTAGCACGTATCTTGCATATAACACCAACTTTTTCTTTTTACTTTATAATTTTATACCATAATACCAATCAAATGTTCAAATGCGACTACACTTCAAATTATTTTGTGACATAGAATTCGATGTAACGATTTATTGCTTTGGTGGCGGCAATAGAGGCCTGGTATGGCAATTATCGAGAAGAAGGTGCAGGCTGCTGCAGGTCCAGCCTTGAACCCTCAGAATTAATCCGGTCTCTGCCACCTTAATTGCGACTCTATTTGTCTTAACAATAAATGATACAGCCTGGCGATGGGCGGTACGGCTGGTGGCAAATAAATGTTCATCCGCCGGGGTTACACTGTGACAAAAACAATGACTATTCGACATCGCTGCCAAGTACCTTGTGCAGTAAATATGGTGTGTCGATGGATGAAAAAACAATTGAAAGACAAAAAAAAAACTTCCTTGCCAGGGGTCGAACCTGGAATCTTTCGCTGTGACCAAGCTAACGTTTCATTAGAAATCGTAGGCGAACGCCTTGCCATTGGGCCACAAGGAACTTTCTTGACGTCAGAAGTTTTGCTGTTTGACAAATCCAATGGTGCTATTATATATATTTAATATTGAAATTACAGAATTTGCTAATAATATGTTTTGGTCAAGTCCCTAGATTATTACAAATATTTCAGGTTTTTATATACGGTTACATGGTACGGTGAAAGTATTCATGCAACATATTAAGGTTTTTTTCTCAACAGCGTTGGTCAAAATGTGATCTCCAAGTATTGCTAGATTCATATAGAAATGATACAAACATTGCTTTAGCTAATTGATGAATTTCTATTTATAAACCAACAAAATCTTGTAATCTTTTAGAATGGGACTCTGTTTAAAAGCATTGTGTGTTGCTTTTGCCTGAGTATTACATTGCTGTATGTTACAGCACATTGTGCTCGTTGCACTTGACTTCACCCTTTTATAATCGGTTCTCACGGGCAAACAATCACAACTTCCTAACACCACCATTTTGACCAAGTCTTTTTTTTGCACAGACATTTGGTCTAGGATCACTTTTGCTTTTCTTGTTACGCCCAGAGATATCACAACAATGTCCAACTCGGATGAGCAGCCGACTCAGAGAAAGCTCAAAGTTGGACGCACCAAATCATTGATACACGGTAACAAAGACAAAGATGACAAGCCACTTGAGCAAGTAGGAAGAAGCGCGCCTGTTGACATTTTGGTCCAGGCACAGCAGAAGGAAAGTGACAATAGCGATAGCGTTCAGCCCTTGAGGATCAAAGCGCCAAATCCCTTCAAACCTCGGTCTATAGGCTCTTTGAGAGACTTGCAAATTTCTCCTCTTGACGACAATACAAGCTCTGCCGGATCAGCTGCGAGTACTTTGAAAAAGACTCCGAACACAACAGCATTGTCTAATAATGAGCCTGTGGTAAGTTGTCCCCTAGGCATTAATCATTATTCAAGTCAGCTAATCTTGAAGAAGGCAGTGAATGAGATTACAACAGTTTCGTCTGCTCTCAGTATTGCGAACGTGAGCAGGCCTGTTAGCTCAAACTTTCGCGGTGGTCATGCCATGAACCAAACTGGGTTGATTCAATTTTCCCCGTTGGGCAACACCACAGCTGGATTCAGGTCGTCTTCACACGACGCTACAGCTGCTGCTAGAGCTTCATTCGAAAGCAGCAGTGGTAGTTTTTACGCTACTCCAAACCAGCCTAACAATCCTTTCCTGCGTTCAAATCCGCGCATTACTCCCGTGGAATCCATCCTTGATCCCAACAATCACCTGAACTCGCGTTTCGCGACCGCAACTAATGACACACATGAAAGCTCGAGAATCGTGCCTGTCAACACACTGGTGACGCCACCTCCAAGATTACCTCGTCCTACGTCTTCTTACTTGAAAATTGCAAACGACAATGAAGAACAGCTGGACCAGTATAATGCAAGCCTCAACAACCAAGAAAACGCAACGCTTGTTTCCAGCGCTTCTAATGTCGGTCCTTACCTCCACGACTTGGAGCCGTCAGAAAGCAATAAGGATGGAAGCATCACAGCGACACAGGCAAAAGTCTCTAAGTTACAGCGAGTATCGGTTCCACTTCCCTCCAGTACTAGGGTAAGAACGTTTGAGAGTGAACGACGCGAAAAAATGGAAGAGTTACATTCACGACTTATCAAAAAGCACCGGAGATGTCATAAGATTATGTCAATCACGATCATATTTTTATTACTTGTCTGTGTCGCAGTTCCGTTTCTTGCCTTGCACTTCAAAAATGGCAATGCTGCACCACAATCGGATTTCACCTACGAAGAAGAAAAAGCTGCTTCCCATGGCGGTTCATCACATCATACCAGTATACTAGAGCCATCTGCTACAGGAAGCATTGGGTCAGGGATGGCTACTAAAACGCCCACAAGCACTCCCGCGCCAGTGGCCGTCCCGGAGAATTACAGAGACACTCTATACGATGTGGCTACTTGGAAATACACTGACGGGTTCAATCTCACTTTTACCGATACCTGTGTTGGTGGACTGCCAATTATCGGTCTCAACTCTACTTGGAATGACGATGCGCAAGCCAATTCTCTTGTCCCACCTTTGAACAGACCCTTCTCTTACGGAAAGCTCCCCATTCGGGGAGTTAACTTGGGAGGATGGTTGTTATTGGAACCTTTTATTACTCCATCATTTTTTGAAAAATATGATGCTAGTATGGGGGTTGTGGACGAGTGGACTCTGATGCACCATTTGAAGTCCACCGAGGAACACGAAGCCGCGTCTCAATTATTGGAAAATCATTACGCCACTTTCGTCACCGAAGACACTTTCAAAGAAATCAGAGAAGCTGGTTTAGATCATGTGCGAATCCCTATAGGTTTCTGGGCTGTGAGAACTTGGAAAGAAGATAAGTTCTTACCGCAAGTGTCATGGCGATACCTTTTGCGAGGAATTGAATGGGCCAGAAAATATGGAATTCGAGTCAACCTGGATTTACATAGCGTTCCAGGCGGCCAGAATGGCTGGAACCACAGTGGTCGACAAGGTGTGTTGAAATGGATGAATGGAAAAACTGGTTTCCTCAATGGCGAAAAGGCATTGGAGATTCACACTTCACTGGCAACGTTCTTTGCTCAGGACAGATACAAGAACGTCGTGACCATGTACGGACTTGTCAATGAACCAAACATGATGTCGTTGGACACCAGGAACGTCAACCAATGGACTGAGATTGCTTACCACCTAGTCCGCGATAAAGGCTATGAGGGAGTAATTTCATTCGGCGACGGATTTTTGGGAGTCGACTCATGGCAAGGTGTATTTGAGCAAAGTGAGTTTCCAATCATGGCGCTGGATGTTCACGAATACACCATTTTCGACATGGGCCTAATCCAAATGTCTCATGCACAAAAGATTGCCTACGTTTGTAGCTCATGGAGCGACCAAATGAAGCGCTCTTCTGATTCCGACATAGGCCACGGGCCAACATTTGTTGGTGAATGGAGTCAAGCCGACAACGATTGTACATTGTACTTGAACGATGTTGGCGCGGGTACTAGATGGGAAGGCACGTTGCATGGTGGTGTCCAGGCTTGCCATGGAAATCACAATTGCACTTGCAGCGAGTCAAACCAAGATCCCAGCCTTTACTCTCCTGCCTACAAGAAGTTTTTGCTCGACTTTGCGGAAGCTCAGATGCAAGTCTTTGAGTCTGAGGGAGCCTGGGGATCCTTTTACTGGGCGTGGGACACTGAGCAGATTGAGTCGAGCCAGTGGTCTTACAAGAAGGGCCGTGACGCTGGCATACTTCCCTGGGTTGCCTACGAGAGATCCTTCAGCTGCAGTGATCCTTTGCCTGACTATAGAGCGATGGGTCTGCCCGAGACTTACTGAAGAGTGTTCTTGCCTCGAGGTTGATAAACCTGGCAGTAACGCAAATCCTCGATTATGAATTAGAATTAACAGAATAAAACAAAACAATGAATAAAAATAATTAATTAATTTTTATAACTCAAAGTTGTCGGCAAGACGCTAAAGCATTCTGAAAACCGTTAGGCTGTACGTATACAAGTCTCCACTATTCTCCATACTTTGGTGACCACGACGCGTACACGTGAAACGTGCTTGTCGCCAAATTGGATTGACAACTGCTTCATTGAATTTAAGAACAAATATCTACGCGGAATCCAACGATCTACAGCGGGGCGGCCTTCTGCCCGAAGTCTTTGGTTGTAGACCAAAGTCGGCTCTTGCAAGCGCTCCTGTCCATGTCTTACAGCCTTTCATCGATAATAGCACGTATGAGTAGACCCCTTTGCTGGTTGTCGTATAAACCCTCGCATGCTTGAGTCGCTTATAGGTGGTTTATTCATTTCTGGAGTGATAAAGGCGAGCTCAAATTCTTCGCAACATTCCATTGAGCTTTGGACACCAGGATGTTCCTTCTAAACGCCAAATCCAACACTAAAGGTGTGTCTTACGACCCCTCCAGTGCGCTAAGAGGGGCCTCACATGTCTCGCTAAGTGATTCAGGGTCACTAAAGTTTCGCCTTGTTCGCTGTTCAGGGAAGCGCACAGTAGGCGACAATGTTGTAGAAATTGCGCTTGTGGATTGATGCCGAAAGGAACCTCCCAAATATTTGAGAAGCCTTCAAAACAGGCTATTTCAGGCCCCTGAATACCTGCCGCTAACCAACACCTCAAAGGCTTTTGCGGCCTTCGTGTCTGAAATTCGCATTTCTTGCATTTGACTCCTTCATTTCTCTCCACAGAACTTGCATTTCCAGTATATATTCTGTTTCACGCGCTCATTTTTTGGCTTTCTCGCTTAGTCGCAAAAACAGCTTGCCTCAAGACACATTAACCTTTCGGTCCGAAGCGCATCATCTCCACAACCAGACAACAAGGTTTGATTACTTCCTGCATTGACATTGACATTTGGCGGCACTTTAATGATGCTTCGCGAACCCGCATATAACAAACGGCACTCTTGGAACCCGGTGTCTGTTGTTGATTCCGATTCTTTCTCCACATCCCCTTCGTTCACACCCTCTGCATCAACGTGTACTGACGACTGCCACACGTACACACCAGCATATTTATTTCAGCAAAAAGAGTCAGTACCTAGAACCAATATGACAGTAGAGGATTCTTCACACTTACGGCATAAACGCGAAAGTAGCGTGTTCTCATCTTCTCGGTACTCTTCACCTGCTACAACCATCTCACGATCTTTATCCCCAGACGCCCTTGACGACTATAAAGTTAACAGTATCTTCAAATTTGAGCCCAAGTTACGGCCCGCATCACATTATCTACAAAGCAGACCTAACGAAAAGCAACGATGGTCAACGTCTTCGGCAAGCTTCATTCAACCAACGTCTGACCAAGAACGGCTATTACAAGAAAAGCTTCAGCATCTAGCTCGCTCTGAAAATGCTCGTCTACTTGCCTTTGACACATACTCCTCTTCTGCATCTCCATCAAACTCACGTCCTTCTTCACTCATTGACCCTTCTCCCCGCCGCCGCTCAGCATTAAGATTTTCTCTTCCCGTTCAAGCTTCCACATTTTCGTCTCATTTCTCCAGCACAAGACCACAAACAAGCATACCTGATGGAACAAAGATCCTTGGAGCTGATCATGATTCTCGCAAAACGTCTGCCAGAGCCAGCACTCTTGCCGCATTGTCAGGCAATGGCGATATCAAAACACTGGTCAGAAGTAACAGCAAAAGGCAGAGCAAGAAGCGACGACGTACAAGCGCATTACACAATTCAGATCACTACATCATTTCAGAAAAGGAATTAAGGAATCTAGGTGTTGTGCCAAACTCAGAGAACGGACCTTACAGGCCTGGAGATATTAGAGGTACTGTCCTTTCATGGCGCATGTCGGGAGATATACTGAGAGCATGGGTTATTGCATTCAAATCACCCGAGTCATTCTTTGAAGTATCATATTTTGTTTGGTCCATGATATCCAATCCATCCAACATACTTGATGTGAGCTTGCACGATACCAGCTTGTTGCCTCCTAGGGATATTGTATTAAGCCTTAAGGAAAGTTTGAGCTCTGCCTTTACTTTTTCTACCATCCGCGATGCCTATAATTTGATTGCCAAATTCTGGCATGCGATGGGACGTGGCTGTTTCAGTGTTCTCTTATTCTTTCTGATTTTTTTACAGGTTTCTCTCTTGTCGGTGTTTGTCTTTGCATACTTGTTGGGAAGCGTCATCACGGCTCCAGTGCAGTATGCTCGTACGTGGGTATACAAAAAGGAGAAGGCACAGTAATGAACTGTGAATTCCACTAGCAAAACGTTGCGATACCAGCAAAAGAAAGTATCCCATAGGCACAGCATTCATTTATAGCCATAATTTCCTCAACAACTTTCCACCTGCGACACATGTCACTGTGGTGTTGCCATACCGGTTTAGCCCTTCTGGCCATCTAAACATATTAAATAAATTTGCATATCTAAATCCTCTTGATATTTCGCAGTGTTCTTTCCTCTATAGACTTGCAGGACTTTTCGTCACTAACTTTTGTAGGTTTTCTCTCAGTTCAGGAGCCATTCCTTGCCGGTCCGTCTTGTGGGTGTTTCTGTCAACAAATACATGAACAAACTTTCCAGTAGCTTTTGCAGTTTCATTCGGACCTACCAGACCTTTGTTCTCCTTTGATCCCTGGAAGACCCCGATTTCAAATTCAACTGACGACGTTCCTAGTTTGGCGACTTTCAGGGCGATTGTTACTGGCTGAGGAAATCCCTCAACGATAGCATGGTAGTTCGTAGAGGAAGTAATGACTAGTCCAACTTGTGGGTGTGTACTGGGATCCCAGTTGCAATACTCCATGTAATAGTCGTTTATCACGGCGTCGTATAGTACATAGTAGACTGTATTGTTGAGGTGGCCATACCTGTCAATGTCGCTCCAGCGTGAAGACACAACCTTGTGATAGGGGAAATCAGACAGCACGGGCAAGTTTTGTTTCGGCATTTTGGTATAAATTGAGGCCAATGGCTCTAATTGAAGCACTCAGAAGATGTCGAGTCAAAGAGTAAGTAGAGATCTCGGCAGATGGAAGGTGGAAAGTATTTAAATGTGGGGGATTTTTTTGATCATCGATTTATTTCGTGCCTAGGCAAATCCCAGCCAGATTCAATAAATCTTAACTAAGTATGACCCTGCTCCCAAGCGACGAAACCAAAACAAAAAATCCACCACCGCCCGAACTTCACAGTAACACACGTTAACGCGCCTCGCCGCACCAAGATCTTTTCCTACTTGATCTTGTTCGACACACAAACCTAGTAACACGCGTGAAAGGCGTTCTTGCAATGAATTTATAGCAACTACGCATTTAACTCTATACACGACTAATACATAGAACTACAATTGCGTTCGGCACAGTGTTTTGCTAAGCCTTCTGATCCGACAGCCGCTCGACTCGACCCTGGTCTTCATTGGGCTATACAGCTAAAAGGCAACGTCTTTCCTTTCAAAAGATTGTTTGACGAAGCAAGTTCTTGCAAAGACAATGGTAAGTGAACTTTTCATATTTTCTGGCACTGTATACTAACTACATAATCAAGAGTTCCAACGACCCTTCGGCCACAGAAGCACAGGGTCCGCCTTCTGATGACACGCAAAAAGTTCTCTCTACAGTCTCATCTTTTCTATCAGTAAATGTTTCGCTTGTCAGCAATTTACCGCAACCGGTGCTTCAGTCAATAGCAGTCCAAGCAAGCAAATACGAGACTCTCAAGAGCCAAAAAGTGTTGGACGATGTAACCCATGGTATGTTGAAAAAACGAGTTCATCAGTCTTGGCTAATAAGTTTATAGAACAGTCATTGCACAGCGTTCACGGCAAAGTCAAAACAATTCGAGATCAGCTCGACGCGTCGTTAGCTCAAACACAAGAGCTTCGGTCAAAACTAGCAGAGCTCCAAACTTCGCGAACGTCACTCGAAAAGGAATTAGCCACACAGAAGCTCAGTTCAACCACTACAGATGACGAAATCAATACTGTACGAAATAAACTCGAGTCCGTCATAGCAGAAAAGGATAAAATTTTGGCTAGATTTGAAAAGAAAGACGCCGAGACCAAAGAACTGCAAAATGAATTAGAAAATGCACGAAAGGCAAACGTCTCATCTAGGAAAAGCATTATTGAGCTCGAGAGTCAAATCCAATTACAACGTTCTTCACAAATCTCGACAAAAGTCAAAGAGCAAAATTATGAGCAAGAAATCGAACTTCTCAAAAAGAGTAACGACTGGTACAAGACCGAATTGGAAAATAAGTCCAACGACATGAACACTTTCAAATCTGAAAAACTCGGCCTGATCTCAGCACTACAATCAGAGCTCGCCACTATCCAGAGTACACATCATTCTTTGGAGAAATCTCACGCTAGTTTAAAAGAGCAATATGAGGCTATCACTAAAAAGCTAGACGACTCACTTGTGCGCGTTAACGAATTGCAAATTTCTCAAACGACCAACGAAGAGGGGTTTCGAGTCGAGATGGAGTCTCAAAAGAAGTTGGTAGCACTTTGGGAAAAATCTGCTCAAGATGCCAAAAAGCGGGTGCAGGAACTGGAAACAACTGTGGAGTCTGAACGCACTAAATACCAAAGGGATATCAGCGGACTGCGGAAAGAGACCGAGACTCTCAAAGCAAAGATCGCCAAGTTAGAGAACCGCACCCCTGATGAAGCTGTTGCTGATGAGAATAACCGTCTCTCTACGCCTGGCGTCCCAAGGACACCTCTTGGTAAGGGAACCCCGAATCTCTCTGGTATTTTCTCGCCATCTGCCCATGTAATTTCAGAGATTCAAAAAGGCGGAAGTTCGCTTTCACAACTATACAGCGATTTCCAGGAGTGCAAAACTCGCTTAGAGCGCGAGAAATTTAAAAACCAGAATCTGCGAGAGCAAATGAATGAGATTCTGAGTGAGATGGAAAACCAAGCCCCTGCTATCGTGGCCGAGCGCCAAGAAAACGAGAGGCTTGAGCAAGAACTGACGGAAATGAGTGAACAACTTGAGACTGTCACTAGCATTGCTGAAGAAGCGCAAAGTCATGTCAAATCATTTCGCATTAAAGCAGGCGATGCTCAACGTGAGTCTCAATTGCTGGGTAAATTGGTGACCGATCTTTCTAGACAGGTACAACACTTGCTTGTACAAAATCAACTCTCAAATGATACTGATTCTGACCTCACGCCAGATGAGAACGCCGCATTGCAAAAAATTTTGAAGGGCGAGGGTATTGATGAGTCTGAGGGTGACCACGCTATCTCTGAACGATTAGTACTGTTTAAAGACGCGATCGATCTCCAGAAACAAAATCAACATCTACTTGAAGTCAGTCGCGGGCTCAATCAAAAATTTGAAAAGATTGAGCAGGAAGCAAAGGAAAGGCTCGATGCCGCAGAAACGTTAGCTGTCTCAGAGGCCAGAGGGACGGTGGAATCTCTGCAGCTTGAAATTGGAAGTCTCCAAACCAAAATTGAAGCCCTTCAGCGCGAAAGAGACATGTTCCGCCGTATTTTGTCTGGCAAGAGAAATGACAATGGTGTTCCTATGGATCAAGTGGTAGATGCCTCTGCTGAGGCCGCTGCAACCTCTCAGGTCCTTCAGCTGTCTAAGGAAAAGAGCGAGCTTGCGCAGTCATATAAGGAAATGGAAGCCGAATACGAGTCGTACAAGACAGAAACCAATGTTACGTTGAAAACTCTTGACGCTCAAATAGTGACACTCTCGAACGAACGTTCCAACCTTCAAGTTCAACTTGCGAAAACTGAAAGTCATCTTGAGCTTACCTCTGAGCGTTTCAAGAATTTGGAAAGCAATTTCCAGACTCTTCGCGTGGAAAATGATGATTTCAGGAAACGGGCCACTGTTTTGCAAGAAGCTCTATCTCAACAAGAACTCAGAAGCCAACGCTTATCTGAAGAAATCTTATCGGCCAACTCGGCATTGGAAACTTCGCGATCAGAATCTGCTAATCTAAAGGCAGAAAAGACGCTCTGGAAGTCCATTGAAGACCGGTTGAAACAAGAAATTGCAGACTTGATTGAAGGTCGCGACCGTCTCAATGGACTGTTAGCCAATGCGCAGTTAGTCGAAGCCGAAGCAGCTTCGGTTGCCACGGAAGCTCAGAAGAGACTGAATACTCAGCTATCGTCGTTCGAAGATGAACTTTCGAGTCTTAGAGCTAGTCTTGGAGAGCGCGAAGAGCAACTCAAGGCTGCAAACGAAGCTAGAGAGACCCAGATCAAGTCCTTCCAAGAGCGAAATGACAAACTCTCGAATGAACTTCATACTGCTCATGAGTCTTTGGTGAAGACTAAGGACGAGGAACACAAGCTAGAATTGAAGTGTAAAGAGCTTGAGTCTGAACTTCAAACTGCCAAGGAAAGAGTTAGTCTGCTCGAAAAGGCTCAGCTTGCAAGTACTGACAATGACGAGCTTGCAACTCTTAAGAAAAAGTTCCAAAGCACTACTGCCAGTTTGTCGGAAACTCAAACACTTCTCAGCAAGACCCAAACAGACCTGGCCTCTGCAGAGAAGACCATTTCTGATTTGCTAGAACAACAAGTGGCTAGTAAGGACGGCCTGGAGTCTGCTCTGAAGGCTAAGGAAAATGAGCTTCTCAATGCCCAAGACCAGTTTAACGCCGCTAAAGATCTCCTTACGTCGTCACAAGAAGAGCTTGCTTCTTTCCGTGCAGAATCTGCTCAAAAGGTAGAATCCTTGGTTGCTGAAGAAAAGAAGCTCAAGAATTTGCTCAAGGTCTCAGAAGAGCATGAAGCGCAATTGCGAGAATCCATATCTGCTATGAAGTCTGACTTTTCAAGACAGGAAACCATCGCAAAAGAGGCTCAAGAAAACTACGAGCGCGAGGTTGTTAAGCATGCTGAAGCTACCCGTGTACTACAAGAAATCAGAGCTGATCATGAAGGCATGAAAAAGCAACTAGCAGAAGTCAGTGCTAAGGCGGAAGCTGCCAGTGCCCAACTCGCAAATTCGGAAGCCAGTTGGCAAGAACAAAAGACTTCTTATGAAAGCCAATTGGAGGTCTTGAACACGAGATATGCTGAAGCCTCTGAACAGAACAAGATTTTGCTAGATCAGCTTGAGGCTTCGTCGTCACAAATTGCCAACAGAACCGAGAACCCACCAACTTATGCTGAAAGCTCCAAGTCTACAGAACAACTGCATGAAATCATCAATCACCTGAAGCGCGAAAAAGATATTGTTGACACCAAGTTCGATTTGAATGTTCAAGAAATCAAACGTCTCAGCCACAAATTGGAGCAAACAGTTTCTGCTCTTGACGACGCCAAAGCTCAACTGGAGCTGGAAAGGCAAAAGAATGGAGCTAATGGCGACAGCACCAGTGACCAAAAGAAGATTGAAGAGCAACTCAACGACATTGCAATCTTGAAAGAAAGCAACACGGCTTTGCGTCAACAAAGTTCTGCATTCTCGCAGAAAATCAAAGACTTGGAAGGTGCAATTGATGAGCAGAAGTCTAAAATCGAACCACTAGAGGAAAAGCTTGGGGAGTCAGAGGCGGAGGTCAAGACAAAAGAAGAGCAAATCAAAGAACTTCAACAAGACTGCGACAAATGGAAAGACAGGGCTCAACAGATTCTACAAAAGTATGAGCGTATTGACCCCGAAGAGCTAAAGGCACTTCGTGATCAGGTTGAAGCACTCACGAACCAAAAGCTTGAGTCTGACACCAAGTTAGCTGAGTCTACTTCTGAGCTGGAGTCCAAACTTGGGGACATTGAGGCCTTGAAGACAAAGCTTGCTGAAGTTGAAGCCGCGTCTGCAACACACGCGGCAAATCATGAAGCAGTAGAAGCACGCTTCAACCGACTCAAAAACGAATCAGTGGAGAAACTGGGAAAACGCAGAGCTGAAGTCAAGGAGTTGCGTGAACAGATTGCGTCACTTACTCAATCCAATGAGACTTTGACTACTGAGCTAGAAAATGCAAAGTCTCTTGGATCTGCACAAGAATCCTTGCAGCAAAGAGTCAGCGAGCTCGAAGAGGCAAACACTTCTTTAACCACCCAGTTGGAGGACGCTAAGGCCCAGTCTGGTAAAGCAACTGAAGAGGCTCAAGCTTCTACTGAAAACTCCGAAAAGGCCTTATCTGAGCTTCAAAGTTCTCTCGATGAGTCCAATAAAACTATTGAAGCCCTTTCTGCTTCCCTTGAGTCTGAAAAGGCTAGTTTCGCTTTGCTTACCCAAGAGCGCGATAATCTCGCTGCTCAAGTGACTGCTCTCTCACAGAACTCAACAGAAAGTTCTTCCGATGGTGTTAATGCTGTTGACAAGCAAGAGATTGAAAAGCTTATGGCCCAAAAGACAGAACTCGAAAACAAGCTGTCAGAGCTATCTCATACTGTGGACGAAGTAACAATGGTTTCCAACGATTACAAGGCCCGATTAGAGCTTTTGGAAGGTCAGCAAGATTCGCAAGTAATCGAACAGCTTGAGAACGACAAGAAAGCGCTGCAAGATGAAGTGAACAAGTTGAAGGAGTCTGCAGAAAATTCAGCCGGCCCCATTCAGTCAGATACCTCGATTGAAGTTAATCAACTCAAGGCCCAGATTGAGCAACAAGAGAAGCTTATTGCAGATTTCCAAACACAGCTTGACGAAAACTTGTTGGCTGGGCATATCTCTGAACTGGAGTCGTCAAACAACGAACTACAGTCAAAACTTACCGCTCTTGAAGAGAAGTTGAAGAATTCGCAGGCTGCTTCTAAAGATGGCGTTGAGGTTAATGAAAACGGCATCACTGAAGAGGACGTCCAGCAACGCTTGATGGCTTTGAAGCAAGAATTGGAAAACGCGCATTCTGTTGCCCTTACCGAGGCTGTCTCTGCTGCCAACACAGAGAGCGAACAAAAACTGGCCAACTTTGACAAGCAGTTAGAGGAAGCCAAGGAAAAGGTCAAACAGGAAGTACAGGCCGAACACGAAGCTCGCTTTGCTGAAATCAAAACCCACACCATGAAAAAGTTGCGAGACACTGTTGCGCAACGAACTGAAAACATCAAGGCTCAACTCCAGGAGGAGTTTGACGCCAAGGCAGCCGAACTTCAAAAGGCCGGTTCTACGTCTGTCAATATTGATGAGATCAAGGCTCAACTACAAGAGGAGTTCCAAGAGGAAAAGAAGAAGGCAGTTGAGCATGCCAAGGAAACCACACAGCGTTCACTAGACATGCGCCTCAAGCTTGTGACCATGAAGGCCGACAAGGCTGAAAAGGAAAAGCAAGAACTGCAAGCCCAGCTTGCAAGTTTGCAAGGCACAGCTCCAGCACCTGTTTCAAGTCCAGCACCTGCGGGTGGCGCGCCTACACCTGCACCTGCGCCTGCTCAACCTCGTCCTACCTCCGCACAGCCAAGCGCGATTCCTGCCAGCGGCTTGCCTGTCCTCGGCTCTGGCATTCCACGCCGTCTCCCTGCCAGTGGAATCCCTCGTCCGGGTCTTCCCCGCCCGGTCACCTCTATTCCCCGACCTACGATCCCCACGACAGCTGCCGCTCGAAACTCCAAGATCCCTACTCCGGGTGCGGGCGTGGCCAAGCGGCAGATGGATGCTGACCAGGCTGCGGGCCAAGCCCAGCCCGAGGCGAAGAAGAGAAAGGGCGGCGAGGAAGGCGGTGATGACGCGTCCGGCGAGGGCCAGCAATGAGAGTTATGAAATGAAGAATTGGAAGAAAAGGAGGATTGAATATTGTATAATGATAAAGTTTATAGAATCTAATATTTGTGAATTGTAATTATTATTATTTTTTTTTTTATATTACGCTCATCTGAAAAGCTCAACCATAGCATTAAAGTATACTTAGAAGCACATGTAACTAGCAGTAATTATAACTAAACTCAACCCCTATTTTCAAACGCTTGCCGGATGACAACGTACTCAGACAGAGTCTGGAAATGCTGCGCCTGGCACTCCTGCCAAAGCACCTCGACCTGCCTATCAAGCTTAATGGCCTCCAAGTACCGTTGCGTGAATGCCGAGTTCTGCAGCACGATTTTTTCAATCATCTTGTCGGCGTACCTGCGTTCGGCGCGGTACTGGATGATGGTGTCCGCGTAGCGGTTGAACTTGCTCATGTAGCGAATCATCTCGTCTCCGTAACTCTCGAGCTCGGCGGCTTGGAAGGGCGGCTGCGGAGCAATGGGCGGGTAGGGCCGCTCGAGCATGAGCACGAGTTGGGAGTCGTGGAAGTCAAAGTAGGGCTCGTCCGAGGATTTGAAGCTCTGGGTCGCGGCGGTGGGTTGCGGCGGTGGCGGTGGCGGTTTGATGCCGGCGGTGGTGAGGTATTCCGAAATGGCTTTGGAGAGGTCCGGCATGCTAAAGTTGCCGTTTGTTTGAGTGAAAGGTGGTACCTTTTTCAGCTCTTCGAGTGGGTTTTCAAGGATGCGCTGTTTCTTCCTCGGAGACTTTAAAAGCTCGTCTTGCTCCAGCTCCTCCTTCGTCTTGGACGGATTGCGTTTCTTTTGGGGTATTGTCGAAGAGCCATTTTGGTCCTGGGGTTTGTCCGTATCTGGCGCAAGATTTGGAACAGCTGGCTCAGGTTCGGGTTGCTTGACTTTTTGTTTCTTGTTGCTTTTCTTGGTCTCTTTTATTGACGGCGAGTCATGCAGATTTGTGGATGTGAATGGGGGAGAAGTGGTATTTGAATTGTGTCCATTAGGCCGCAAGTTCGGCTGTGTGCCTAGATTTCGAGGTGTGGGTTTTGATTTTGTGAATGGGTCTGGACCTGTTGTCGAGGGAGGGTTGAACGTGTAGTATCTAGATTTTTGTGCTTGTGGAGTCTTGCTGGTGGAAGGCGCAGGTTGCGAGAAATCATTGGCGGGGTCGTCGCCCATGGTCAAATCGATGTAATCTTCAGTGGCAGCTGGCTCGAACTTGCCCTTTTTCGACTTTTTCGCGTACTCTTCCGTCGTCCATGCTCGTTCCTGAGTTTCGGTCGCTTCAAACTCGTCCTGGGGAATCACGATAGGGTCTTCTTCTGACGTGTAGTCTTCAGGTACGTAGTAAGAAAAATGCGAGTTCACTTTTGGTCGGCCGTTTTTCGAGACGGGTTCGGGCTCCTTGTCTTCTTGGTATTGCGCGTCAAAGTACCTTCCGGTGGATTTCGATTTAGACGGGGCTGATCCGTTCGACGCCATTTGGAATTTCACCTTTTCGCCTGTTGACTGCCGCTTAGACTTGGGCGTTGAGCTAGTCTTCTTTTTAAACGTGGTGCTGGAAAACTTGTCTTCAGGCGGTGTGGTCCGTCCATCGTTTGGTTTCGGCGCTCCAAAATACTGCGAGCTGGCCTTTGCAGACTCTTCAGGTTTTGTATTTTCAGTAGAGGGCTTTGAGTTGGGTGTTGCTTTTGGCTCGGTGTTTTCGCCAAACGGACGTCTGAAGGAAGAGGCGCGAGACTTTTCCGAACTAAATTTCCGGGTCGGACTAGCTTGGGGATCGTCGTAAAAAGCAGGTTTTCGAGGAGTAAAGTGAGGCCGGCTCCAGCTTGAAGATGCAGATGCAGACGCCGACTCATACGCAAAAAACGAGTCCGGCTTTTGGGTACGTTCATAGTTCTTTCTTGCCGATTGCGTGGTGGACCGCGGCGTGCCTCTCGTCTTGTATGGGTCTCTGGGCGTAAATGTAGTCGGGTGACTGCTGCTTGAGAATGGGTATCGCGAGGTAGGAAATGGTTTCGGCTGGTTCTTTTCGTCGTACTTTTTGCGCTTGGCAGGATCACTCAAGTTGTCGTATGCTTCGTGTATTTCCTTGAACTTGTCTCCCGCTGTTGGATCGTTCTTGTTCTTGTCCGGGTGGTATTTCAGCGCCAGCTTTCTATATGCTTTTTTGAGCTCGGCCTCTGAAGCCCCTGATGTGACTTGCAGTATGTCATAGTAGTTTCCTGCCATGTTGTCCCTCTAGTCGCATGGAAGAAGTCGACACAAAACTGCGTTGCCACAGGTGATCGATGTTACCAGTAATTGACGTTCTTGCAATAAAAGAAGAGCGTATCAGTAGCACAGCTATATCAATGGTATCTCAATCTCAGGTAATTGTATTCACTGTTTCCTTCATGAGCATTGGCGCACTCTGGGCACATGCAAGTAGCTAAACGGCGGATTTGTTTACAGAGTCGAACAGAAGAAAAAAATCCTATCAACAATGGGGGTCTGCTTATGTAACACACACTCACGTCTGTTAGTTGCACGGCTGGCCCAGTTCCAGGTACCAACATCAACCAACATATTTCAAGTAATAAATGGCATTAGAACGAAAAAGAGGAATACATAATAATACATGGTGGAAATTCAATCATCACAAGCACAAATAAGGGGAAAAGAAGAAAAAGGGCAGAAGGAGAAAGTGTTAAAGGGAACCTTTGAGGATCTGACAGTAATTTAGAGCCAGTCAGAGACGCCTTCCTGGGAGTACTGCTCGCTGTAAACGTACTCATCGCCTGGTCCCATGGAAGCATACAGTTCTTCAGAGACGTTGGACGTGTTTACTGTTGACATGGCGTCGTGGTCAAAGTCTGAGCGTGACGAAGAAGCTTCGTAGCTGCTGGCCGAGAAGTTGCGGTGAGCAGACGCGGACATGTCTACCACACCAGCAGGTTGCCGGACAGGAACGGGTTTGCCTTGCTTGACAACATACACAACACCTGGGTGGTTGCTGCCGTCGGGTTCTTGCATGTACTCCTGGCGCGATGACGCGCGGCGGTACTCTGCATGTTGAGGCTCAGCGTACTCTTGCTCATGAGAGTAAGGTGCAAACTCGCTGCAACCAGACTCGGAGGGGGTGGGCATGAAAAAAGTTGCGCTGCGCATGTCGGGTCGTTCAACGCTCTTGGCGCCGCCGCCCCTTGAGACCACAGGGTATGGCTTTTTCCCAATCTTGGCCTGTGAGGTTTTGGCTTGTAGCGGATGGTGTGTGCGAGAATGGAAATTTGAGCTGCTGTTGTTGTTGTCGTTTGAAAGAGAGTGGTGTGATGCTTGGTCGTTGCTGGGCTTTTTAGCAGAAGATGGAGTCGTGTTGGATTTGGAACTTGCCGATTGCTGATCCTGCAGCGATGCGGGAGTTTCCTTGTCATTTTCTCTGCTGGCGTCGGCTGAGGTAGAGGCGTCAAAAGCAGGAACCAACTGAGAGGTGTACATGCCATTTGCGTCTTGTTGGTACACGACTTGGAATTTTTGACTGTCGTAAGAAATGACAGGGTCAACTTCTGGCTGGCCATTGGTATACCCTTGAACGTAGTCAGATGGGGCACCTTGGTCGGCAAACTGTTGGCCCTGGTAATAGTATCCCTCTTCTAAAGCATCAAGCTGTTTAGGGGGCTCTTCATAAATAGGTGCAGACAAGCCGTCTTGAGCAAGGGCAGGCCCCACGTAGTCAAGAGGAAAATCGGACTGGTCGTCGGCAGCTTCGACAGGTTCCTCGTATATTGGCATGTTGGGGGTTGGATTAGAAGGTAGGGTTGCAGGGATAGGGGCTGGTGGAGGCGCAAAAGACTGAGCTTGAGGATTAGGCGGTTGGGCGTTGGGCATTAAAGGTTGTGGCTGCGGTGGCATTTGGTATGGAACCATGTATTGACCAGGAGGTGGGGCGTGAGGCACAGGGACCATGATGCTACCCTCTGGTGCCATGACCATCTCAGGATGAGGAGGATAAAACTGCATGACGGGGGGCTGGCCCATAATCATGGGCATCTCGCCTGGGGGCGGTGGCATCATTTGGTACGGCATGGCGGGGCCAAACTGGGGCTGCATGGGAGGCATGACGTGTCCTGGTGGGATGGGGAGATTAGACATTACGGACGATGCATCGGCGAGCTCTGCCAAAGGTCGCGGGAACTTTTCAATGATGTCAGGAAGTTGGTCGTGAAGGGTGCGCGAGGCGTCGTACTGGAACGACAGCGCCGGATCGCGGACTGGCGTTGTCGAGCAGTTTTTCTTGCCGAGTCCCTTTTTCAAGTCGCGTTCCAGGGCATCTTGGAAGAGTCGGTCGTGGTTGACGGAGAACCAGTAGAAAATCTTTTGCTTCTTTTGCGTCCTGACGCAGTTGTTTCTGTAGAGGTAGTCGAGAAATTCGGATTTTGGTTGTTCCAAGACGGCATCGGTGTCGCATTTGAGGTTTCGCAGGTCTGAAAAGATGCCTTCTTCAAACTTTTTGCGGTTGGTGATTTCGCGGCCAAAGGCCTCAAAGCGAAACGCCAGGCACCGCACAATGTCAGTACCGGTGATGAAGTACACGTTTCTCCAGACAACACAAGAGATTTGGTCCTTGTTCGGCAGCGTGTGCCGCAGGATGCCGTCTGGCGTTCGCAGCTGGGCAGGGCCTGTGAGCAGAAAGTACTTTAGCTGCACAAGCTCGTTGAGAATGTTGGTGAGCGGTACTATCGAGTCAGGGGCTTCGAGTTTGATCTGCTGCTGCGAGAACTGGACCTTTTCCTGTTCAGGAGAAGATGAGCCCTCTTCTGGCTTTGGTTGTGTGCTGGCGTGGTTCATGATGGGGCGAGGGGGGTGTGCGGGTGTGATCTGTGTGTGGCCGGGAAAGTGGGCGAGGTAGCAAGAGGTGGGTTTCTTGAGTGTCACTTAGCGTAACATGAAAGCTGGACGGATGCAGTACGTGGTGCGCTTCTTGCAGGGTCGATGGTGGTGTGGACAGAGTGCTTGTCGCGCGTTGTTTGCTGGCGCTGGAAAAGGTTTTGGCTGGTGGCTCAAGAAGGAAATCGGGTGGACTAATTCAGAGCGTTTTGTGCGCGTTCTGGGCGAAATCCGAGCGGAAACGAACAAAAACTAAGGGGTAACCGAGGCTGGAATGGGCAGGCACAACTCTCGAAGCGAAGCAGAGCGGGAAAGAGCGAGAAACGACGGGGGAAACAGGGCCAGGAAGTCAGCGCGCGATTGCCAGGAAGGAAGAAGAAAACGATGAGGAGGAAGAAGAAAAAGGAGAGTTTGGACGAGCCAGAACATGCGCTCGCAAAAATAGGCCGGGAAAAAGAAATTAAGGTGCGGTGGAACGCAGGGTACGCAGAATACGCGGTATTTACACAAGATACACATCTTACGCAGCCCGTTCCTGAGCTTCACGAACCAAGTCAGTCCACGGCCAAAGTGCCAGACGAAAGAGCTCATTAATCAGCGTGCAATACCGTCAAAAGGTCTAGAACCCCAGTGCCCGTAGTTTGCGCAGTGCAAGTTTAGCCTAGAGCCTCAGGCCCGCCCGCTGCCCATCGCGGCCAGACATTTCATGCCCCAGGTCCGTGAACCAAACTCAACCCGCGAGAGAAGAACACAAGCAAAAAGGAACGGAGCTGAATGTGCAAAAGGCGCCTTAGACAAGCGCCTGCTTGAACTGGGTTTTAGGTTTTCTTATTTGTTTGCATCTGCGTTGAGGAACCAAATCATTGATGTCTATTTTAGAGTTACGCTTTGTGCCTGATTCAAACCGTGTCTGGGTTTGTCTCGATACGATGCCAGCCCATCTCCATTGCACACCCAGAAGGATTTGAATTGCATTTCCAAGGAATACTGAATGCAAGGCTCGCAATTTAATGACAGTTCTTGAACAGTGTCTGACAGAATCTGAGGAAAGCAATCAGGCTGTCCATTCTTGGAACCATACAAAGAGCTCATCTCAGGTCCGTATCCAACTCATGGTAAAAACCAAAAAAGCCCTGCGTGTCTCAGAATGGTTGTCTCAATTCAAGTCGCTTTGACGAGCATGATTATGTCGCGCACAGGTTCAAGATAACCCCGTTCTTGGCCCGCCTTTTGAGCTTTGGCTCGTATAACTCGGTCTTGGAGTTTCCGCATGAACTTGGTTCTAGACATTTTGAGCACAGTCTGGAGCCATTCTTATTGTCACCGTAAATTTTGGAAATTCAAGGCTTTTGTAAAAAATGGCGCTTAGACGCCTTGACTGAGCAAAGGTGGGCCCAGCTCATCCAACCCATATTTTCCACCCATAAACTTTCACGCCGCTAAATTCCAACTTGTAGTTTGTTTTAATTTTTTTGCCATCATCTATTTTGTGAACAATCAGCATCACTGGTCCTGACTATCTTTTCTCAAACTGACATGAACAAATGCAGGGCAGCACGCGTATTGTCCTACGGCACGCTTTTATCCATCCCACAAGCACTGCACACCATGTGCTGCAGCACTCGTACGTCTGTATTTCAAAGAACATGTCTGGTGTGCTTTCAACTGATTTCAGACGAACTGATGAATATTTAATTGTTGAACGGCCAAAAGTGGCGTTCTTGGCCTCCAATAAGCTTGTTTCAACTACTGCACAAGTTTGTGGGCACGGTCGGCCAAACCTATCCAACGCCCCAACTTACGCAACTTATTACTCTACCAGCGACCCTTGTTTTCTGTAATGACCGCGTCAAGCTAGTCAAGGTTTTTTGGCAAAGGAGAGAAAAAAAGTCACATGAGAGTTGGTGCTGTAATGCAGTGAGCAGGTGTGCATGGCATGGCATGTACAGTTGATCTCCAGAATCGTACTTTATCCAGGCAACAGGCAGCCCTGGGACCAGCTACTTACCTGTCCCTGGCCAGTTCCATCTTTTCAACCCCCGAGTGGCTGAATGCCAACAACTAGCCAGCAGTTTTGTGTTTCCTGTATTAAAATGGCCCAGAGTAGAGGGCTCAACGCTTAAACCGGTCCCGTTTCACAGCAAAACGACAACGAAAAAAGTGGGTCCTTTTTCCAACGGGGAGCAACTTTAAAACTGGATGGGTATAAGAGGGTTGGCTGCAGATAGGGTGGCGCGCTGCAGAGTGCCGAGTACGCAGAGCTACGCAGTTTTTAGAAGAATAGTTTGAGTAGGGATTTGTATGTGCGCGGTCGTTCTTGGGCGGCATAAGTTGCCTGTGGGCCCAGACTGAACCTACTCGTATTGTTCATGCTAGTGAATAACTAACCAACTAGAATGCTGCTAAGCGACTTATTCAAAAAGGGGTTTAGTTGACTTGTTACTTGCGCGTGTTGGTCTTGATGGACAGTTTTGATGGGAAATGTTGTGCCTTGATTTCAGGTGTCACAAAAAGAGTCGACAAGACCCTTAACGAAGCATCTAGACTTGGCTTGACCAACCATTTACTCAAAATACAGCACGATGTACCATTGCTTCAATGGGACCCCTCAAGTTACTATTAGCCTTTACAAGCCCAGTGCATTCTAAGTTTGGATCTAATCTTGTGAGCCACCCAGAGTCACCACTTGCTTGAACGTTCACACTCAAAAGCCTCTCGGTATCTAAAGATGCCCTTTATTTAACAACGACTTGTCAATGATGTTGTCATGAGTCAAGCCTCGTAACCTCTTCTAGGAGCTACTTCTCTAGTGCTCTACACACATCCTTTATCCATGTCTTCCCATGTTCCTCTAACCTTTGAATTGAACTCCAGTCTAAATGTCTACTTGTAACGCTCTCCAGTCCATTCCATAGAATTAAATACACTTCAGCCGTGCCCTTTGTGACTTGGGGTGAGTCGACATGACAACGCTCTTGGGTCTTTAGGGTTTGTCTTGTGGTTAGGTCTTTATTACCTTTTTAGGCAACTGACAGTCACTGTCTGTCACCAAGCCAGCGGACCGGAAACTGCCGCATTCCTATTTAAAGCGCGCAGTTCCCAGTCCCACCCAAAAACACGGCCTTTTTCCTGCTCCCATACTAAACTCCGCTGACTAACATCTGTGTACAAGCCTTACGTGATCCCAGCTTGCTTGTGCGCCAATTCCTCTTCCCTTTTCCCTTTTTTTTTTTTTCCCTCTTTTCGTCCATCGATCCACGACGTTTCCTTCGACAACCACCAGCAGAAATGTATGTATCCTCGAGTGCTGCGCCAGTGTGCGAGTGTGCCAGATGATTTTGTTAGACGACGCATGGGGTGTTTGTGTTGCAAGCGACGAGCAAGGACGGTTGCTGTTTCGACGGGGTTGATTGGGGGCGAGCCATGCAAGAAAAACTCTTGTGCTTGAGCAGCAGCAGAGCCCCGGCCTACGACTACCAGCGAGTGTATCGAGCAAGCGCCCTTGATTGTTTCCCGTGCGACTCTTCAAGACCATTCCCAAGGATCTATGCTAACCTTTGCAGGGCCAACCTCAGACTCCAGAAACGACTTGCTGCCAGCGTCTTGGGCGTTGGTAAGAGAAAGATTTGGCTCGATCCCAACGAGGCCACCGAGATCAGCAACGCCAACTCTCGCCAGTCCGTCCGCAAGCTTGTTGCTGATGGTCTCATCATCCACAAGCCCGCCACCGGCCACGCCCGCTCCAGAACCAGAGCTCTCCGTGAGGCCAAGCGTCTCGGTCGCCACACCGGTTACGGTAAGAGAAAGGGTACCGCCGACGCCCGTATGCCCAGCCAGGTTGTCTGGATGAGACGTCTCCGCGTCCTCCGCCGCCTTCTTGTCAAGTACAGAGACGCTGGCAAGATTGACAAGCACCTCTACCACGAGCTCTACAAGCTTGCCAAGGGTAACACCTTCAAGCACAAGCGCCAGGTCATTGAGCACGTCATCAAGGCCAAGGCCGAGGCTGCCCGTGAGCGCACCCTCAAGGAGGAGGCCGAGGCCCGCCGTGAGCGCAACAAGGCCGCCCGTGCCCGTCGCCAACAGCGCATTGCCGACAAGCGCGAGGCTCTCCTCAAGGACGAGTAAGCGTACCGCTTTGCTTTGCTTTTCAGAGTATAATCCACCTAAAAATAAAACTGCAATCAAAAAACAAAAATACTGTACAAGCCTACAAGGTCAAGCGTAAGTTATTCAATCATTATTACATTAGATTGTAGTGTTGTATAAATCATGTCTTGCAAATAAATAAAGGTCATTACATGTCAGCCAGGGACTCCAATACCGACTCTGTAGTCAGTACGTATGTATCAATGTACTTGGCTGGCTAAAGACCCTGCCCAGCAGAGTCCGGTACCAGCGGAATGGCATACTTGGGGTCAAACTGCGCTGCGACTATCGGCGGGAACAGTCCTCCCATTCCCGTTCCCGTTCCTCCTGTTTCCATGCTGCTCCTTCGCCGGGTGCTTCTCTTCCTCCTTGTGCTGCTGCTTGGAGTTTTGGTTGTTGTGCGGCAGTCCAGATCGTCGCGGTTGTCGTCAGCTCGGCGCGGTGCCGTGGTTGGCGCTGGGTGGGTGACAGCCACGGGCCTTGGTCGAGCTTGCAAAAAACTCGTCTGTTTCTGCTGCTGCTGCAGCTGCTGCTGCTGGGACTGGTGACGACGGGCGTGTGGCTCGCTGTGTGGTGGTGGTGGTGGCTGCAGTCTCGCCGTCGAGGTTGTTGTGGCTAGTGCTGGCGGTATGCTTGGGCTGGCCACGACCACCGGCCTCGCCCCCGTCGAAACAGGTATTTCGATTTCTTTGGGAGTAACGGCAGCGGTGGAGCAGTCGGCGAGGTTCAAGCGCCGGCGGGCAGAGTCGAGCGCCATGTGCGTGCGCCGGAAGGACTCGTCGTCGCAGTTGCTGTTGATGAAGACGTGGTCGTGGTCGTGGTCGTGCGGGTACGCTTGCGAACGCGGCGAGCACTGTCTCGGTCGGTACATGGCTAAACAGAACTTGGAACTTGGCCCTACTTGGTTGAAAATTGCGAAATAGCTAGAAGGTGGGCTTTATTGTAAAACTCGAAGGACGGGTCATGGTATATAAACAATAAAAAGGTTGTTGAAAAGAAGAAAATAAAATAAAAAGGCTTTTAATTTTATTTGGAACTGCCGTGCCCGGCGTCATCGTGATTCATGACAAAAAGGCCTGCGACTTGAGCAAACGTGCGCCACGGAGCCCTGGGCCATAACGGCACCTTGACTAACCAACTAGAGTTGCTAAACAACCTAGTTAGTATCTATTTAAATTGATCCCTGTCGCTTGTGGCCCGCAAGTCGACTGGCAACGTGCCGTGTAAGCTTGGGTTACAAAAGCGGTATTATTCCGCCGAAGCCCCAACAAGCAAAACACGAGCCACCAGCACGAGCAGAACCAGCAACGACGGATTAACTCAGACCATTATAAAGAAGCGAGCTTTAAAACGGGACTTGAACCGCTGCTTCCCAGGGAGTAAGCCAACTAACCATGTAAAGTGCGTAGTTAATACCATCTGGCACTGGCACCTCACTGCTCCATACCCGCCCTTGATTTGAACCATCCAGCCCAGCTCCGGTTTCCTTCCCTGCCGTTCCGCAGCCAAAAACGTGTTTGGAGCCGTGGGTTGAATCGAAATGCCCAAGTACCGCCCACTACGTACCCCAAGCGCGGCACAACGCCCGTCCGCCGGTGCCGTGCCCTTTGCCAAAAAACCACAACAACAGCACACGGCGGCATGCGGAACAGAAGTCAACGCCCGGAGAGAGAGAAAAAAAAAAAAGGGTTCTAGGGCGCAGGTTATACTTTTATATTCAAGGCTTGAATCAGGCTCACAGACTTGTGTATTATGTACAAAGATTTCGGACTGGGGCCGTGGGGCCGCTGGCGCTGGACGGGCGGTACCGGTCCCCAGGCAAGTCCATTTAAACTTCAAACGCTGCTCCCTTGAGCGCTTTTCCAGAGACAGCTCAGACGGTTCGTGCTCGCCATGCGTAAACACTCCAGCTGGGCTCTGCAAAACACACACCCCCCACCAGCCATTCACCTACATGAGCATCTGACGCACGTTGAAATTGATGCGTTTGTGGCTCAGCCAGTCCGCGTACTTGGGGTCCACCGCGTCCAACAGCTCCCTTGGCGCGCTCGCGTCCCACACCCTGCCCACGCCGTGAAACGCCTGTCGTGCCTCGCCGCCCATTACAATCACGTCCCCCGACCGCACGCGGATCTGCAGCGGCGGTTTTACTCCCTCGTCCTTCCCGCCATCGTCGTACCGGTCGAGGCCGGCGTAGAAAACGGCATCGCACCCGATGGACATGGACACAAGGTCCGCCTTCGACAGCTCCGCCACGTCCTGGTGCGGCGACAGCGTATCCCCCGGCGCGTAGAAATTCACAATCGCCGCCTCCGGCACCAGCCCAAACAACGGCCTCCCAAACAACGAACCCACTGTCGGCGGGAACTGGGGGAACCCCGGTGCGCCCTTGGAAAAGGTGGGGTAGACCTTGGTGGTCCAGTTGTACTGGCCGCCGAGGGTGATCCAGCGCAGCTTTTTGGCGCGCACGGCATCGAGCGTCAGCGGCGCGTGCAGCGCTGGGTCTCTTGGTTGCAGAGCGTGCTCGGGGTCGTGGACTTGACCTTCATCGAAAAGGTACCGCATGCGCGGGTGCGGGTCGAGATAGTGGGTGTCGAGGTTGGACAGGTGCTGGGGGTCCGGGATCAGGTCCTCGATAATGTTCTCGACGAGCCGGGCTTGGACTTGGATGGGCAGGAACTGGGGAATAATCTGCAAACCAGGCAGCCCGTCCACTGTTAGTACCGGCGGCACCTCGTACCCTTCATCTCTTGACCCAGCCGCCACACCCTGGAAAATCTTCTGCATCTGCTCCTTCGTCTCGTCTCGGCCAGTTGCCTCACCCACTAGCCGGTACTCCTGCACCCTCACCGTATACCCGCCAACTTTGGCCTCCCCACGTCCGTTCGCCTGCGCCTCGGCCACAGTCCGCGCGCAGTCCAGGATCTCCAGCGAGTCGGTCGGCTGCGCCAGCCGCTTGTCCCGCTTGTACAGCGGCTTGAACAGGTCAACGGGTTTGGAACTCGCCGCTGTGTCGGTTGTCCCTGGCATGTCAAACTTGGACTTGTCGTTAAAGATCAATGATCAAAGTATTTTGAAAAAAAAAAAAAAAAAAAAAAAAAAAAAAAAAAAAAAAAAAAAAAAAATCTAGTTCCTCCCAAACGTTTAAACAGGCCATTTGTCACGTGCTCATGAAATCTAGAATCTAGAAGCTCAAGTCAGGGAACTAGTTAATCCGTAATTCGTGCGATTTGAATATGAAATCTAGAGTAGACGGGTTTTGCTTTTAGGGCAAAAGAGAAACAAAAATTAGATTTTACAGGACGTTAGAATGTGGTTTGTGGGTTGATCAAGCTTGTTTGTGCGCCCGCCTGCAAATTGCCAATTATTGCAATTTGATTGATACCGCAAGTTCCTCTTCTTCACCTGGCTTGAGATTTAAAAAAAAAAACACTCGTTGAAAGGAAAACCTGACCCAAATTTCTTGAAACTGTTTCTGCTGATGAAGAGGTATGGGCCATTAACTCGGTTCTTTTGCCGCTAGGTCAAAGGCAATTATAGTTTATCAAGGCCATTCCGGTGCCCTCTCAATTTATAGCATCGGTAGTATGCTTTCTTTGTGGCTACACAATTGAATTGGTACAGTTTGGATAATGCAATTGTTGATTTTGGTTGAACTACTGCTTTTTAAGCGCGTGACAATGTAAAATCTATATACTCAGGGCATTGGCAATAAACAGTCTTGAAATAAAATGAGTTTGAACTTTCCGTAGTTAGTACTTCCATGTATAAACAAATGCTTGCTGGAAAACTAGTATCGCGCAAAGGTTGAATTGCCAGTCGAAAAGAGCTGAGATCAACTCTCCACCGCAGCGGCCAGGACACTATTCGTAGAGAAAAGAAACATTGCGATAAATATATTCAATACACGTATTATATTAATTGTGCAGACTTGTAATGATGTATACAGAGTCCAACAAAACAAAAACGAGCTTGCAAAACGGTTTTGCTTGGTTTCTGCTACAATATGCCAGTCGGATCCTAAATTACCCTGTTATTGATGGCCACGACCAAAGTTAAAGACTGGCTAACTACCCATCTTGAAGTATTGTAACCTAAACTTTGCTGTTATAGCTATAAAACTTTCCACTGCTGTGGAAGGTGGACCAAACACTCGGAAGTTATAAGTTGCAAGGTATTATTCGCTCTGGCTTCATTAATATGGAGAAGTGAATATATAAAATGGCACTTTAAAGAATTGAAACCGTCTGTAATGTTTTAATGTACTTTGCGACTAAAATATCAGCTGCTGATGCGTTAAATAATGATTTCATTCTTCCTGAAATAGTATGATTGATGAAAATTTTATTTTGTTAACTCGATACGAATCGGTTTATAAAGTAGAGCCAATTAACAGCAAGCCGGCCGCTTGAAAAACATTATTTGAAACACAGCTTAGCTATTTTTTTTATACTCAGTTCAAACCAATCTAAAATAGATTTTGGAGGAAAAAATGTTGCTGAACCCCTACGTTACTTAAATCCCTCTACCACGTTTATAGACCCTATTATTTTTAAAATTTTAAAAATTGCCTTGATGGCCAAGTTGGTAAGGCGCGTCACTAGTAATGACGAGATCGTCGGTTCGAATCCGGCTCGAGGCATTTTTTTAAACTAACTCAACAATAAGGCCGTTAGCAAGCTCTAGCTGTGTTCTTCCTAATTTTTTTTTTTTTTTTAAGGCAAAAAAACCGTATAAGTAGTAAAGCTGCTAAGTTCATAAATACGGTTTGGATTTTGTGAACAGTGTGAAGTCTTGTTTTGCCCCCCTCCCCCTCCAAAGTTTTGGCTTGAGATGCCAATCGAGATTAAACAGAACCTTGTGAGCTAGAATTATTTGCCATATAGTATATACACTTCAACCAGCTTATACAAGACAATATTCACTATCTTCTTTGTCAAGTTTTATCTATAACGTGAACTTGTTCGCCGTTTTGCCCAGTTAACCTTTTCTTCCTGGCTTTTCCAACCCGTTCAAACTGGCCATCAAAGTCTACATGGTCACGTGACTTTCTATCTAGGAAGTTGGTTGAAACCTTTCTTGTGCTGGGAATTTGTCACCCCCACATTTGCACCAAATATCAAAACAACCTCAACTTCCAGTCCACCAACCAACTTCGAACAAACCAAACCAACCCATCAATTTCAATTGCCCATCACAGTTCATCATCAACACATACCCACATTATTTCCTGTCACAGTTTAAACAAAACAATCATGGCCGTTTCATACCCACGCATCTCCATCACATTCTGCACCGCCTGCAAGTGGAACCTGCGCGCGGCTTGGTACCTCCAGGAGCTGCTCTCGACATTTGGCACCGCGCTGGGCGAGGTGGCGCTGGTACCTGGGACCGGCGGGGTGTTTGTCGTGCGCGTTGAGACCCTTGAACCAAGCAACGACAAATCAGAGGGAGAGACGACGGTGGTGGTGGTTGAGAAGGTCATTTGGGACCGGGTGGTCGAGGGCGGGTTCCCCGGTAAGTCAAATTCCCCATACTACCCTTGTGTTTGTCAGTGAGTTTGTGAGTGTTGATCATGCTAACTTCAGGTGTTAGACAGCAAGCAGCTGAAACGGCTTGTGCGGGACGTGGTGCAGCCGGGGCAGGCGCTGGGCCACGTTGACCGGGTCAAGGCCAAGGAGGGGCTTGTTGACAAGCGGCAGCAGCAGCAGCAGCAGCAGCAGCAGAAGGCGGAACCAGAGGACAAGACGGTTGAAACGACAGAGGAACAGGCACAGGCGAAGGAGGAAGAGGGTGCAGACTATGGAGCGTGTCCAGACATTAACTAGGTGCGCGTTGACTTGGCCGTGTACCTACTGTCCTATGGTCCGATGATGTACAGAAGTAATTGTTTCGCTTGGTTTTCGAGGCAGCGACCACACGGGTTGTGGAAGTACTGGAATGCATGCGACCTCGTGGGCCACTGCACTCGGGCCTTTCATCTTGGCCGTTTGCAGGCAAGCTTGCTGTTTGAACCAACGCGTTTACTTGTAAATAACTCCATAATCACAATCTCCACAGAACAATAGAATGATTGCAATCAACTGTCCCCAGGTTTGTACTTGATATAATAATACTTGATTCCTAGGTCATGATTATCAATCATTGATTGTATCTGATGAGCGCCAACATTAATGCCAACGCCAGCGCCAACGCCAACGCCCGCCCTTTGGTGCAAGTTCCATTGTCCTGCAGGCCAACATTCTTGCAACGCGTAAAATTAAACCCACAAATACCCAGTACTTGCTTACTTGCGTATACAACCACGTGAACGCCCATGTGCTCCCTGTCCTACTTCAAACTCAGGTCAAGGCAGTTTCTTTTTGTTGCAACAAGCTGCGAGATAACTCGTTCAACAAAGAAAAAGAGGTTGCGATTTACGAGTGGAAAAAGAACGTGTCTTGAGAATGCTCCGCAATGGGTGATGTGCGATGGATCAGTTACTGAGTTCTTGATGGGGCCGTGCGACCGGCAGCGATCCAAGGTTCTCCTTTGAAAGGATTGTCTAGTCCTCTAAGTAGTCCTTGCTTGCCTTGACTAGCTCCAAGTCCAGCTAGTCCAGCTAGTCCAAGTCCACCGCTGTGGGTTCATTCAACTATCCATTATATAATCACGCGTTGGTGTAATAACGCGTCTCTGCGCGCGTCAAATTAAACTCTCGACGCGTTCATATAACCTTAAAACCCCGACGCGACAGGACCAGTTTTCCTAAAGGGGCAGCAGGTCACTTACCGGAATAGGCAAGGAAGGGGACCAAAGGGGTAGCCAGGGCAAGGGCAGAGTATCTAAAAAAAGCGAAAGAGCGGCCTGTTTTGGAGCTGGGAACTTTAAACTTTCTCAACTCCTTCACTGGGGTGTCACTGGGGTGGGTGTTGAACTGAGTTGATGGACTGAAGTAGTAGAAAAAGACTGCGATTTATATTTCTGTTGGCACTTGGGATCTGTTTGCTGGCCAGTTTGCAAGCAGTCAAGTCCAAGACATGTTCAATCTCTTGCGTAGTCAAGTAACTACCCAAGTAACTAGTAATGAAGTACTTAGAACGTTGGCCTTTTATTAAACTCCAAGCAAGGGTCAAAGAAATCAAAATAAAGCCCGCCGGAGTTTTGATTCGCGTTTTCTTTTTTTGGGGGGATTTTCCGAGAACGCGACACGACGCGCGCGCGCACATGGCACAACATTGGACCGGCCGTAGCGTAGCTGACCAAGGAACGGGCGCGATCCCGAGTGGTCCTTGCCATCCCTTGACATTTACTTAGCCAACTAAGTAGTTACTTGGTAAGGTCGAAAGAAAGAGCAGTGGTTTGTGGTGGTGTTTTCTTGCAAAGGGCGCAGCGTGTCTCAGAAGCATGCGACGCAGGCATGTGTCCCAGCAGCACAGAACACAACACTCGACACACAGATCATGAACACAAGAACAGAACCAACGCCAGTCACAGCAGCATTGACTGGTCTCGAGTCCTGAGTCCTGAGTCTGGTCTAGCCTGGCATCTGCTCTCTGGCACTTTGTTTTCCCGGGGTTTCGCGTCTGGACAATGGCCCAAGGACGCGCTATAACCCTGCGCTAAGCCGGCATTGCTTTTTTCCCAGACACTTTCCACCTCCTCGCTCAAGGCCAGGGCGACAACGTTCGGCGCCCAAATAAAACCTGATTCTTTTCCGCTTCCTGTCTGTTTCTCCAGCTCTTCCTTTAATTCTTCTTTATTTCTAGTCTAATCGCCAGCCAACTGCTTCACGTTCTTTACAGCCCACTCTCTTTAATACCACTCTTTTAATGTCCTAATCCTAATTCAACTCACCATGTCGTTCTTTCAAGTCTCCACTCCTTACACCCCAAAGCAACAGAAAAGCCACGCCGCCGCTGCAAACTCGGCAGTAAGCACAAGCACAAGCACAAGCACCTCCGCTGCCTCGGCCACCGCCAGCGAGTTTGCCGACGCTGTCAGCTCACAGGCTGCCGCCGCCCAGGCCGCGCTCCAACAGGCAGCAAAGCCCCCGGCACTGCTTCCCTCCGCCTTCCAGCTCACGCCGCCAGACTCGCAGTCCCGCAAACGCTCGCACTCCGACGCCGTCAAGGACAAGCGCATTATAAGCAACACCACAGACGACAACAGCGTCCACAACCACCTAAACCACCCCCACTCGCTCTCGTACCACCATCAAACAGCAGTGCTGCACCACCAACAGCACTTTCAACAGCACCAGATGCCGCTGGACCCCAACTTCATCTACTACGCCACGCCGACCTCCCACCGCATCAATGCCTTTGCGCACCACCCGGCTGGCCTGCCTGGCGCGACTCCAGATCACCTGGCACGTGACATGTACTCTACCCCCAACCCTACATCTGCCGCCCTTTTGAGCACCCCCTTGACAGGCACTACAAACGCGTGGGACGCGCCGCGCTCGGCGGATTCTCCTGTGCTCGTCTCGCCGACCCCCATTGCCGCCCCCGGCAGCGGCGCCAGTGGTGCTAGCACCATTTCCCCTGTGCTCGAGGACACGGCTGCTACTGCTGCCGCCGGTATTGGCCGCAGCTCAACGTCGCCGCCTGTTTCTGCCATCAAGGACACCCAGGCCTACGCCGGGTACTTGTCGCGCCAGAAAAAGGAGTGCAACGTTGCCGACGCCGCGTCCATTTGGAGCCCCGACGTCGAGGAGGCGTTCATGGAGGCCCTCAAACGCATCCCGCACGTCGGCCGCCGCAAAATCACCGTGCAGGGCCGCCCCTGCGGCCGCAACGAGCTCATTTCCGAGTACATTCAGCGCAAGACGGGTAAGGTACGCACGCGCAAACAGGTCTCGTCGCACATCCAGGTCCTCAAGCACCTGCTGCGCGACGACCGCGAGTTCATGGAGCTCGTCAATGAAAACCCTACGGAGCGCCAGGCCAAGATCGCCGTCGTGTCGCCCATCTTTTCTAAAAACTCGGCGGGCAAGCGTGAGCAGGAAGAGCGCCGCGTCAACCAAGCCCGCACCGACGTTTTCATGTTTTCGCCTGACGACCAGTTCGAGCTCATGGAGCGCAGCAAAAAAGTGCGTGTCGCGGCCAATGGCAAGCCCGTACGCATCCCCTATGGCGACGAAAAGGTCTTTATGCCGCTCAACTTTTCAATGTACCAGTACGCCGCGCAGCCGTCGCCCCACGTCAGTTGCATCTACTCGCAGCTGATCCGGCCCCAGCTCGAGTCCCCCGTCAAGCAGAAACAGTCGTCAAAGGTCATGGACCGGTTCCCGGAGGTTAACGAGGGCCTCAAGAAGGACTACCCGAGCTCGGTACCTGTAATTTACGGCAAGGTCAAGCTCCAGCTGCCTGCTGGTTCCGATACAGACATGGGCATGTTCAAGTCCGACCTTGAGTTTATTGCGTCCCCGGATATCCACAACCTGGCCAGTAGCGACTCGCCCTCCTCTTCATCTGGCAAGACCCGCATCCACCAATGGGACTGTGTCACCAAAGTCTACACCTTGGGCAACGAGGTTCTTACCCTCGTCGAGCCCGTGCGTGCACAGGAGAATTTGGGCCAGCGGACCGAGACGCTGTCGCTACCCTTTGCCTCTGACTTTTGGGCCGCGTTCATTTCTGGCATCCACCGCGAGGGCGGCGCCTCTGCCAGCGGCAACTCGCAAAAGGAGTCCAGCCGCGCCGTCAGCGCCATCACCATGGTCCAGGAGCTGCACTGCCTTGCCTACGCCTACACCAACGAGGACGACCCTGCCTCCCGCAAGCTCGGCAACCATACGCTGCACGCTGTTCTTGTGTGGGAGTTTGAGCTCGTCACTGACAACTTTTCGTCGCGCACCGTGTTTCGCAAGATCTACTCCCCGCGCACCGCGTACGACTCGAGCACGGGGTTCAGACTCAACATCAAGGACAGCACCGACAACTCGCCCTTGGCCGGTCGTCGGCCACAATCGCGCGCTGGCAACAACGGCAACAACGCGGCGGCGGCAGCACCGGGTTTGGCTCAGCCGCCCATGCTCGCTTTTGCCGACAACCATTTCCTCGTGCCCGCGTTCCCGCAACCCCCACGCTCGTTCTCGACTGTGGGCAACCACCCACCAACCTTTTTCGACTACAACGGTGGTGGCAATAACAACGCCAACAGCACGCCAGTCCCTTCCAGCAGCATGTCGCATGGCTCTGGATGGGCATTGGCACCGGACTCGTTTGACCTGGCACGGCCCTTCACCGCCTTTTGCGAGTCCTCCGCCGTCACGTCTGCTGGTGGTGCCCCGTTCACGGGCATTGCCGCCAGCGGTGGTGCTGGCGGCGAGTGGTACCAGATCGACGTGCTCAGTCGGCACATCAACGGCCCTGGCGGGCACGCGGCGATGCACGGGGAGGAGGAGGACCACCTGTCAGCGGACGCGGTCTCGGCGGCGGCGGTCGCGACGCAGCGCATGCAGGGCGGGACCACGCCCGTGTCGGCCAACTTCATGAGTCTCTCGCTCGACAACACCGGGCCTGCGTCGGGCGTGTCGGCGGCGACGTTGAGGAGTGACCCGATGCTGAATGACGATGACGGCAACGCGACCTCGGGCCACTGGCCGTCGACGTCGACTGAAAGTGAGTTTGAGGACGCGACTGGCGAGAAGCAGGGCAGGGAGGTGTTTGGAGCAATCCACGAAGAAGACGATTACGGACTTTGAGTGAAACGCTTTTTATTATTATTATTTTTTTTTTTTTTATTATATTTTTGGTTTGTAATGAGTTATTTATTGTTTGGACTTTGTTAAATTAATTTATGGTATTGTTTTTGGTTTAATTTTTTAAAGAGTTTTTGAAGAATTTTTGGAGATTTTGTTAGAAATACTTATATTTTCTGTAAAAAGCTTTGTACTTTCCAAGTGAGTCCGAAATAAACAAGAACTTGTTGATTAAACTATTCACCCCTCCCCCCTTAGAGGCTCGCATGTTTAGAAAAGAGATTTGCAGGCATTTTGACGTTTTTCTCCTAGTTGGAATGAAAAGCATACGGCATGTTATTGCCAACGCTGGCGGGACTGTGTGCCTTTTACCCTTCCAAGGCCCCACATATAGCTTACCAGACTTTGCCCTACGTGAATAAGCACCTCTGCTTCAGGAGTTTAAAAAAAAAAAAAAAAAAAAAAAAAAAATCTGCCGCTGTACCAGCTCCAATATTCTGATCTTGATTGTGTGCTTAGCTTGAGTCCCACAGTCAACCTCTTAGAAATGTTGGTCAGGATCTCTCCTTCTCCTTGCTTTTGTCCATGGGGGCCAACTCTAGCGTCGCTCTTTGAATAGTTGCTTTCTGTCTCCAACAAGCACGTCTTTCTGGGGCCTGAAAACTGAACAAAAAAAAGAAAAATTGAAAATACCGTTCATCCTGGAAGCTAGTTCTTACTGATATATAAGTAAATATGCAAATTTTTTTTTTTTTTTTTTTTTTTTTTTTTTTTTTTTTTTGACAAAATCCGGAGGCGCGACTGTTGTACAAAACATCCTGCTTTAGACGGGCCTGGGAACTCCGCTAAAGGCGGCCAAGAAGCGACGTACCAGTGCGCAGCTAGCTTTGACGAGGCAGGAGAGATAGCAGATAAGCTGCTCGTGGTTTTACTTTACTTTATTTTATCAAGGCCTTTTGGTGCCCTGATCAATTAAAATAAACAGAGAATTGTGACGCTGGTCAAAATCGTAACCGACCCCAGCCCATGTCAATGAATCCCAGAGATTTCATTCAAGACCCCGGGGGTTTCAAAGGTTGCCTGGGCTGAGCTAGCATGTAAGGGTTTAGACTTGATCAAAAAGCCTTTACTTTTAACAATATGGCTTTAAACTTGAAATCAATTGAAGGCCATCACAACTTTCAAAGGAACAAACAAGTTTCAAGACTTCAACGTAAACTTGAATGTTATTTATAGGAGAGTAAACAATGCGGGCGGTTGAGGCTTGGTACTGGAAGAGCTCCCGCAAGTCAGCGGCGGTTAAGCGTACGTAACAGGCTAGCCGTGGGTTAGCTCTTAAGGAAGAAGAGGTAGTAACTTAGTAAATCACATAGCGCATATCAACAAGAATTATTTTAGCCCAGGATCAATATCCGATATTGTTTCAATATTCTCGTCAATCCTTCTTCTATCTATTGACCTACCAATTAAATCACGTGACCCAATGGTATACCCGTTGCGAAGCCCTAACAACCCTAAATCACTCTTCCCACCTATAAATATGCCCTTTTCCCATCACCAATTTTTTTTTTTCTTCTTTTTTTCTCCTTAATGTCTTTTAATTCAAAAGTTAGACTCACAAAGAGTCACGGTTTTGGCTCATTTCTTCCATAGTCAATACAATCAAGCCTGTCGTGTTTGGTTTTCGTGCTCCGTGCAGTCTTAGATCAATGGGAGCACTTGTGCTTTCATGTTTGAACGGTCTCTTTGCGTCGGTTTTGACTGTTTTAGATGGTTGAGGCTCGCGGCCCGATACACACATTTTTTTCTTTTCTGGTTTTTTTTTTTTTTTATTAACGTCTAGGTTGCTTTGGCTTGGGGAGCAGGAGGGAGTGAAATGGAGAATACTGTATCAACGACATTATTTTTCCAAAGTAGCGTTTTAGCGACATTTGTTGCCCCTCCTGTTTCCTTGCTCGCCTCTACCGACTTCATTTAGGTTATATACAAAATCGAATCCTTTTTTTTTTCCACATCTTTCTCAACAAACTGTTTCTCATTTCTTTTGTAGAACAGCTTTCCAACACTCTGGTGCAAGACTTTCTCCGTGTCGTGTTCCTATTTTGGCGAAAGCAAGATTGACGTCTCTTTGCAAATTACTCACCGCGCTGCCTCTACTTCTCAAGGCAGGGAGGTCCACATTTTTCACTTCACTATGCACACATTTTTTTTTATAATACATCGATGTCTTTTTCTTCATTTGAAGAAAAGGTTTTTTTTTTTATTTTTTTTTTAACTGTTTATCAATCAATCCAAATCGATTGCCGATAAATTACTGGTCTCAATAAAAGAAGTAGATGTATCTCGCTGTGAGAAGCTTTGATCATCAGTGGAACTTTCTCAACTTACCATGACTTTTCGTAACCACGCCAAGTCGCCGCCACCACACACTGGAAGTCTACCGCTCGCTCTTGATGAAAACTCCAAATAGATCAATGCAATCAGTCCGCTCGTTAAAAAAAATTAATAAAAACACTTTTATGGTATGTTGCTTGAAGGTGCAAAAAAATACTCCGAAACGGGGAATTGAACCCCGGTCCCCCGCGTGCTGTTACAAGCGTAACTTGACAGGCGGAAATTCTAGCCACTAAACTATTTCGGAAACTTCTTAAAATGTAAGAGTTCGGGTCGGGCTCAGGATAACTAGGTTGCAGCAAAGTACTTTGAAAAAGAAGTTAATAGAAAAGTGATTGTTATTTCAAAAAAGATTACAAAAGCGTGGACATGTCCAGATATTTATAAAAACATAAACAACAAGATCGAAGAAAAATAAAACAAAAACAAGAGCGAGATCCATTTGACCTGGTAAAATGGAAAAGAGCGGAAATTGGATTGCGGACTTAAGAGATGAAAATAAAAGTCGCAAAGGCTGGAAGTCGCTAACAAAATGAATGGAAAAGAAAAGTTTTTTGGCGGGAATAAGAAGGGAATAAGAAATGGAAAAGAGTGAACCGGATATTGGATTACTCGAAACGGAAAGGTGTCACGCGGTCGAGTAATAAGTTTGAAATAGGAAATAATAAAAAGAAAGAGAGAAAGAAAATAAAAGTCGAAGAGAAAAATAAAAGAAGTCGCACAGGAAAGAAGGAGGGAAAAGGAAAAGCAGAGGAAAAGGAAAAGGAAGGAATAACATAGTTGTGACGCTCAGTCGAAGAGAGGTTGCTAGATGTTAGCGAAAGGGTTGATTTCTTACATGAAAATTAAAAATTGAAGGTTTACAGACTACAAGCCATCACTAATGAAGATTATATTATTTTGTTTGAAGTTAGTAGAATTATCCAAAATAGCTCGAAAACAGTTGAATTAAACTTTTGATAAAAAAAATGGTTTTAAAAGTTTTTTAGCATTGGTTGCCCTATAT
This sequence comes from Geotrichum cucujoidarum, assembly GCA_030566025.1. NCBI lineage: Eukaryota > Fungi > Ascomycota > Dipodascomycetes > Dipodascales > Dipodascaceae > Geotrichum > Geotrichum cucujoidarum. Next base: position 7,911 of record JAJMHN010000053.1, on the reverse strand, counting down.
GAGCTAATTGCAAAAAAATGTCGACGGGCCTTTTTGATGCCAAAGTAAAGTGCTTGGCCTAGCGTAAGCCACACAAACGTAGGATTGACAAGCATATTATGTATCATTAAGCTAACGACTGAGCATTACCAGTCATGGATAGAGGTTTACAGTACTGGACTTTGAAATAAACTCACAAAAAACACCTAGACATTGGGCATTTGACGAGACTTACACTGCCTGTGTTAGGTATATCAACAAATAGTAGCGAATATAAAATTGAAAATAAGTTAATAACATACTACTAAATCTGAGCTGATGGAACGTTTTGCATTTGAGCCTCGAGGTATGTACTCGACGGAAAATTTCAAGCGTCTAAACTTGGGCGCACACAGAAGTGCGTCTTTCAACCAAAGGAGATAAATTGTGTGAATATCAACGTGCTGGAAAGGGGAGAACAGCTGGAAGAGAGTTTCAGCATTTTCAGACACCTTGCCACGGCAAAGTATGAGCTCAACAAGATTGGGATTGCAAGTAACAAGATGCTTCAAGCAACTGCATAACGTCTGAGCTGCCAAGATTGAGACAAAAGGCCCGTAAGCTGCAAAATATGGGTTCGACTGTGCTGCCAAAATAGTCGCTCTCAATCTTCACATGTGCCATGGTATCAAAAAATGAGAGTATTGGAAAGCTTGAAGGGGCTGTGGTAAATTATCTGTTCAAGGGAGTAGGATTCTGGCAGTATATGGAGCATGATGTTCTTTGACATCGATACTGAGGTATTGAGGTTTGGAAATTCATTGACTGGAAATATGATTTTGGCTAAAGCTTACTGGTCTGTGTCCAAAGGAGGACCCAAGTTTCGCTGGTTCAGAGGAAAATTTATCTGTACTCTTGTATGACGTTGGAGCAAGGATGATGAGCGTTGTTGAGTAATGGTCCTGTACCTGTTCGAGATCAATAACCAAAGTCCCTAGAGCAAACCTGTTCCAATTCAGCCACGCGAGCGTATTGCAAAAATCGGCTGTAAATCTCTCCAACTTGTTGCGTTCTCTTTACAAGCACTCTAAACAACTTCTAGCCAGTGCTGATGGTCCTGTTGAGTGAATAATGAAAGTACATATGCAAGTAGCGGCAATTTCATGAGCTAAAAGGACGTCAGTTACATTATTGATTTTGTTGTCATCCCTAAAATTGCGACCTAAATTAAATGTCACTCCTTGCAGCAGAGAGTCATTATTGACAAGAGACTGGACAGTAAAGGGCTGCTAGCAACTTTGGAAGAGAGGAAAATTCCAGAATAAATATTGATTGAACGTGTTGAAGAGCATTCGATAGAAGTTGTGTGGAATCTACAGCCATGACACAACATGTTGTTCGAGTCTACTTTGAAGCATTTCCGTAAAGTGTAGTTTGAGGTCATTTTGATATGCTGGAAAAACGCGAGTCCTTTAAAATGATTGGATACAAAATCAATTGGAGGTATCGACATGTCTTTGCCAAAGAACTCGAATTTTGAGGGTGTCGTATGTCGTTCCAAGTACTAAAACTGACGTGTTTGACTGACTGGCATTCTTCATCTCAAACTTGTCGCGAGCAAGAACCAACTGGTTGTTGAATATGAACTTGATTATCTCACATATAAGTTTGTCAACCATGTTGCACTGTTGAGTCGTATACAGGAAGAAAAAGATTTGAAAAAGCTGAGTGCAGGTACCTCTTGGAAAAAAAAAAGTTACCTTTTGGATTCGTCGAAAAGAGTCGAACAGAAGCTGGTGGATCAACTCATATAAACAGAACTGTGTGAATCCTTGAACTAGCGGTAGACGGGAACTTTGTTCGAGGTGGAGCAAGTATTTGCAGTAGCATCGCCATGATTTAAGCTTAGCACGACTCCAAAGCTATCTCATGACCGTTTTCCGCCAACTCTGCGAAAGCTCAACATGATTGAGATGCAGTAGACTTTCCGCTTGAAATATTCGCACGCGCAAAAGCTTTCACAAAGGATCTTGCGTTGGTAATAGCCGACTTTTGAGTTCCAGAGGTGCAAAAGCTCCTCAAACCATTTTGCAGTATAACCTAAGAAATAACAATGAAACTCGGGTCAAACACTGCCTTATAACAATTGGATCTTGCGATGGAGTCAGTAGCTAGCAGCCAAATAGAAGGTGGCACTTTCAAACATTCCAAGCGTGAGTGGACTCGTCGCTGTATAGAAGAAAAATCACAACACGTACAAGAAAGCCCCAACGTTTTCTTTAAATCTTCTTGACAACAAGAGCTGAACAATCCAAGAACCACCATTTTAGTTCGACTATTCCAAGATTGCCGAGTTGTGCATGGACTATGTTTGATGTGCAATGGGCGGTTCGAAAACACCAGTGCTTAACAGTATGTATACACCCTTTGGTGGTTCACGCACGTCACTAATACCTTGCTAGATGTCCAAGACTAGATGATGTTGACAAGCTTCAGCTGGAGCTTATTGTCGACCAGCTCGAGAGCTTTTGCCGCCGATTCTTCTGTCGCCAGATCTTGTCGTTCTAATCAAAGATGTTAGTTCAAGAATCACCACTCATTGTTGGACCACACTTACTTTCCATGTACTCAATTGCATGTTGCATCACGACTCGAAACGAGATCCCGTCGTCTGCACTTTGCTGCTGTTCATGTTCCAACACGTCGAAAAGAAACACTGTGCCAGTGTCTGGGTCCAAATTGTACAGACGCGCCGTCAGAGGGCTTAATTTGAGCTCAGGGTTGAAAAAAACCTGGACAAAATGGCCTTGCAGTTGCTTGACCGTTTGTGGCGTGAACTGGACTAGTGCTGGGTTTGCGTCGGTCATTTGTATCTAGAGGTTGACGGTGATTCCAGCATCAAAGGCTTGGTGGCTGGTAAGTTTTCTGAAGGTTTATTTGGACGTTTTCTTTTCTGTGGCGCGGCTGACTCTTTTTACAGCAGAACTTCAGAAGTCAAAACCTGGATTTACAGTTCGGGAAACCAGAAACATTCAGTGCTAAGAAACTCTGGTGCAAGTGGGAGCGCATTCAGTGCGAGTTTCATTCCCGGTGCGACCCTGTTGCTCCTGAGTGGAAACGGCCAAGTGCTTCAAGTGACTCAACGCACCCTTGAGCAAGCAGTGAGCAAGGTTTCACGACCTGGTCCAAAACACATCCACTTGGGCTGATCCTGATTCCGCAACATCAGCCAAAAGTGGATTCCTGGTACAGGCTGGAACTCAAACAGCGCTGCGCTCCTTCCTGGACGGGCATGAAAAAGGTTTTCCTCCACTCACAACAATAATCTTCAAGATCCAATCCATGAGCATGATGTAACTTGCAATAACTTGCAACAGCAAGCGCCACGGCCTACGCTCAAACCAGACAAGATCATACGCAGTGCTGGGCAGTTTTCAATCACCAAATCGGCGCTGGAGCAAAGTCAACGTTAATTTAATCATTTTATTTTCTGTTTCTGGAAGCCGTTCCTATGCCACCATCATCATGCGACAATTTTTTTTCCGCCATTCTCTGGCATAGGCAAATCAAACACCACAGAACCGTTTAAGAAGGAAACAATCCAGAGTTCCAAACTGAGAAGCAAAAAAAAAAAAAAAAAAAAAAAAAACCGTTGAGATGCATAGATTGTCATTATTGCATGCCATGTGCACCACTCCCGAACGGGAAGTTGGCCGTACCGACCGCAGAGGTGACGCAGTTGCACCAGCAACGGCAGAGCTCCGTCTCTTGGCTTGTCAGAGGAGCCAACCACGCGAGCCGAAATACTCGGGCAAAGCAAACTGGCAGGCGAGCGAGCATCAAGCAGCAGCAGCAGGGATGGATGGGATGGGTCGATGAACCAGTTTCGGGGGCCAGGGGGCGGTACCAGCCCACTGGCTACAACAGGCAGCTACACCGGCTCAAACTCAAACCCAACTGCCTGCCGGCCAGCCAGCACTAGCGTCATAACTTGAGACTGGGGCTTTTTGTCAGGCGCAAGTTTATCTTTGCCCAACTTGGGTTGAGCAGTTGTTGGTTGGTTGGTTGGTCGTTCAGGGCGCCTTCCGCCTGAAGACAAGGTCTTTTTGCCGTTCTAGCTTGAGCAAAACGCCAGCTCACATGTGGGTACGTTGGGGGCTTCAAGGATCTGAGCCATAAGCCGCCATCATTTGTCATTTATCAATCGTCACCATCAATCAATCACTCAAGAGCAAGGTTTTCGGTTTTATTATAGTAGGCCGAGATACGGGTCGACTTGTGTTTCTACGGAATATGAGCAACAAACATACTTTTTCGTATTAGCAAGAATTGTCTCAAGTGGACCGATGACTGGAGTCAGCAAGCCAGATCCCTTGGGACAGGGTGCGCATGTGCTGGTTACATGACGCAGTCAAACCCAAACATTCCTAAAGGCAAGCAAAACTGCTGGAGAGTAGCTGGCGATTAAGTTACAGTGGTGACAGGGACCGCCAACTGTCTCGACAGAGGCTCACAAAAGATTCGAAAAGAAAACCAAAAAAAGAAAAAACCTTGCTGTGATAAAATTAACTCGATATTATTATTACAAGGTTCTCTGGCGTCAAGCTTACCCCGAAAGCTCCTTGTCAAGAGTGATGCACGCGGGTGGTCGAGGTGCTGTCTGTCCCCCCACTGGCATCTACTCCTTGCCAGCAACGTGGACGTGAAAAAAAGAGAGAGTAGCGATTGCCTGCTTGACACAGCTTTGTCCATTCCTGAGAGTTTACGTGACAAACAACTACATGCTAGCTGGCTCGTCTAAAAAGTGGAGGAGACAAACGAGTTTGTTTGGAGCGTCATGCGTAACGAACTAGGTACTTAGTGCCAGCCTGCGTTCCCAGTGAATGTTAATTCGGAATTAAGGTTTTGTTTCTTCTTTGAAAAAAAAAAAAAAAAAACTGACTCGCCTCAGATTTTTCTCAAGACCGATTTCCCTTTGTTGGCGTTACAGAGAAACTTGTCCAGGTACACAGCCTGTGTGGACTTGGGGGGGAGAGCGAGTTTGTTTTGGGGGAGGATGACGACTCAAAGTGGCGTCAGCATTGCCATATTCAGCGGGCGTTCAGCGGACGCTGATGCCGGTTGCTGACGCTGTCGGTGCTGCTGCTGGTGCGTGCTGCTCCTCCCGCTGTAACGTCGTGGCCGCTGGCAGCAGTGTGTTGTCGTTCCCTGTGGAGTCGCGCTGGGCTTGTCTTTGCCAGTGTGCCGGCCTCGATTTGGTCTGCACTGCTGCTGCTGCCGCTGTTGTTGCGGTAACTTTGGTACCGACACCAATAGAAGCCTTGTAACACAAAGCCCAAACGACCAAAGGGAAAAAGAAACAATAAAAAACGCACAAGAAAAACAAAAACAAAGCCCAGGTCATGCAGCCAAACTCCACTTGCAACAAACAGCACGGAAAAGGCAGAGCTGGCAAAAAAGGACTGAAACGTTTGGTGAGGCCGGCATGTGGATTTTTTTTTTTTGGTGAACGCTTCACACACGGCCTGGTTTCAATTACAAAACTATTTGACTGACCTATGAGATTTGATCCTTGACCTGGTTTTGTTACAAAAACGCAGTTTTGGCGCTAGTGCAGCCCCGTTGTTCTGTTTCGGTTGCTCATGGGCCCATCCGAGTCCACAAGCAGACCCCAGCAGCGGCAGCAGATCATGACCAGGCCGTCAGGGGCCAGGGAGCAGCAGCAGAAGCAGCAGCAGAAGCAGCAACAGCGGTGGTGGTGGCAGCAGCAAGAGCAGCGGTCGTGGCCGGTTCGGGTTCCAGCGGCGTATTTGCACTCCCGATCGATGGCCACCGACCCTCTCTGCTTGCGTTTGCGTCTGCGACTTTTTTGACCTGACCTGACTGACTGATTGACTCCTCCGTGGGCCCCCTTAGTTGACGCTCGAGTCTTGCTTTTGCTCATCATGATTGCCGCTGGTTCTTGGCCGCCACCCACTTCACCCACCCAAGAATATCATGATCACAATAATTAATAGGCGCACTTATTTGTCGGTCACGAAGATTGCCAGGCCGTCGGACAGCCCTGCTGCGACATTGAACTGACCCATTACAGACCGCCTATCAATTTATTATTGCCTGCCCAAGACGTACTTATTTTCTCTGTTCCTTGCCCGTCAACCGCATTGCTCCATACAATCCAACAGACAAGACAAGCACAAGACAAGCAAAACAAAAAAGAAAAAAGAAAAGACAAACGCACTTCTTCCAGTCGTTTCCAGAAAGAAGGTTCTTTTGCTCGCTCTTGAACCTGCCCTGCTTCACCTCTGACCTGCCCTTGCGTACAGCGTACTAAACGAGGCTACCGCCATCGATACCAGTGGCAAGCACCGCCAGCACCATCATTATAACTGAGCAAGCACCCGACTACTGGCGACCGAGCCAGGTAACTTAGTTGACGATATGGATGATTACGCATGTCGTGCTGAGTAGTGCCCCCGTCTCCCGTCTGCGATGATTGGCGCTCACTTGACCATCATCATCACAATCCCACGCGCGCGCCCACCGTTCTTGGTTTGCTCCTGCTGCTGCTCCTGCTGCTCGCTTCTGCCGGGGGAGGAGCACAACCTCTGTGACCCACTACAATCCGCTCAGCGGCGTCGGCGGCGGCAGTTCCGTCCACCACCCCACGCGCCAGGCCGGCCCAAGCTGCGTTACCAAGTACGGCAAACGCTAGCCAGGAAGGAACAAAAAAAAAGGGTGAGAGGCCAACCACCAAGAACGTAAATTGAAATGAATCAGATGAAATTTATTTGATCAATTCCACGAAAAATGATTTTTAATCTTGGCCCTAAACAGCGATATCTGGGCATTAACGCTCAGCAGGCCAGCGACGCCGCACTATGCATTTTTGATTCGGGTCTCGGTTCCACTCGCTTTTTTATGATTCATCAAATCAAATTTACTTTGGTCAGTTTTTTGTATTTGCTTTTTCATGCCTGGAACAAGAAACAAGAACAACTTGCTTGTTTTTTATTGTTGCGAGGCAATCATCTTCATTTTTCTCGTTTTCTCGGTATTCAACAATTTTACGGCTTTTATTTTTAGGTGACGGCGTTGTTGCCTTACGTTTCTCGCGCATATTTATAATATCAAATGCTTCTCGTATAATTCCAGGCCTGGCCTAGTTCTGACGATTGATCAATCATCATCGATGATGAAGATGACTAGTGGTTGCCCGTCCCGAAACAAGGTCATTTTATTTTTCAACAAAAAAAAGGAACGGCGTGTTCAAAGACCTTGGAATGCGGGGCTTGTCCCGCACGTGATTTTACAATCACAGGCACTTGAAGGCCGGCAAGTGGTTACATGATAATGCTACAAATGGCCAGGGGGAGCTGCTCAATACGATCGTGATGATTAGTGATGCTGGTGATTTAATGGAGGGATGGGCAAATGGTTCTTGATTTTGCTATGTAGTAGTGCAAAAAAGCTTTTGCCGAATAAATAAATAAATTAAATGCGAATAATGAAAACGAAAAAAGGCCAGCAAACCGCCAACTAGTAATAATACTGCTGCTGGGGCTGTCTCCAGACATTGGTGGAGGTGGGCGTGTTGCTGGCGGTCGTGGATGCATGCAAAGGTGAAGATGAAAACGCCGTGTACTGCTGCTGCTGCTGCTGCTGCTGCTGGGGCTGGGCCATGATGCTAGGAAACAGCTGGTCAAACGGCCTAGGTGGAAGCTGCTGCTGGGGTTGGGGCTGCTGCTGGGGAAGGCCCAAGGCGAGTCGCTGGTTGTACGTGTCGACGTCAAAGTATCCCGGGTCGCTGTACAGGTACGCCGGGGAATGTGTCTGGCTAACAACACCGCCACCGGGGACAACCATGGGCAACAAACCGCAGTGGGGGCTAGGCTTGACCTTGTACTTTTGATCCGCGAGCGTGTAGTAGTACACTGGTGGCGGGGCCTGGCC
>JAJMHN010000052.1:0-117434 GCA_030566025.1 Geotrichum cucujoidarum | reverse complement strand
GAGTTTCGGTAGATAGCTCAGCCTTGACGATTTCCTCGCTGTCAGTGGGAGCCTGGTTCACAGTAACGTTCTCAGCAGTGCTTTGGGCGGTGGAAATTGGGGTCTTGCTAGACAACTCTGCCTTGACGACTTCTTCACTGTCAGTAGGGGCCTCGTTTCCAGTCACGTTGCTTGTAGTTAATTTTGTTTCTTGCAAGGGAGTCTTGGTGGAGAGCTCAGCCTTGACAATTTCCTCGCTGTCAGTAGGTGCTTGGTTCACAGTAACGTCCTCAGCAGTGCTTTGGGCGGTGGAAATTGGGGTCTTGCTAGACAACTCTGCCTTGACGATTTGCTCGCTGTCAGTGGGTGCTTGGTTCACAGTAACGTCTTCGGTAGCGCTTTGGGCGCTGGAAATTGGGGTCTCGCTTGACAACTCTGCCTTGACGATTTGCTCGCTGTCAGTGGGTGCTTGGTTCACAGTAACGTCTTCGGTAGCGCTTTGGGCGCTGGAAATTGGGGTCTCGCTTGACAATTCAGCCTTGACAACCTCTTCGCTGTCAGTGGGAGCCTCATTTCCAGTCACACTGCTCGCAGTTGATTTAGTCTCTGACAATGGAGTCTCGCTAGACAGCTCAGCCTTGACAACCTCTTCACTGTCAGTAGGGGCCTCGTTACCAGTCACATTGCTTGCAGTCGATTTTGTCTCTGGTAGCGGAGTCTTAGTGGATAGCTCAGCCTTGACGACTTCTTCACTGTCAGTGGGTGCTTGATTCACAGTGACGTCTTCGGTAGTGCTTTGGGCAGTGGAAATTGGGGTCTCGCTTGACAACTCACCCTTGACAATTTCCTCACTGTCAGTAGGTCCCTCGTTGGCCGCATAGTCGTCGTTCTCGCCCTCTTCACGCACAATGCCCCAATTGCCCAAACTCTCAATTTCAGGCAGGACCAATGGCCGAGTCTTGAGTGCGTATCCATTGTGCACACCGTTCTCGGTCAAGTGGTTCAGCTTGTGTCGCGTACAGTCCTTGTCCATGGGGATTTTTAATTGTTTGGCGAGCTTGACAATGTTCTGGTCCACCTGCTGGATGCCGCTAAGAATGTAGAGCTTAGTGTGGCCCTCGCTTCTGGCACCGTTCCTCAGCGCCGCCTCAACTGCCGACCGGCCGTAGACGTACTCTGTATGGCTGACCTTTTGCACCTTGCGCACAATGCCCTCCTTTCTCTTCTTGCTGCTGTACATTTCGGACGACTTCTTGTACTTGGTCGCCTCGCGCTCCTGCTCCCGGTGCTTGACAATGTCGCGCGCAGCCTTCTGCTTGGCATGGACGTGCGCGTACTTGCCGCGGAAGAACTCGTCTCTGTTGTCGTTGGTCCAGGCCTTCTTCTTGCCGGGCGTGGGGAAGTTGCGGTCAAAGCTTGCGGGGCCGTTGGCCAGCTCCTTGCCCTTGAGCGCCTTCTTGGAAAGCGCCGAGCGCATGGACTTGCCCGAGGCCGCCATGCACAGTGCTGATAGTCTCATTCTGGTTCTTAGCTCGTTCTCAACCTGTTTCCGGACTGGTTCTGGTTGCTGGTTGCAAAGAGGTTCGAGTGAGCCGGGCCCAGATCAGCTTTTTCTTCATTGCTATTTTTTTCGTTGCTTCAGCCGTTCAGCCCTTGCCCTTAGTACTTGCTTATGTGATCATTACTAAGGATGACGTAATCCGCAGTATTTTATCTGACTAACGCTGCCAGCAAATCAGAGCGCGCCAATTTCCGTACCAAATCCACCGCCCAAATTTCCACGCCTTTTTTTGCGAGGTCCACGCAAAGGTCACCTAAATTTTTTCCAACTTTCTCTTCTTCTCTTCTCTCTCTTCACGAAACCAACCGACTCCAAAGCCCACAATGCCCGCCTCCGTTACCTCCATCGTCAAGATCTCTGAGTTCATCCTCAGCAAGCCCTTTTTGGCCAACATTTTCGTCCCCGCCGCCAAGACCTTTGTCAACCTCGGTGGCTACCGCAAGATGGGTCTCAAGTAAGTAGCACCGCGCAAGAACCAAGTCCATTGCCTGCCAGCCCTCGACGATTCGCGTTTTCCGGCAATTTGACGCTACTGTCCAGCTTTTTGTAGTGAAAAAAATACGACACGCGAATCATGTCATACACTGGCTTTTTCATTTGTAGATGGGACATAGAACTAACTCGATAGGTTCGACGATCTCATTGACGAGGAGAACCCCATCACCCAGAAGGCCTTGAGCCGTCTCAGCGAGCGTGAGTCCTACGACCGTGTCTACCGTCTCCTTCAGGCCTCCCAGCTCTCTCTTTCCGCCAAGATCCTGCCCAAGGACCAGGCCATGAAGCCCGAGAACGACACCTCCTACCTCATCCCCTACCTCCTCGAGGCCGAGAAGGCCGCCTTTGAGCGTGCTGCTCTCGACAACATCACCGTCGTCAAGAAGAAGAACTAAAGAAAAAAAATTGTCTCGTTGTTGTTCAACCTTTTTTCCGTTCTGACTTTCGTATATATCATTGATGACTTTTTTAATTCGCTTCAAATAAAATCAATCTCGCATTTCTCTCAATAACCGAATTGAACCCTTCCAACAGTACAAATTTCTTCAAGAAAAGAAAAGAAAATCAAGGATCGTAAAAGAATTGTTATTTAGTGTGAAATTATGAAATATCGAAACTGCCTGAGTTTCTTGTTGCTACAGATAATTTAATGACAGGTCCTGCTCAATCGCAGCCAAACTTGATTCAAAGCATGCAAGCAGCGTATCAAAGTGCGCAACACTCTCTTCCTTGGGCGTTCCGTCCAAGAGAACATTGCTGTCGAGCTCGACCAGTTTGGGGAACCGTTTATTGAAGAATCCGCTGGTGCCGCCGCCAGGCCCGCTGATTGACGAGCCCTGGCGGTGTTGCCGCATGTCGACCGGTTTGCCGGTTGGCTCCTTCAAAGGCTTGCTCGGCTTCTTCATGTGCTTTTGGATAAACTGTCTTTGAGACGTCAATGACCTCGGGGGAGGAACCCGGTCGCCGGTAACGGCGCTGCTGCTTTGGTTCTTGGGCAGAGCGAGTGAAAGGGCAACGGGGCCCTGTTTTTGTTGCTGCTGCATGAGCTGCTGCTTGTACAGGATTTGCTGTTGTGTAATTACGGGCTGTTCAGACGGCTGTTCTGCGTATTGAGAAGCAGCCGAACCACCGCCTGAACCATTGAACGGAGTGGTCAGCGTAGCAGGTGCTTGCAAAACTCCGGGAGACTGTGTACCCGACGGTGCGAACGTCGACGGTGGCATTGCCAAAAACAAGTTCTGCCTCTTGGTGGGCTTTTGGGACTTGTCTTGAAGCTCCTTCAGCGACGCACTTGAACTCGTTTTGGACAGGGCCCGGTTGTCGGGCTGTGCCAAGTGGTGGCCAGAGAAATCAAACGACCCTTGGTCCTCGACTTCAGTCGTTGAGTCCATGGACGATTGCAAAGTGGCCGACTTGAGCGTAGTTTGGCTAGAGGACGGAGTGGCTTTCGTCGGTGGAGGGTTTATCGACATGGGAGATACCTTTGGTGCTGTTGCCCGTTTCGGGGAAGGGGTTCGTCCAACAGAGGGCTTGGTGGTATTATGGGGCGTAAGTTTCTGATGCTGGAGAGGATTAGGTGGAGGGTTAGTGGCAATGGGCGAAGAAATGTTGCTGTTGTTGTTATTGTTGTTGTTGTTGTTGTTGTACATGCTGAGGTTTGTTTGTGAAAACACGGGTTTGATTGGAGTATGAGGTGTCACAATAGGCGATATGGCCGAGCTGGCGGCGGCTACTGATCCCATTCGCGGTTTGCTCGCACCCAAGTCGGGAAGGTTTGGCGTGGATGCTGAAGAGACTGGGTGGCCAGCAAGAGAGAGTGCAGGTTGGCTGAGCTTCCTTGGCGGGTCTAATGCATCAAACGAAGGAATCTCAATCTCTACAGGGGCGTAAGGTTGGCCAACAGGGGGCATGTCTAGTGAAATGATGGGAGAACTGTAATCTTGCATGGACGTCAACCCATTGAGGTTCACCGAGCTGGGATTGGCGGAATGTGGCATTAACGGTGGCAAATGGTCATTAGCTTCCTGTGTTTCTGATTCTGTTTCCGTCTCGAAAAGCTCCATTAATGGATGCTTTTCTTCCTCACTTCTTTCGGGCACTCTGTAAGTTGGCGTCTGCGAGCTCACGCCATTGGGGACGGCAGTATTTGCGTAATTAGCAGTCGAGTGATTTGATACTATGCCATTATTGGCCATGAGCGTTCCTGTTTGGTGACCAGAGAACTGGGATTGTGAAATTGTGTTTTCGGCAAAAGGAATGGCAGGGTTTGTCAAGGGGAAAGGATGCTGAGGGGGCGGCATGTCTTCGAAATCCCAAAAGTCGTGGGGGTCTGGATTGTCTTCTTCGTCGTCACTGTAGAGTTCGGCGCCGCCATTGTCAGGCATTAAGAAACTGTCGCGGGCACTTTTGTTGTTCTCGCGCCACTGTGTATACCTTGCAATCAAGTCGCGAATAATAAAGGTAGGTACGTTTCTTGTGTTCTTGATGAAACGGGTTTTAGAGAGCTCTTCCGCGGTAGCACGCTCCTCGGGCTGCTCGTCCAAGCACTTGGCGACAAACTCTTTGAGTGCTTGCGAGTACTGCGTGCCCTCTAATCGAGCGGGCTTTGACCGGGGAATCAAGTACACAGCTCGTTTCAACTCTTGATCTGAAAAGGGCGGGCTGCCAGTGGCAATTTCGAAAAGCGTAATTCCTAACGACCACACATCTGCCTTTTGGTTGTAAGGAGTACCTTCCTGAATGACTTCAGGTGCCATCCAATACGGCGTGCCAATCATTGAAGTTCTTTTTAGCTGAACATTTGACAACTGAGCCGCTACACCAAAGTCACACAACTGGACTCGTCCTTCCTTTGTCACCAGCACGTTTGCCGCCTTGATGTCGCGGTGAATGATTCCTTCCTTGTGAATATAAACCAGCGCCACAAGCAGTTCGCGAGTGATTACAGAAGAGTACTTTTCTTCAATCTTACCGGCCTTGAGAAGTGTTCGAACGCTGCCTCCAGAGCAGTAATCCATTATAATCCACAGCTTTGACCCGTTCAAAAAGGAGCCATGGTACCGGGTCACATTCTGGGCGTCAGAGAGGGCAAGCTGTGAAAGCAAAGAAATTTCCTGCTGGACATCTCTAATGTCGTCTTCGGCGGTGTCGAGGTTGAGTACTTTAATGGCGACAACTTGTTTCGATTCCAAGTTCACACTGGCCTAGTTAGCGGTTACGAGCAACAGAAAGAGGGCGGCGGCAAAAGCACATACCCTTTGTAAACAACACCGAACGTTCCTCTGCCAATGACCTCATCTCTCCGGTACAGAGAGGCGACCGGTCGCTGTTTGATCACCATGGGCTACTGAAAGCGCACAGCCGGGCTATGGGTAACTGGCTATTGCTACTAAGCAACAATCGTCTTGCAAGTTTTCAAAGTACCAGCAAGAACAGGGCTTGTAACGGTCTATCGGGGCAGAGAATCCTGGTCTAATGCGTGTGCTTGCTGGTGGCAGGGGAGTGGAAGGGACAAAAAAAACCAGCAAAGGCGCCCTGGAAAAGGAAAAAAAAATTCCGAATCTTGGGCGAAGCCTTTTCGTGAAGTTGCAACAACGAGATAATCCAGCCTCGGTAGGGATCACGACAAACAGAATGATTAAGAAGCTGCAAGGTACGGGACGGGCAGGTCACGCAACGGACGCTCCAATATCTTCCTAACGAGCTACGGCGGCAACATTCAATTAAGCTTCTGCGCACTATAGTCGAGTGTGCGGCTTGAGCGCTCCGGCCACGATCTCAGATCTTCAGAGATCTCGCCAGCACGGTCTTCTTCTGCCTGGTTTTTACGAGCTCCGGCGCTGGTTTGTTCCGTGGCATTGCCTGTGTTTACACCCAGGTCCTATCCAGTGGCAAAAATTATCGGTTCTGCTGTGCTAATTTCATCTCGGCTAGGATCTCTGCCTCATGTCTCAGGCCCAGATTAGCCCATGTGGAACTGCAATTACAATTCGGAATAAATAATGCTTTTTTAAATATACAAAAACGTCTAGATTTTGGAGATCTTCTTACAAGACTCCCTTGGTGCTGGGGACCTCGTTGGTGCCGGTCTTGGAGATGGCCTCCTTGATGGCCAGGGCCATGGACTTGAACGCCGACTCGGCTCTGTGGTGATCGTTCTCGCCACGGAGGCAGTCCACGTGCAGCGTGATGTACGCGCTCTGGGCAAAGGACTGGATGACGTGGGGGATCATTTCGCACGAGAGCTCGCCAATCTTTTCGCGCTTGAGGCCGAGCTCGACCACGGCGTGGGGTCGGCTCGACAGGTCGACAACGGAGCGCGAGAGGGCCTCGTCGAGAGGAGCGTAGGCGTAGCCGAACCGCTTGACGCCGCGAATGGCGCCAAGGGCCTGCTTGAAGGCCATGCCGAGAGCAATGCCGCAGTCCTCCGCCGTGTGGTGGTCGTCAATGTAGGTATCGCCAATGCACTCGAGGATCAGACTCCAGCCGCCGTGCTTGGCCAGCGCGTGTAGCATGTGGTCGAGGAAACCAATGCCCGTGTTGACCGAGATCACTTGGGACGACGAGTTCTGGGCTGCGTGGCTGTCGGCGCTGCTCTTGTCGGAGGCGAACAGCGACTTCTCGAGGGCGACGTGGCCGCCATCCAGGCTCAGCGCAATCTGGATCTTGGTCTCGTTGGTGTTGCGCAGCACGGTGGCCTCGCGGCGTGTCGAATCAGATGCCATGGTTGTGTGTTCGTTGTTGTTGAAGCGTTGTTTTGGCGAAACTTTTCTTTGAATTTTATTGCGGACCGTGCGAATGGCCCAAATCTCCCATATTGAGTCATGGGGTCACGTGGGCCCAGTGTTTGTGACGACAGGCTCCATCTGGAACACTCCAGAACGGCGATTAATAGGATGGCTAGATATATTCAATAATACTATACAGTGAGACTACAAGGGGTAATACATGTGTTTAGAGCTCAAACGTCCGCTGCCACGCAATGTCACGGCTGCTGTATCCAACATACACGTTGTACACGCCCTTGGGCACGACCCACGTCTGCAACTCCGTGTCCCACACAGACAGGTCTCTGCGCGTAACGTAAAACGAGACTCCAATGGTTTTTCCAACGTCCAGTGTCGGCTTGTCAAACCCGCGAAGCTGGCGTGGTGGCGAGTCGTAGTGGTCCGTGGGCAGGCCCAGGTAGAGCTGCAAGGCGTAGCTGCCGGGGAGTGGACCGTTGTTGGTGATGCTGACGTCGAACCGGAAAACCTGGTCCCAAAGCGCCGGATTTCCACCAAGGCCACCTCCTGCTGATGGTGGTGATAGTGGCGCTCCTTGCTGAATAGAGCATGTAGTGTTGAGAGTCGAGGGCACGCCAGAGAGGTCGTCCAAAAACGGATAGAGGTAGTTGGACCATTTGGTGAAGTTTGACGGGAATAGCAAACTTTTGGGGTCATCAGTGTTTGACGCAGCGCAAGGGATACTGTCTAAACTCTTCCACTGTGGTGGTGGGGCAAGGCTCGTGTTGAATGGATACGCCCCAGACATTCTACCGCCACTAATTGTCCAGTTGGAGTACGACAAGCCGTACCCAAACTCAAACCGCGGCGTAATATTTTTGGCGTCAAAGTTTCGATAGTCAATGTAAATTCCTTCTTTGAAATCGGCTTGGGGACGGCCATCTTGAGGCACCTGGTTGACAATGGGCACATAGTCCGAGTCGTTTCTCGCAATGGTAAAAGGTAGCTTGCCGCTGGGGTTTTGCACACCCCAGATAACGTCTGCCAAGGCAGTGCCAGCGTCTTGTCCAGAGGGAGCGGTGAACAGCACTGCGGTAACGTTTTCATGGTCAATCCACTTCTCGACATTAACAGCGCCCACGGCCGTAACCACAATAATGTTATTGCGGTTGAGCTTGACTGCCTCTGCAATAACGTTTTCAGCGTTATGCCAAAGCGTGAAATTGTTTCTGTCGCCCTCATTCTTGTCAACAGTCATGAATCCTTCCCCCGAGTCGCTGAGCCCAAAAATCAAGTTGGCGTCGGCATTGGGCGCCTTTTCGCGAATCTTGCCCAGGTCCCACGACGCAAAGCTGTAGTCGACCTCGTAACCCTGTTCGCGGGCCCTTTGGCTGACTCCCTCAAAGGGGCTCACAAAATAAGGAAACCACACGGCTCCGGAGCCCCAGCCGCTGCCTAGCGCACCGTTGCTGCAAGCGAGACCGTCCACGCAGTTGGCGCCACTGGGATCTGGTCCTGCTGCCAACCCAAAAATATTGATACTGCGCGGATGGCTCTTGGCATTGTTTTCTGGCGTGTAAAAGGGCAGTGTTTGGTTGACGTTTTTCAGCAGGACAATGGCTTCACGGGCAGTTTGCAGAGAAGCCATCTTGGACTGCGGGTTGTTCATGACGTCGACGTGCTTGTTGACGGCTCCCCGGGGACTATTCCATGTCAACGCGTGGAGCGGACCCTTGGTGCTCTTAAACCAAGACGAAAAGTTGGGCCCGCCCACCGTGTTCTTGTCGAGCCCCACGTAGTAGTAAGCGGCCATGATGCGCACGGCCATGTCGTTCAAGCGCCAGTCCGGCACAGACCCGTTAATGTTGGCCGTGACAAGGTTGCGGCCCCAAAACGAGTTGCCCCAGAGCTCCCAGCCCATGTCGCCGGGCATAATCATGTCGGTACCCGCGTTGGCCGTTGCGACGCCGTCGTGCGTGGCCCACCAGTCCGACATGACAAACCCTTGGAACCCGAGCTCTTCCTTGAGCACCTTGTTGAGCAAATAAGAGTTCTGGCACGCGTGCGAGTTGTTGACCTGGTTGTACGAGCACATGACCGAGCCCACGCCTTCATGGACAGCCTCGGCAAACGGCCACAGGTAGATTTCGTGCAAAGTTCTGTCGTCGATATTAGAGCTCAAGGACTCTTGCAAGTTGCCGTACCCGTATCCTCTGCCTTCCCCTACTTGTCTGAAATGTTCTTGTTCGTTGCCCATGTAGTGCTTGGCTGTGGCAATGAGCCCAGTTTGCTGAATCGCGCGCACCGTCAGTCTCGACCCGATACCTTGCAAGTAAGGGTCCGCGCCAAACCCTTCAAAATTGCGTCCACCGGCCGGGTTGCGTCCCAGAGGACCCATTGCCGGGCCCAGCACCACATGGACACCTTTATTCTTGTGTTCAGTCGCAATGGCCAATCCACGGTTGGTCAAAATGGCCTGGTTGAAAGTGGACCCGGCCGCCAGGGCGCAGGGGAAATTGGACGCAAAGTCGGCAAACCGTACACCCAGTGGGCTATCCTGCAAGCAAAGCGCGGGGACACCGAGCCGTGGAATGCTGCCCGTGTTGCCCACGCAAGCCTCCGAGCTCCAGCCCGTGCCTGTGGTGAGGTTAACTTTTTCGGCAATGGTCATTTGGCCCACGAGAGCACGGGCCTTGGCGTAAGCCTTGTCCCAGTCTGTGCTTGTCGTCAACCTGCCTCCCAGTGCTTTTTTTTTTTTTGGTTAGTATTCAAAGTTTTAGTAAAGTAAAAAAAAACCAACTTACGTGATGGGTAGTATGGAGGACTGTAAGACAAGTTCTGCGCTTGCGAGCTGCTCAGCAGCAGCAAAAGTAAAAGTACAGCACTTGCAAAAAGATTCATTACAAGATTTCGAGTTGTGATCAAATTAGTTCTTGCAGCTCAGTGCGCGCACTCCAGCCTATATGTACTTTTGTGAAAAAACTGGTTGTTTATTTAAATTTTTGCATGAACCAGCCTGTCTCCACAAGATTTTGGTACCTGAACAATGGGGATGGCCCCCGCTGGTTCAATGCTCGAGAGCTTGTTCTGGTCGTCTGGGGCCAAAATTGTAAGTCCCAAATAAGGACCGTCCCCAAAGCACAATCAAACCTTAAAAAGGTTCTTGGGCCAACAAGGACTAGGCACAGGTGTAAATTATAAGGGTAAACTTGGCAAGGTTTTTTTTTTCATTGTGAAGGGCATTTTGGGTCCTGGTTAGGAAGGCTGGAATCTTGCGCTAGATGGGGAAGTGACAAGGGCTGGATATTCTCGGTTAAGCAAGGTCATCTTATTTTCTTGGTCAATTGGATTACCAAGGTGTAGAGTTTGTTTGTCTGCTGTTTCAAGATACTAGGATAATTGAAAGAAGGGACTTGCTTGCTTTTGGCTGAGTGCTTGTCGTATTTTTTGCATCTGTAAAACAACGGTAGAAGAGCTTGTGAAGTTCAAGCCACGGAAATGAAGCTCTCGGCCGTTAGACGTCCACTAGTCTTAGAACCTTTTTACCAAACTCAATGTCAAATCTTCTGTTACTTCAAATCAAACACCTCTCTGCAAAGAAAATTTTACCAATGTTAATATTGAACATCAAGACTAGCTTTCCTTATTTGAGCTTTGCTTGAAGTCACAGTTCCTAGTTATTGCAAGTTTTAATTGATGTTCAACTTTTTTCTTGTCTCCGACGCCCCATCAAGGCAAGCCAAACTTACATAACAGGGATGCCTCAATACAACTCCAACTTTTAAACTAAAAATTGCAACCTAATTTGCATTGTTTGCTATCATTCCACATACTTGATTCCTCTATATTGGCTCATTTTTAACATCTCGTTTTTGTGCTTTTTCAGTACCTATATTTTTAAAAATGATTAAAAAGCGTTGGTTGGACGGTTAGTGTAGTGGTTATCATCTTCGCCTTCCAAGCGAAGGACAGGGGTTCGATTCTCCTACCGTTCATTCTTTTTTTTTTTAAATCTACCTTCAACTTATTACCTACAACCTTCTGTTTTTTTTTTCTTCTCATTGACATCAATGACTAACTTTAGCTTCCCTACTTGGCTGTTGTACCAAGTTGATTACACTTTATTGAATTTCTCTTTTCACGTGCGTTGGTGATACTTGTACGGTTTGATGTCCTCTGTCAAATTCCTCGGTTGAACCGCATCAACCCACTGCACTGCTGAGCCCGCGCCACATTCCGCGCCACACCAATTCCTCTGCTCGCTCGCTTGATTGTGGTTTTGTATAAGTAACGCCTTTGAAACTCGTTTTATCGCCTTGCGTCTCTTCACCGTTGAGGGTGATAAAGAACCCTCTGCTGATCCCATTTAAAGGGTTCTCATTTTTAAACTTTTGTGGGGATCAGATTGCCCAAATAGGCAAACCCACACAAACTCATCAAAACTCGATAAACTTGGTACTTGTTTTCAACGTATTCATTAGACATCAAAAGAACTTCATTAAATCTATTTACTGTTCAAGCGAGGTGGCTTTACTCCTTGAGGACCTGCTTGACAACGTCCACATCGGGAATGCTGCCGAGGCAGGTCTCGGTGATGATGCCCGTGACAAGGTAGGGGTCAATGTTGGAGGCAGGGCGGCGGTCCTCAAAGTAGCCAAAGCCGTCCTTGGAGACGGACCGGGGGATGCGGACGGAGCAGCCGCGGTTGGCAACGCCGTAGCTAAAGTTGGCGGCAGAGGCGGTCTCGTGGCGGCCAGTGAGACGCAGGTCATTGTCCTCGCCGTAGACGGCAATGTGCTCCTTGTGGCGCTTGGCGAGCTTCTCAATGGCGGCCTCAATGGCCTTCATGCCGCCGGGGGCACGCATCTCCTTGGTGGAGACGTTGGTGTGGCAGCCGGCACCGTTCCAGTCGCCCTTGAGGGGTTTTGGGTGGAAGGAAATGGTGACGCCAAAGTCCTCGGCGACTCTGTGCAAGAGGTAGCGGGCCACGGTGAGCTCGTCGCCCATGGAGATGCCGTCGCAGGGGCCGACCTGGAACTCCCACTGGGAGGGCATGACCTCGGCGTTGACACCAGAGATGCGAATGCCCGAGTAGAGGCAGGCCTTGTAGTGGGCCTCGACGATGTCACGGCAGTAGACCTTGCCGTTGCCGACACCGCAGTAGTAGGGGCCCTGGGGCGCGGGGAAACCGCCCACGGGCCATCCGTAGGGGTTGCCGAGCTTGTCAAAGAGGGTGTACTCCTGCTCGATACCAAACCAAATCTCCGAGTCCTTGTGGGCCTCCATGAGCTTGGCGCACTCGTGTCTGTAGTTGGTCTTGTTGGGCGAGCCGTCCGAGTTGTAGCACTCGGCGAGCACGATAATGTTGTCGCCGAGTCTCAGGGGATCGGGGTAGATGGCGACGGGGCGGAGGTAAATGTCCGAGTTGTCGCCGGGGGCCTGCTCGGTGGAGGAGCCGTCAAAGTTCCACTCGGGGAGGTCCTCGGGGGAAGAGGGCTTCTTGTAAAGGGTCTTGCATTTCGATCTGATGCCGTTGGTGCCGTCGACCCAAATGTACTCTGCGAGGATGGCGCCCTTCTGGTCAAGGGACATGTACTTGTCAAGAACAGCAGCGTTAGAGGCCATTGTAGTAGTAGAAATTCAATTGAAGGAAGTATGTGGATTTGCAGAAAACAAGAGAAAAAAGCAGCGGGAAAGGAGGATATTTATGTTTGTGATCTGGCGCCAGTCTGGGCTGGGCCGTGGTCACAAAAGTGGAGCTGCTTGGAGATTAGAGCCGATAAGTGGTTGGCGATATTGTGTGCGTTTGTAGTGATAAACTCTGGTATGGAACTACAGCCATAGTTTGCTGTGCTAGTGATAACTTGCGTGTCTATAACGGTGGGCTGATTGCTGAGGTGGGGATGAGATAAGGATGTGCGCGCCGGCCAATCAGCGGCTTGCAAAAGGAGTAATCAGCAGCCCCCCGATAAGCCCTCGCTATTAATGATTATGCAATGATTAGCTAAGTGCACAGCTACCGGATAACTAATGCGTGCGCCGTGATTGGCAGCGGTGCCGACCCGTGGCTCAGGGCCCGGCTCGGACTTGCGCGAGGGTCAACTCAATCCAAGGCCAACTTCCACGCAGTTCGCTTCGAGTTGGCCTGGTCGGCGGCGCAATCAGTTTAACCCCCGGGGCAGCCAAATTAATGATTATCGACCGATCAATACACTGAGTAAGTCACGTGATATTGTAAGTTAAGTTAAAAATAGCAGAAACATGTGCAGGGTCCATTTAGCTCCCACAAGAAAGTTGGCTTTCAAGAACTGGAATTGGAAAAGGCCATGGAATGATACTGGAACAGGCAACGAGCCACAATGCAAGTAAACAAAACACTAGTCATGTAGTCTTTGGGCCTAGTGTGGATCTGTTGGCACTGGCTGCAGTCAGAATGATTTAGTAATATACTATAAACAATCGATTAGTAGTCAATTGTGATTAGAAATAGACTTGTTACTGCATGGCACTACACTAGACCACGAGCACCCGCTCTTACAGGTTCTTCCTGCGCTGCGACTTGGGTTTGAGCTTGGGCCGGTATCCCCCACGGCCCCGGCCCCCACCATTACCACACCGCGGATGCCCCACCAAAGCCGACGGCATGCCGCCCTCCTGCCTTGGCCTGAACCCGCGCATCAGCCCCGACAATTCATTCGTGTCCGTGTCCATATATTTCACCTTTTCTTCAAACCCGCTAGCGTAGAAATCGCCCCACACCCGCGGGTCGTAAGGGTGGTTGCCCAGCCCGCCGTTGGGCGCGTACCCAAACACGCGGAAAATGGCATCCTCAGAGTAATCCGGGTCACGCGTCGGCAGGGTCTCAATGCGCGTAATGACCTCTTGCAATGTGTCGACCGTGCCGCCCATGGCCGGCGAGAACGCCCTGAGCCAGATCGGTTCTGGGGTGAGTATGCGCGCTAAAAAGAGCATCTCGCGGCTGTGCTGCACCACGGGAGCCGTCACGGGGATGCCACCCCAGCCCGCAAAGTGTTTGGCAATGGACAAGACAGTGACCCCGAACCGCGCGTACCCCGGCCACCCGGCGCGTTTGAGACTGTAGCCATAGTTCTTTGCACCAGGCGGCATCCCCATCTTGACCAGCAGCTGCACAAACTCGGGGATAGTAAGGTCCAAATGCTTGTGCTTGCCAATCTCAAGGGGGAGGTCGAAAAACGGGTTGGGCGCGGTGGCCATGCTGGGCGTGGCCGAGGCGGACCAGACTCGCCACCACCGCAAGAAGAGGGCAGAGAGCACGCGTTGCTGGTCAGCGCGGAAAATGAGCCGGCTTAGCGACGGCACCTGCGCAATTTTTTCCTCCGCCCTGGTCACACAGTCCGGCGGGCCCGCGCCTGTAAAATCAAGCTCTGCGACTTCGTTGTGGATGATATCAAATACCAGATTGTCTTGCTCATCCTCAACGTCGCCCACGTAGATCTTCTCGTACAGAATGCGCATGAACCCGCGGTACCCATGGCGCGTCCGGTTCTTGCTGTAGTCCACTTCAAGCCACCCCACGGCCGAATCCAGACTCTCTTCGTCGTACGTACAGATGTGGGGGTCGTTGAGGTCGACCCCGTAGAACCGCGCCCACCGGTACACCCTCAGCCCCAGCTCGACCTGCTCGCAGACGGATTGCCGCCCTTTACGGGTGCGGCAGCGCCGGTGGCGGTCCCTGCCGGCGGCGTGGCGGTGGCGCGGGTCGCGGAGCAAGTCGGCCAACTCCCCAAACCGCGCACGGTCCACTGGCAGAATGGGGACCTCCCGGGGCACAGACTCGTCAAACGTCGGGTCGTTTGTGAAATCAGCGGCAGTGAGGTCAAAAGACAGTTTAATGTCGTAGAACTTGGAAGGGGCGGGTTTGGCGGCGGGTTTGACGAAGGATTTGGGGGTTTTGGCTCGTTTGGTGACGGTGTTTTTGGTGGGCTTGGTAGGCTTGCCAACGACCGCGGGGAGGGCGGTAGCAGTGGTCGGAGGCGGAGGTGGAGACAGGACCGGCGAGACTACGTCCACGACCTCGTCTTCCTCCTCGTCATCTTCATCTTGCTCTTTCTCGTCCTCCTCCTCGTCCTCCTCGTTTTCATCTTCCTCTTCGTCTTGTTCCTCAGCCGGAGGCGTATCCAGCTGCAGCTGCAGCGGCGTCCTGGCCTTGTCCTGCTCACCACATCCACCGCCAGCGTCGTCCAAACTCGTCGACTGGCTTGGTAACGCTTGTCTACCCATGATATTCTAGTCTCGTAAATATAAAGCTTTGCGGAGACTTTTTGAGACTTTGGGTGAAAGGTTTGAAGGAGAAGAACAAAGCGTCGGTTTGGGGTTTTATAGTCAAAGAACCAAGTCCGCGGCTTGCATCAGTTTACGACAAGCACAGGTCAATTGCCACTGACTAGCCATAAACAAACAACCAATGATGTTTAATTCGGCGCTTTGTAGGGGTCGTGAAACGTTTCATGGTATGGACTTGGATTATTCTTGCCACAACTCGGACCCCGTTTTGCCATGCCCCATTTCGGCCCATTTTGCCCCATGTTTTCAGATAACACACAAAATTTGGGTTTAGAGTGGCATCAATTGTTTTAACCAAACTCCATTGTTGGTCTAGATTTTGCAAGAGTAGTTGTCAAGTCATTTTGGAGTTGACTGCTTTGGTTTTGCGTGCTACACTAGGAAGAAGTTGAATCTGGCAGAGCTCATAAGTAGATTCTCCAAATTCCAGTTACATAAGCAATACTGGAGCCCGTCTCTAGACTCGCTCGTGATTCTGGACTCTGTACCGTGTATTAACATAAGCAAATGAATTAAATGTTCTTGTATATAGCCTATTTCTCCTCCTCATCGGCGTCAATCCAGCCGACGGCCTTGGTGATGGCCTTGTTCCACAGCTTGAGCTCGCGGGTGCGGCGCTCCTCCGTGTAAGTCGACTCAAAGATGGACTTGCCCTTGCTGTTGATTTGCCTCAGCTCGTCAAAGTCCTTCCACACGCCAACGGCAAAACCTGCCGCAATGGCAGCGCCCAGGGCAGTGGTCTCGCGCATTTGGGGCCGCTCGACGGGGATGCCCAAAATGTCCGACTGGATCTGCATGGCAATGTCCGAGTTGGTGATGCCGCCGTCGACCTTGAGGCGCTTGAAGGGCGTGCCCGAGTCCTTCTCCATGGCGTCGAGAATGGCCTTGGACTGGAAGCAGACGGCCTCGAGCGCGGCGCGGCAAATGTGCTCGCGGGTCGTAAACTGCGTGAGACCAAGCAGCGTGCCGCGCGCGTCGTCGCGCCAGTAAGGGGCAAAGAGTCCACTAAGAGCAGTCACAAAAACAACGCCGGCATTGTCCTCGACCTTGGCCGCGAGCTCGCCAATCTCCTCGGCGGTCGAAATCAAGCCAATCTTGTCGCGCAGCCACTTGATGGCCGAGCCGGCCACGGAAATGGAGCCCTCGAGCGCGTAGCGGGGCGGGCTGTCGCCAAACTGAAAGCCAATGGTCGTCAACAGACCATTCTTGGAAATAATGGGCTCCTTGCCAGTGTTGTAAAGCAAGAAACAGCCGGTACCATAGGTGTTTTTGGCCTCACCAGCATCAAAACCAAGCTGACCAACAAGCGCGGCGGACTGGTCACCAAGACAGCCAGAAAGAGGCACACCACTAAAAGCGCCAGTGCCCATGCGGCCGTAAACCTCAGAGGAAGAAACAATCTCGGGGAGAATGGCCTTTTCGACGCCAAAGAACTTGATGAGCTCGGGGTCGTACTTGAGGGTGCGAATGTTCATAAACATGGACCGCGACGCGTTGGTGGCGTCGGTAATGTGCTTGCCGCCATTGAGACCGCCGAGCAGGTTCCAAAGCAGCCACGAGTCAATGGTACCAAAGCACATGTTTCCTTCTTCATAGACCTCCTTGACGGCGGGGTCATTGTCAAGCAGCCAGCGGAGCTTGACGGCGGCAAAGTAGGTCGAAATGGGGAGGCCGCAGCGCTCCTGGATCTTATCAGCGCCGGGCTTGGCCTTGAGCTTGGCGACGGTGTCTGCGGTTCTGGCGTCGCCCCAAACAATGGCGTTGCACAGGGGCTTGCCAGTCTCCTTGTGCCACACACAGGTCGTTTCGCGCTGGTTGGTGATGCCAATGGCCTTGACCTGGGTGGACTTGATGCCGAGGGCCTTCATCTTGTGGCCGACGGCGTTGAGGCACTCGTGGGCCGAGGACATGAGCTCCTCGGGGTCGTGCTCAATCCAGCCGGGCTTTTGGTAGATTTGGGTAAACTCGGTCTGGTGAATGGCCACAATCTCGCCCTCGGTGTTGAAGAGGATGAAGCGGGTCGAGGTGGTGCCCTGGTCCAGGGCGCCAATGTAAGCTTTAGGAGAGGTCATGATGGAGTAGATGGATGGATAGAGGAGGAGGGGTTGAAGAGGAAGAAGGAAAAAAAAAGGTGGAAAAAAAAAGTGGATTCCAGGTGAAATATATAAAATACCTTGTACCACGCACACAGTACCCAGAAGTAGCCGAGACCTTTTTTTTTTCTTGGTTTGCGGGGACTTTGTTTCGCACCAGAACCAAGACCAGCAAACAGAGCGCCGCCGCCAGACAAAGGGCTCCCGACGGGACGGTGCTCGGCCTCGAGTCCCACGTCCCAAGTCCCGCCGACCCGTTCTCTGGGGCATCGTCGCGGCTGGAAAAACTCGCTGGGTGTGGTTCCCAGCGTTTGGGCGCGGTGGGCTGGGTGACCAGGCGCTGGTTCTGGTTCCAGGTTAATCCGGCATTTACGTGGGGTCTCTTTTTTCCTTCACCCGCTGGACCTGTCTTGCAGTCCCCTGGGCATGTGTTAAAAGCGGCAGACCGAGCTCACGGACTGGCTGCCTCACGAGCCTTCGTCGCTGGTGGGCATTGCCCGGTGCCTTGGGCTGGATCGCAGGGCCCGCCTGCCCAGAAACCGATGACGTCGCTGCCTTTATTTTTTTTTTTTTTTTGTGTTTTTTTTTTGAAACCCGGCAAATCACGCGGCCGCAGCGCATTTTCGGCCAAAAAGTCGAGCGCGCTCTCAGAGAAACAGAAACAGCGGTTTGAAGCGTTGTGATTGACGGCAGAGACAATTTTGAGCGTCTTGATTGAGACTGTTGAAGTGGCTTGGGTTCGTGAGACAGGTTCCAAGACAAACCTCGGCGGTCTCAGAGAGCATCTGAGTTGGAGAACTTGTTGGAGAACTTGTTGGAGAACTTGTTGGAGAACTTGTAGTTCCAAGTTCTGACCCCACCAACGAGATAACAATCAGAGTTTTGGCAAGGGATGGAGATTGATTGATAATTTGATATCGACCCAGCCCGACGGCCGGAAGAAATGAGTTCAAACTTTTACAGCTTAGTTCCACGAAGAAGGTAGCTGGTTCATGCAAGTCCAAAACCGCGATTTACTAGTGGAGTGAGTACTGTATCTATTTGAGTAAAAAAAGAAATATCAAAGTCAATATCGGTCATCACAGGACAAGATTTCTAAAACCTTGTGAATAACAAAAACTATGATTTACAAACTTATACTTCCTTGAAACAATTTCCAAGTAGTTGACTATTTTAGGGGCGTAAGTAATCATGATTGATCGTTCAAAAAGACAGTACCACGTGACCCGAGTTAATCCGGTGGAGACAGGCCGCAATTAATCCGAACAACTTCATTTGAAGTGATGGAAAAAGAATGACAACATACGTAGGGGACTAAGGTTGTTAATGGAAGACCAACAACGGCGTGGGGGGGGGGGTTCATCTTGCACTCGAGACTGGTATTTGAATGAACTTGATGATGGATGGTTTGTAGAGACCAAGGACTGGCTGTTTTGCGGGGGAGTAGAATGCTGCATCTAGTAACTCAGCAGTTCAAACTTCAACAGGATCAATCTGTATGTTTTACGTTTGCATACATCAAGTCTTGTTGGCGCGTTTGTGAAATTGGAGAGAAATCGAAAAGACTGGGGTAAGATCAATAGTACTGGATATCATGTACATACTAGTTGAATATTGAATAAATTGTGATGAAGTGATCACAAAATATGTACATTCATGACTAGAGTTCACAAGTCAAGTTTACACGGTTTTCTTGGACTGTGGACTTGAATCCCTTGAAGCCATTTGATTTCACAAGCCATGATCATCATGGTGTCTATTAAGATGTGCACTTGTGCGTTTTGCGCAGCGCCAATCCTTGTGCTTGTGCATGTGGACTACCCACTCCAGTAACAAGTCAGTTATCATTTTGAACTGCTTGGACCGTGGAGTAGGTCTTTGGAGTTACAGACTGGGGTACTTGGCCTCGAGTGCTGCGGCTATTTGACCCGGATGGTTTCACCCTTGCCTGAACTTTGAACTCTCTCTGAACTCGAGTTAGTTACTGCTCTTGGTCAAGGGCCAGAACTCGGTTTTCTCCACTTTTGTTATTTTGCGGAGATAAACTTGTGGCCCTTTCTAAATGTTGTTAATTCAGCCGAGTAGTTGGCCAAGTTGGCTGTTAGTCCTGGTTCTAGTCAAGGCTTGTGTTTGGGGTGGGTTGGACCCTTGTTCGGTGCCTTTTGGTCTCACAAACGTCTTCAACAACAACGCCAACTGGCAGTCTGTTCGAGTTCACCGACATGGCCTAAACTACTCTGCTGTCTGTATTGTTGTCTGTATTGTTCTTGTCGTTGTTGTGGGTGAGACTTTTTCCGCCGGCGGTGTCCAGCAGGTACGCCCTTGGATACTCTCTTGAGTACAGCCTTTGAGTACTCGGGTTGAAGGCACCGCTGGCGTGATGTGCAGTGACGTCCGACCTGGCCACCGAGTCACTCACAAAACCTGCTGCTTTACAAACGCGCTGGTTTTTCCGCTGTCACCGCCGCTGCCGAGATGGCCATGGTCGATGATTGTTTGAACCAAAGGCCTTCTTTCCAAGCAGGTCCTTTGTCGGTCAAACAAGACCGCTGCTCCTCCAGAAAAAAGCCATGGACAAGGTCCAAAACGGCAAAAATGGAAAAGACAAAAGTAAAAAATAAAAAAATTAGAAATGAAAAAAGCACAAAAATAAAGAACGACGGGCGCATTGAGAATATAAAAGAAAGCTTGCTCCTCGATTAAATTCTTTTTTTTTTTCCACACAAACAACAACACACCCCACCAAATGAGCGACTCTCTCGTTTATCCGTCCAAGAACCTCCACGAGCTGCCGCTGTGGGCGCGCGTGCGGCACTTTCTGCGCGAACCCTTTGCAGAGTTTCTCGGCACCATGGTGCTCATTCTCTTTGGCGACGGCGTTGTGGCCCAGGTCGTGCTCTCTGCCAACGCCAAGGGCGAGTACCAGTCCATCTCCTGGTGCTGGGGTATCGGTGTCATGTTTGGTGTTTACATGTCTGGTGGCATTTCGGGTGGCCACTTGAACCCGGCCGTGACGTTTGCAAACTGTGTCTTTCGCGGGTTCCCCTGGCGCAAGTTGCCCGGCTATGTCTTGGGCCAGATGCTCGGTGCCTTTTGTGGCGCGCTGATTGTTTATGGCAACTACAAGTCGGCCATTGACGACTTTGAAGGTTACGGGGTGCGCACCGTTGTCGGCGACACTGCGTCCGCCGGCGTCTTTTGCACCTACCCGGCCCCGTTCATGACTCGTACTGGTATGGTCTTTTCCGAAGTCATTGCCTCGGCCATCCTCATGATGGGCATCTACGCCATCAACGACGACAACAACCTCGCCGCAGGCAACCTGGGCCCCGTCGCCCTCTTCTTTTTAATTTTCGGGCTCGGCGCCGCCTGGGGCTGGGAAACCGGATACGCCATCAACCCCGCGCGAGACTTTGCGCCGCGCCTCGCCTCGTACGCCGTCGGGTACGGGCCCGAGGTCTTTAGCGCCGGCGGGTACTACTTTTGGATCCCCATTGTCTGCCCCGTCATTGGCTGCACCCTCGGCGGCTTCATCTACGACCTGCTCGTCTTCACCGGCGTCGAGTCCCCGCTCAACATGGACTACATGGGTTTGACTAGGGTGCCGTTCAAAGACAACAGTGGTAACACTGCAGACGGAACGCACTACACGCACAACCCAAAGGACCTGCAGGGCCAGGTCCACGGCCACTCGGACCACCCGGTGCTCGGCACCTCCAACGTCCTCCCCGTCGCCATTCGCCAGCAGCACCCCGACGGCCATGCCAACATTAGCGGAAACAATGAAAAGGCCGTCGCGCCCGCTGCCAACCACATTGAACAAGTTTAAAAAACCTTTTTGTAATCTACACTCTGTATTTTTGTATTATTCTGTCTATATTAGTTGATTGTTTTTGATCATTGATCAATGCTTGTTTCTTCAAAAGGAACTTGTTTCAAAAATCGAGTCACGTGCAGGGCACGGCTTCAGTTGGCTGCGCAGTGACGTCAACCCAACAACCAAAGGGTGTTTTGTTTGCCCGCCTTTGGCAAGAGCAAAAAGTTCCTCGGCACAAAAACCAAAAGGTCGGTAAGAGGAACTTTCTGGGGATGAGGGATGTTGTCGAAGATGATGGTCGATATCAAGTTAAGAAGTAGGTAAGTAGTGATGGATTGGGTTTGGAATCAAGGTGCTGGATTGACTTGGAAATCGAGGTTGAAGGAGGTCGCAGAGTGCAGAGGCGTTGAAGGTTTTGCACGTGGCGCAGGGACGGGGGGTTATCGACGATGATGAACTTGATGACGACTTGATGAAAAAGTGCCCTGCAATTCTGGTGCAGGGCTCATCAAGCATCCATGCGGCCGACGAGCATACATCGGTCAATGAGCGATGAGCGATGAGAGATCTGATGAGGAGCAACCTTGGTTGGTGCAAAAACAACGCTACATAGTAAGTACACGAACAGAGTTGGCTAGGAAATGGCATTTGGTTTGGTTTAGCTCGGGTTGCAGGACCGAACGAGATTGGTAACGGTTCAAACTTGGAACCAAAAATTCAGACCGGGCCCAAGAGTAAAAGCCGGTGAATAAAATGTAGCATGCAATTGGAACAGGGAGATTGGGGTTTGGATCAACGGTTTCGACTTGGGAAAGTTACCCGTTTATTGAACTTGTGAGCTTGGTTTGTAGAGACAAATGAAGCCAAAGTCCGTCGTTGAGCAATGGGCGATTCGACCTTTCTTGAGCAAAATGCATGTAACTAGGTAGTCATTACGTTGTTGAAATGAGTTTCCGCCATAGGATCTATTGCGTGGTAAGTGTGCTGCCATCGACCAGTACAGTTGTTTGTATGGACAGGTTTCTTTATTTTTTATTTTTTGAATATTCATTTTTAATTATTACTATTATTATGAATAAACCTCTGGGCAAATCCACAACCCGAGTGTAGATTAAATAATTGATAAAAGTGTTGTTTTGCTGTTGCTTGACTGGTGAGATAAAAGTCTGGGGTAGCCCTGGCCCATGACTTGCTTCCACCAGCGAGAGTTTGTAAAGCTCAATCCAATTACAAACAATTAACCTAGACTTTGTATAGGCTCATCATAGGCTCATCATACTAAAAATCTATTATAAATATTTGAAAAACTAGAAAAGGAACAAGAACACTCATACGTTATCAACTGGTACACGCTGCCGTTTGTGCTGGACCACGGCAAAGGCTGCCGCAACAAGAATGCCGACGCCCGCCAGACCCATGCCCGTGTACTGCGCGGCGCGGATGCCGCCCAGCGTGTCCCGGCCGTACCGGTGCACGGCGTAGTACTCCGCCGTGGCGCCAATCCCGAGCCCGACCGAGATGCTATAGTTGACGGCCGTGTTGACGAGCGAGGCTGCTGTGCCCTGCTGCTCCGGCGGCAAGAAACTCGAGAGCACAATAACGGCCGTGGGGAAACTCATGTCCATGCCAAAGGGTGTAACAATGGTTGACACAAACATCTGTGCCCAGTAGGTCTGCCTCACGGGGATGGTCCCCATGACACAGCTGCCGATACAGAAAAACACCATGGCTCCGACTAGAATGATTGACGTCCGCACGCGCCGCCCGAAAAGGTACGCCGTGGTCATGGCCGCCACAACACCTGCCACCGCACAGGGCACAACTTTGTACCCAATCTGCACCGCGCTGTTGCCCTGCACGAGAATGGCAAACTGGTGCGTGTAAAACATCCAAATGCCAAAACACGACCACCCGGCCGCAATGCACGCCAGCACAAACAGCGCCTCGCTGCCGGACGCCTGCAGCAGTGCAAGAGGCACAAGCGGGTCCGCTGCCAAGCGCGTCTCAACGTACCAGAACCCGCCAAGGAACAAAAACCCGACAATAAGAAGAGTGTAGACGTAGGGGACGTGCCAGCCCACAACGGGGCCCTGGTTGAACGCAAAGTTGACCAGCACCAAACCAAGCACGCCTGTAGGGGCCCCGGCCCAGTCAAACGTCTGTCTGGGTTTGTCGGCGTCGGTGGGGCCTGCACTCACGCCAATGTTGCCCGGGACGGCAAAGTAAGCAATCACAGCGACGACCGCGTTGGCAATACACATGGCGTAGAACGCCCACCGCCAGTCGTTCGCCACCTGCGCAAACAGCGCCGAAATGATTGCGCCAACCACAAACCCGCCAGGAGCCACCGCCCCAAAACAGCACATGACCAGGTTCCGCCGGTGCTCTTTGCCCGGCTGGCCGTAGTAAGCCCCCAGCAGCGCCAAAGCGTTTGGTAGTGCTACCGCGGGGCCTATACCTTGCAACGCCCTGCAAGCACTGAAAAACGGCGCAGACCCTGTATACCCCGCCACCCCACAAATCAAACTCCACAGCGAGTACCAAGCGCACCCCACCAAGTACACCCTCTTATACCCGTACAAATCCCCAAGCCGGCCCGAAATAAGGAGAAAGGTGCCGACGGTCAGCGAGAACGCGGCCGAGAACCACGAGACCTCGCCGGGGGTCGAGGTGTGGAAGGTGCGGGCAAGATGCAAGAACGGGTTGGCGGTCTGGGCGACGCCGGCTTGGAGAAAGAGCTGGGTGACGCACATGAGCGTGACGAAGAGGACCTCGCGCGCGGGCGACAGACTTACGGCGGGACTGGGGTCGCTTGAGGAGGCCGGCGACGGCGTGGTGTTGCCTTTTTCAAAAGAGTCTTTTCTAGGCATGGGTGTTGAAATGAACTCTTGAAGTATTTAATGGCGTATTTTCTGAAGTCGGAAATGCTAGTTCAATAGTTCTCAAGTCAACAGGGACCTCTGTTGTTTTTATAACTTTGATCTTTTAGCACCTGGAGTCATCATTGACCGTGACCTTACTATCGCCGGACAAAGGCTTTGTAGGTGGTTTGAATGTTGAAGATTCAAAAGCCCCAAGTTCGTTACTTGTTGTTAACGCCGCGGGGTCCGAAATTGGGAGTGCTTACTTGTAACTCCGCGGAGGACCGAATTTTGACCAATCTGAAATCAGGAACTGGATCGAAACTCCACAAACAGGGATGCTTTACTGTACATTAATGGAATAAAGCACAAACAACGCTTATTTGGAAAAAGTTGAATTGCAGTGCCTAGGTTGGCTGTCTTTGAGGTGCTGTGCTGCTATACTTACATGATTTCATTCATTCCAGTTTGTAATAAGGGCCTTTGTAATGTTTTGGTCCCAGGCACCAAACGTTTTGCAATTATAAATCGTTCAGCGTCGTCGCTTCTTTGCGCAAAATAAAATAAAAAAAAAAGCCAAGAACGTAATGTGGCTTGTTTTGTTCAGAGCCTTTTCGAGATCTCAGCCGGGCGTTTGTAGTACTTTGTGCCAAACTGGCCCGAGGAAGGTCCCGTAACCAGGATGAACATGAGGCAAGCCTCGAGAAATATGCCATAAAATGTTTACGGAATTGCTTCATGTGTAGTAGAAGAAGTTGGAAGTGGAATACGAAAAGAGCAGTTGATGCATTTGAATCCCGAGAACCCCGGACTTTGTTTCAAGCAAAGGAAAGCAAAGCTTTTTGTACGGGTACACACTCTCAAAGGTCATCTAGACCTGTACTAAGGTCGCGGGTCTTACAAGTTGGAGCTTACTATTCATGATTGTCAGTGATTCTGTCAGTAAAATGCAAAAACCTGGATTCAACACTCCACAAGCAAACAATGGCAATTCAACACCTTTAGGCAGTTGTTCCGATATATAAAACGGAACGGCCACTTCAATCACTCAACAACGGGCCTTGTGAACTCAAGTCGTGCTTGCCTCATCCACGCTTGCCAATAAGCACTCCAATAAGTGCAAAAGCCTCTGACTTTTGACTACATAGCAGTTTTTGGACTGCAAAGATCGCACACGTGCCTACTATATAAAATGAGAGAACCGTCGATTCTAGTAGCTGCTAGCTAGTCAAGACCCTTTCGCGCTCTTCGGGTATGCGTACGGCTGAAAACAGAACATCTGATTATTAATAAGTTACGTCATGCTGAATAATCAAGTAAACTTCAAGTTAATAAGCAAACAAACGTCATAGTAACGGCCCAGAGCTTTGGGGCGATTCTGGCTTGAGCGTAGGAACCTGTCTCTGACCGACTTCAGTGCCCAGAAACGACTAAACCACTGTGTCGACCAAGCAGGTATCTTTGGCAAAATTACACGCTAATACTAGCAAGTTACAGCTGGGCGGAACTACTACAGTATGGGACAGTCAGCAAGCACCAGTTCCAAGTCGCAACTCACGCACGACCAGGTGTCGCGGCTGTTTGCAGCACGCTGCGCCAAACAGTTTAAAGCAATTGAGATATGGTCTTTGAAGGTAAGTGGATTTGATATGCATGGTACAGTTGGCTGAGACTAACAAATTGTAGGACAATTTCGGGAAACTGGCTGAGAAGGAAGACGATATTGTATACTGGAAACAAGACACCTTGTAAGTGCAAACAATTGCAGACTGAGCAAGAAGCAAAGGCTAACGGTATCGTGTGCAAAAGCATCAAGTTTTTAGGAATACCGGACGAAGCGAATGTCGGTAACCTGCTATTCAAAAGCGCCTCGTTTCTGGCCAGCTTTCCCTTTCTGCACAGCATGGCTCCGGCGCCATTGACAATCGAGAACTTTGTCAAGGTGATTGCAATTACGCAGGGCAAGCTCAACGGTCTACTGCGGACGGAATATGATGTTTCGAAACTGCTGTTTTTGTCGTTTGCAGTTGTCGAAAATTCGCGCGCGCCAAAGGAGAGTAAACCAGAGGTCGACTTGCCTGGATCCGACAACGAGGACGAAGAAGACATGATTGTGTTTTCATTGAGCGATGCGGATACCTGGGACGACTTGGAGGTGGTACAAAAGCTCGACAAGATCTCGACACAATGCGCACACATTTCAGGAACAGACCTGCACACCCTGTTTGCATTCTTGCTCGCCATTAGCAGCGTTGTTGCGCCAACACCGCTAGCAGAGCTCACAAGCACCTTTGAGCCCAAGACATATGCCAAGTTTAAACGAGGCGCGTTGGACCTGATTCGTGCAATCGATTCTACGATTGCCACTGAGGCTGACCTCAAGAACAAGAAGCTTACGTATGAACTGTTCAGGCCAGCTTTACTAAGCGTGTTTCCGAATATCTTGAAGCCGCTTGGTGAGTTATATGGCCTGCTACTGTTTAGCAACACGTTAGGACGACAACCACAGGCGAGTGAGGCCGCTGGCAAGGAAATACCGGGCCTGTTTTCGAGTGAGCAAGCCACCAAACTCGTCAATTCCACTACACTTGCACAAATGTCTGCACTTTTCGGCCATTCATCCATCTACGGTAGGCTCAAGAAGCTGTACGTGGGCAGCGACGCTGGGTTTTCGATGCGGTCGTTTGAGTCAAAGGTTTTTAAATGGAACGCGCCCACATATTTACTGGTATCGGGTCGATTACTAAACACGACAAGCACGTCGAAAGACAAGGCCTTTGACGAACATTTCCCGCCTCTGCGCAAACCCACATACAAGACTCCCGGAACGACGGTCACGTTTGGTGTGTACCTGACAGCCCCCTGGAAGGTCAGCGCCAAGACGCCGTTTGGCACTGCTGACTCGACCATTTTCCAATTAGAGCCCGTCCAGGACAAGTTCGTGGCCAGTTCCACCCTGTCCAACTATGCTTACTTTTCGCGGCTGCAACCAGGCGGCATTGGCGCAGGCTCAACCCCACCCCAAAGCAATCCTCACGTCAAGTCCAAGACGAGCCAATCGCCTTACACGCTCGGAAACGTCTCGCTCACGCTTGACGAGTCCCTCGAGTACGGCGTGTTCCGCCACCTCGGGCTAGGCGGCAGCTACCGGCCGTCCCAAAGCCGGCCCAACGAGGAGTGGGAAGACCGGTTCCAAATCACCGAAGTCGAGGTCTGGGGCGCCGGCAAGGAGGAGGACCTTGAAGAGCAAAAGAAGCGCTGGGAGTGGGAGGAGCGTGAGGCCAGCTACCGGGCCCGCGTCAACGTGCAGACGTTGAATGAGGACCGTGCCCTGCTGGAAATGGCCGGCCTTGTTGGAAACCATGGCGGTGGAGGAAGTGTCTAGTTTATGGACTTGCATTCCGTTTTTAATATTCAACTTTTATTTGTAATTAATTATTATATTTCAATTGTAAAAAAAAAAAAAAAAAATCATCTCTATAGAAGGCCCAAAACCATGATAGGTACATACCGAATTTGCAGAAATCTATACACAAGCAATTACAATTAAGCAGCAAGATCTTAGGCCAATCGCTTCAACCTGTCTAGCAATCGTCTTCCAAGAGATTTCTTGGGCGAGGGACTAGTCCACGGGGCAAACCCAGTGGGATCTTGCCCCGTGTACCTGGTGTAAATATGCTGCAAGTACCGTATTTCTTCTTCGGCTGTCTTTTTCGACACCTTGTCCGACTGCAAGGCCCACCGCAAGTCAATAACGCGCACAGACGAGTCCGGAGCAATTCCAAACACTTGGAGCTGGAAAACGTGGAGCAGGACGCGCGCCTGGTGGAGCTTGTGCAGGCAGTGCTCCATTTGCTGGTAGACGTATGGGCACAGGTCCTCGGGCTGGAGCGGCCGGCCCCAGGGCTCCATGACAATCATTTTATGGGACCGCCAAACGTCGCCAAAGCAAAAGAATTTGGGCACGCAGTCGCCAATAATGTGTCGCTGAGAGTCGAGGGCAATAAGGACTTTAACCTCCTCTTCCAAACTCTTTTTCCGCATGAGACCGTGGTGCGTGTGGCTGTACTCTCCTCGCTTAATGACAACGTCATAAGAGTGCGTCACGTCGCGCAACAAAGAAGTAACAACTCTAATCTCAAGCTTGGCTGGAACGTAATTGTTGTTGCGGGATAACGTGTGGCTCTCGCACATGTCGTACCAGCCGTCCTGCTTCTTGTGCTGCAGCTCGACCATGACGCTGGCCAAAATGGGCCGGCGCTGTGTGCCTGTTCCAGGAAAATGAGAAGTGCAGACCTCCGGGCTGATCAGGTACTTGGCCTTGGGCATGGCTCTGACTTCCTTGCTGGACACAAAGGAGGGGATGTTGATAGACAAGCTCGCTTCGGTTGCTTCGTCAGAAGAGCTATGCAAAGTCTCTGTTCGTAGATTGTACACAAGTGTCTCATTGCTAGCTTGGGGTGTGGTTTGAATAAGGTCGCATTCAGTAGCAGTATCAGTGACCTCGTCGCCCTTGAAATTGTCACTATCAGATTCGGTATTCAGAATAGTGTCGTCTTCAGAGTCATTGGGACTAATTTGAGAAGACGACGTCTTGTACGAGTTGGCGCTGCTGTTGTCCGAGTAGCAAGAAGAGCTTGTACCAGGTCGCACAATCAGTCTGTTTTCGGGAATTTCAATCTGGTTTGCCGCCAGCGTCGCTGAGCTGTATGAGTGATTTAACGGTTCCGTACTATAAGTGATGGACTTTTGAGCGGAAACAACACTTGCACCATCCTCAGCTTCAGAGACAGCAGTATCATATGCCTCCATGTCGTAAGTGATTGATTTTTGAGCGGAGACAAAGCTTGCACCATCCTCAGCTTCAGATACAGCAGTCTTATAATTTTCCATGTCAGAAACGCTGGCACAAGTCGAGTCAAAGTTGAAACTGTTTGGCCATCTAAACGTTGCAGGTCGCACTGCCAGCGC
Organism: Geotrichum cucujoidarum; assembly: GCA_030566025.1. Taxonomy (NCBI): domain Eukaryota; kingdom Fungi; phylum Ascomycota; class Dipodascomycetes; order Dipodascales; family Dipodascaceae; genus Geotrichum; species Geotrichum cucujoidarum. The sequence continues at coordinate 88,608 of JAJMHN010000052.1, read as the reverse complement.
CAATGACTCCGTGCTGGCTTCAGCTGCTTCTGTAAACTCTTCAGCGCCTGCCTCACTAACAGCACTTGAGAGCTGCTCATAGTTGTCTGCAGCAACATGAGTTATTACAAGTTGGTTTGCTCTAGGCATGTCTAGCTTTTCTGCCAGCTTCTGGTGCATCCTGGCCAAGTATGCCAAATCGGGATGAATTTCACTAACTTTTGGAATGGCGAGGGTCAGCATGAAATCGTCAACGTCGCTTGAGCTGCTCGAGTAGGTGCTTTCAGCGCCGCTAGTCAATAACGGACGAGTAGGCTTGCTAGCTTTGATTAACGAGTCTCCAAAGTTTGGCTTGACTTTGGTCAACCCGCTGCTAAAGTAGGTTGAACGGTAAAGCTGGTGAATGTCAGAAACCTTGTGCTCTGGCCACATCTCGGTTCCGCGAATGCAGGCACAAAGAACTCCCATAATGTATCCCATGAGTGACGACTGGTAGCCGTCTTCCATGCAGTCAAGGGTGCGTGGGTAGCTCTTGGAAATCCATAGTGTGCCACCGGTAGTGCCAGTTGGCTCAGCCTGAATGCCAAATGGTCTGCATAGAAATCTGACTTGTGTGTCGGTAGCAAGAAAGCCTACAGTGACTTCATGCATGGCCATAAAGTTGACTTGCTGTCGGACAAGCTCCAAGACATAGTTTTTCTTGTCGCTTCTAGGGAAAAGCAGAGCGTTGAAAAAAGACTGGTCTTCGGCAAAGGCGGGAATTTCATGGTCGTGAACATGCATGGAGACCATCAGCTCAGTGTGAACAAACTTTTTGGGTCCGCTCCGTTTGAACTTTCCCCTGACCTGCTTTCCGTTTTCAGTCCGCTCAGTTGTAGTAACTTTAGCGCGGCAGAAAGCAGACTTTACGTCGTAAATGTAAAAGTCCGGAATTCCAGTCTTGTCGTTGGCCCTGGCAGAGTGCGCAACAACTTTAAGCTTTTTAGGAAAGATTTCGTTGCTCTTGATTTCGATTTGGCCTGGCATGAAGCTTCCACGCATTTTCTTTTTGAAAATGACTTGGCCGTCATTGTTAAGATCGTCGGCGGTTTCCAAGTACTGGTCCATTTCTTGCAAGGAAGCAATAGCGGTGTCGGTAGTAGCATTTGAACGAAGAAAGTCAAGCTCTTCTTGAACAAGGCTTTCAAACCCGTCCCAGTGCTCAACGTGGTCAAAAGGCTCACTTGGAAGAATATTTTGGCTTTGGCCCAAAGAGTTGGGCATGCGTGTGCCGTCCAAATATCTCGACATTGCTTATGAACAATATTGGTGATGTGATAATAAGTAATAATTCTGCTTATGATTTATGATTTTTTTTACTAGGTAAAAATTGCCCGGTTCGTGGCAAGGAGCTCCTTTATATACCCTGAGCAAGAATAGATACAGACTGTTCTGGCTGCACTTGTTAGCTTCCAACTCTTTTTTTTTTTGCAGGGCTTTGGGCCGTAGTGGTTGCACACGTCTTAGCGAGAAGCTTATTCTTCTTACTGGAAGGTTTCATGGGCTCTTCCTGCGACTTTTGCATCCCACTCGGCACCACAGGAAGAGACTGCTTGCCAAAGTTTGTTTCTTCTGGTGAGGCAGCCCGTAACTTATTTTTTACTATTTTGCTATCTATTAACTTATTATACGCCTGGAAGCTGGATGCCGGAGTAGAACAACAGCCGTGCGTGTCTTGTGCGGCTTGTACTTCCTTCCAACTTGAACTTGAAGTTTCAAGGCCGCGATCTCAAAGATTTCTAGAGGCCAGAAGGCTTCAGGCCGCCTGAAATATATCCATGCACCTGGAAAATTTGGTAGAGTTCTGAAAATGTGATACAGCTGTCAGCTGCATCCGTTGAACTCACAAGTGCTCTTAAACTGCATATGCACCAGCATCTTCTAGCTGTCATTTTTCAAAGGGAATCTTTACGGCTCTGATATTGTAGTGTGTAATGCAAATTCACGGCTGTATAGTTCATGTAGACTGAATGGTACACAATAATGTTCTAAGGATAATAATAAAGTAAATAAATCAGAATGGTGTTGTTTTGTTTTCTTTCTTTTGAGTTTTTCACTTGTCCAACAAGTCTGCATCCTGGTCGTCGCTGTCATGGAGCTTAAATGGATCAGACTCTTGGTCGCTTTGGTGCTTTTCTTTCTCGCCAAACTCCTTGCTGCCTGAACTGGACTCCTCCAAGGTGACTGCAGATGCATCAGGTGCAGTCGAGTACAAGTCTCTTGCCTTTTTGCCGGCAGCCAATGAGGGTGCATTTGCTGCACTTTCCAGATCGTCATCCAAGGAACCACGAGCATACCTGTCTGAGTCAATACTTTCGTCGTCTGACACTTCAAACTCGTTCAAGTACGCCAACTCGTCGCCTTCTTCGTCGTCGTCATGTCCGTGGCGGTTAAGCAGGGGGTTGAAAGCGTATGAGCTGGAGCCATCCTTAGAACGGCGACGGTGAGCAATGTAGAGGTAAGCAGACACGCTACCAATGAACAGAATAATAACGAGAGCAGAACCGTAGACCCATGCGGCAGTGTGGCCAGACATGCCAAAAGTAGGAATCATGGACTCACTATGATGGTGCTCTTCGGACTCGTCTGCGCCCTTGTCAGTATCCTCTTCAGGAGCATGTTCCTCTTCCTCATCGGGAGTCTCCGAAGTCTCTGTTGCGGCAGGAGTGGCAGACGTGGCTGATGCAACATCCGATGTAGCGGGACTGGTAGTGGACGTGGCTTCGGGCGATGAGGTAGAGGATACTGAAATACTGCTGGCAGCACTTGAAGCCGAAGTGGGCTCTGCTGCGCTAGAAGTTGAGCTGGACGTTTGACCGTCACCTTCCTCAGTCTCCCAATTGTCTCTATTACCGTCACTCTCACCGTTGGGCTTGACCAGTTTTCCGGGGCCTGGGAAAACCAGGGCCTTTTCAGAATCCACACTTTCGCCCCAAAGCTGCAACTGCCAATCAATGAGTCTGGCATCACCATGGCCGCCTTCGGCGTTTCTCACTCGCAAAGTCCACTCTCCAACAGCATCTTCGTTCCAATGAACAACCGACATGAATTTCCAATTTCGCACGCCAGCAGGGCTGTTGTCCATGTGACGGGTAGGCATGACGTTGGACACAACTCCTGATGGCGACACCAAATCCATGGATAATTCACCTCGGCGGGCGGCGTCTGCATTAACCAACACGTTGACATGCTCCAGTCGGCCAAAGTTTGCTTTTGACAATTGCTCAGCAGTAACGTTAGTCTTGAACTCAACTTCTCTGCCGTCACTGGGAATAGTAGTGTCGGTCTTCTTCACTGCACAGTGACACCAGGCTTGTGGCTTCACCAACTCCCAGGTGCGAGCGCGATCAACAATGCTGTAGGCATCAAGCTTGCCAAATCCGTACATGTGGTGAAACTGCTTTCCAGGAACAGTTTCTTGCCAACCGGGATCCTTTAGCGCAAATGGCACAGCCGTGTCGAAACTCAAGTACTGCAAATCCCTCCATGTGAGTTCTGGCCTTACTTGGAGAACCAGCGCAAAAATTCCTGCAGCAATGGGAGCAGCAGCAGAAGTACCGCCATGTCTGTCGGTACATTTTCCGTTAACGTCAGTGGTATGAATGAAATCGCCACTTCCCGAAGAATACGTCACCACCATGTTGCCCGAGCAAGACTCAGAGTAACCAGGGTGCATTCCACGTCTGTCGATAGAAGCCACTGTAATAGAGTAGATACTGTTGGTGTAGCCGTCAAAATTGCAGTTATCCTGGTAGTTGCCTCCGTTTCCAGCGGCGAAAACGTACAAATTGCCTTTACCACCACGTCCGTTTTGAATGGCATTCAACATGGCCTTCTTTACAACTTCTGGCGGACCCTCCATAGTCTGTCCGTCGTCGGAAGGGCCCCAAGAGCAAGAGTAAATGTCGTTTTCCTGCATGGCAAAATTAATCGCCAGAGCTTCGTCAGCTGGCATGATTCTCTTGGACAAAATGCGGATACCAGCAACTTTAGAATCGTATGCGACACCGACGCCACACATGTTGTTTCTTCCGGCCGCGATTTCGCCAGCGCATCGAGTACCGTGCCTGTCGTCAGAAAGTCTTGGCTTGGGAAGTGGACCGGGGTCGTTGAAATCCCAACTTCCTTCAGGAAAAAAGTTGTCCTTCAAGTCGTCACCATCAAGGTCAAGACCGTCGTCAATGACTGCCACTTTGACGCCTGCTCCGGTGACATTTTGCAGCCAGAGACCCGTCACGTTAAGGTCGTGCCCCGGCTGTACGGGGTTGTACAGGTGCCATTGCTCTGGGAACAAGGGATCTTGTATATTCAGATCATGAGCAAGCTCTTTAGCAGCATCAAGAGAAGAATCGACAGCTCTTTCAAGGGGTATTGGCGAGCGCTTGTGCAACTGGCGTGGGTGAAGAATTTCCAGAGAGATTACCCCAGAGTCGGTGAGAGGGCTCCTCTTTTGCAAATGTTGTGGCAAATGCGGACCAAAGTCTTGTAACGTGTCAGCCAGGTCTGCCGGAATCGAAAACAGGTGGTGGTTTGGTATCGACTCTAGCGGCTGCTCATAAGTCCAGCCCCGGGCGTGGTTTTGAAATGTGGAACATGGATCTTCTAGTGTGGACTGGCTGACTTCCACTGCAAGATAAACTTTGTCCAAGTCGCGCAAAACGTGCGTGCGGTCGGAGGCGCGACACACCCCAGCCAACAAGAAGACCAGCCAGCTGAATCCATATAACCTAGTCATTATTCCTGGCACGACTAGTCTGGTAAACGTAGAGAGAATGAAGTTAAATTAAATCACATAAAACATATGAGGTGGACAATCGCAGGCGCAGGGTAATTACCTAATCGGACCGACAACAAAATTTCAGCGCCAGCGTTACGACCATCTGAACCGCCACAACTTAGAACACGACGATGGGCAAGCCAATTACTCCGGAACTCAAGAAGGTGAGTAGACAGTGGTGGATTTGGGTGGTAGATACGGGTTTGTGCAAGATCTGCTTCCAGGATGCTGTTTTCTAACGTCTTTTTTCAACATAGTACATGGACAAGAAGTTGTCTGTGCAGCTCAACGGCTCGCGACAGATCATTGGTATCCTGCGGGGATACGACGTGTTTCTGAACATTGTCCTTGACGAGGCCGTCGAGCAAAAGCCTAATGGCGAGCACGTCAAGGTAGGAACTACCGTCATCCGCGGTAACTCGGTTGTCCTCATGGAGGTAAGTTTTTGCTACGCGCTTTTAATTTTTTTTTGATTCGCAGTATGAAGGACTAACAGCAGCAGGCTCTTGAGAGAATCTAATACTTACATGTCCATCTATTTATTTATTCGTTACGTCGCCTATAATACTAGCAATGCACAACAATACAGTTTTGTTTATCCAACCAGTCCGTTTATCAACCGCAAAAGAGTAGGGATAATTCGCCATCCCACTCGAGACCAGCTTCACTGATTCGTAGAGTCGAATTTGTAGTACATCCAAAGACAATCTCGTTCGAGTAGTTATCGAATTCATGCACCGTGGGCATTTTTTAATCGAAGCGCAACAGGGAAGACACCTTGTCACCATTGGCATTTGTCATGGCTCATGCCGCTCTGATTCGGGACAAGGTAACGAGAGTACACCCCAGCATAGTGTGGAAATGCGATCTGGGAAACAATTTGTCGGCCGAGGAGCTGTGACGAAAAGCCCACACCGAGGTACAGGGTCATGAGATGCGACACTGGCACTCGCTGGGTATCGACGGCTGTAGGTGATGCGAGTCTTTGGGCTCTCGTCCTTTTCAGCCTGGCCGGGGAGGCGGAACATACGACCGCGCTGGTCTTGTTAGGATGTACGTACATACGGCGTTGAAATTATGGGCGCATGTGACGTACTAACTGCCCGTCTATCCGGATTCACCTCAACTCACAGCGAACGGCACAGCTCTTTCGGTAGCATTCGAACATAGGTATCAAGAGCTGTGATCCGTTCGATATGACGTCTGACTCAATGCTCCCATGACCGGTGCTCGGTGCCCAGTCTCGGGCCGTGGACACAGAGGTTGCGCACCAGCTTACATTGGGACTTGGGCGATGTCGTTGAGTTTAAATTAAATCCGCTACTTGATCCGGCCCAGTCACGGATTCTCGATACCGCTGAAATATATTTAAGGCACCGCATTTCCTATCCAAAAACCTTTGTTTTTCCACTTAAAAAACATCAATCGCTTCAATAAATTCACTATGTCAGCTTTTGCAGCAGCTTCTTTTTCGTCAGCGCGTTACCACTCGGCGCGCCCCACCTACCCCGCATCGCTCTACAAAACCATCCATGAGTACCACAAGGCTCACTCCGATTCTAATGAACTGGCAGTAGACATTGCCTGTGGCACAGGCGAGGCCACCTTTCCTGAATTGCAGTACTTCGACAAGGTAATTGGCATGGATACCAGTGCCGTCATGGTCGAATCGGCTCGCAAAGCGTACCCGAACATTGACTTTGTCGTTTCCAGCGCTGAGACTTTTGTGGACAGCGCAAAGCTTTCCAAGGAATCTGTTGATTTGGTCACTGTCGCCGAGGGTATCCATTGGTTTGACCTTCCTGTTTTCATGGCCGAGGCACATCGTGCTTTGAAGCCCAATGGAACTCTTGCGTTTTGGGGCTATTGCGACGCAGTCGTGACGGGCTACCCCAATGAAACCAAGGCCATTCTCGAACTGTGCTATGGCAAAGATAAATTGGGCCCTTATTGGCAGCAACCTGGTCGCAATCTCCTCAGAGACCGCATTCCATACGAACTGCCTGCTGACTTGTTCAAGGATGTTGAACGTTATGAGAACGTTGTTTGCACAGAGAGCAAGCCCGCTGCCAAGGGAAACTCAGATACATTTGCAATGACTAAAATGACTACCGTCAAGGCACTCCAAGAGTATGTCAAGACCTGGAGTGCGTGGCACAACTGGGAGGTGGCCCATCCCGGCGCTGAAGACATTGTTAAACAATGTTTTGATAATCTAAAGGCTGGCAACAAATGGAAGGACGACACCCAGGTAGAGCTTAAGTGGGACTCTTTCCTCGTGATGGCTACAAAGAAGTGACTTACTTCACCGAGACATGCTGCTCAATTTACATAACTCTGACGTTGTCTTCATTTTTTGTAAAGGCCAGTCATTTATTACAATCGATAAAAATAAAAATAAAAATATTTCAATCAATTCACACTGGTCAATTGTAAGTTGATTTGGCATAAATGAAGCCGTCTTCGGTCTGAACGGAACCCGGGTGCAAAATATTATTTGGACGGAGTCAAGAAAATATACAAATAACAAAAGCAGGTTAAGAATCAGGTAGTGTCCATCAAATCCCAGGATTCTCTTTATTAAATTATTACAAACGCTGCTTTACTACTCAAATGATACGATCGTAAGAATGAAAATTTCTTTAACAATTACCGTTGTTGTTAGTTGAAACTTGAAGGCAGATTCCTGTAGCTACCTTCACAATTCACTGCATGTTACCATTTTCAATATTCACGTACAAACCATTCAGCATTGGCCATGATTTTCCTCCAATGGTTTCAAAGAAAGTTTTAATTAGTAATTTGAGTAAGATGCAAATTGTAACATGCCGGCAGGAACGCTGGAGCTATTTTTCTCAAGGATTAGGAGTGCAGGGTTTCAAACTCGAACTTCGGCTAACTACCTTGCAATCTCTATTAGACGCCGTAGCTGGATAATAACTATTAGTTACGGATCGTTGCCGGTCTTTGTCAAGGCGTTGGTTACGTAGTAACTTTGCTGAAAAAAGGCTGCCCATAAGTCACGTTAGTAGTAGAACTTAAGGAATTACATTTCAGCCAACGGCGCTGTGAATAGTGGGCACCTGTCAATAAACAAACCATCTCCGAAGTTCGGACAGGGCCCTATCTCAGGGCTGTCCAGGGCATCGCCAAATAACTTCTGGTTGCCTTAATCTCAAGAAGGCTCACCAGGCCCAACCCAAATTTAAATCCGCTGAAAAAGTTGGGACCTGGCGAAGCTCCGAGTCTCGCACTTACAAGAAATTGGCATCCCTCGAAGAATTCCAGCCTCCCTGGAGGCTATATATTTGCTCGCAATGCGCAGAACCTGTTACTGATTTCATCGCGTGAATAACAAATTAAAACCATCTTTTATTTACTATGTCAGCTTTTGCAGCCTCTTCCTTCTCTTCCGCCCTTTACCACTCGGCTCGCCCCACGTACCCGGCCTCTCTATTCAAAATCATCTATGATTACCACAAGGCCCACTCCAGCTCCAACTCGCTAGCAGTTGACATTGCATGCGGCACTGGTGGCGCTACTGCTCCTCTAAAGCAGTACTTTGACAAGGTGATTGGCATTGACAACAGTCCTGGTATGATTCAATCGGCGAATAAAGCATTCCCCGACCTCGACTTTCATGTCTCCAAGGGCGAGACATTCATGGACGCTGCCAAACTTGCTCCTGGATCCATTGATTTGGCTACAGTCGCTCAGGGTATCCACTGGTTTGACTTTCCTGTTTTCATGTCCGAGGCCCATCGGTCTTTGAAGCAGGGCGGTACTCTTGCGTTCTGGGGCTACTGCGATCCCGCCATTACCAACTACCCCAGGGAAACTGATGAGCTCCTTGAGCTGAGCTACGGCAAGGACAAACTGGGACCCTACTGGGAACAGCCCGGTCGAGGTCTCCTCAGACAACGAATCCCATTCGAAGTGCCCAAGGATCTTTACAAGGATGTTCAGCGCTACGAGAATGTTGTTTGCAGCCAGAGCAAGCCCGCTCTCGATGGTGGCTCGGACAAGTTTGTCATGGTCAAGCAGACCACCTTTGGAGCCCTCAAGGACTACGGGAAGACGTGGAGTTCGTGGCACAACTGGAAAACTGCCAACCCCGAGATCAGGGACATTATGGACGAGTGCTTCGACAAAATGATGGCCAGAAACAACTGGAAGGACGACACTGAGATTGAACTTAAGTGGGATGCGTTCATCGTTTTGGCTACCAAGAAATAATCTCATTGCCCTGTCCTACACCTAGTACAAAAACTGAGTTCCACATGCCGTAGAGCGTACTGATCTAGCTTGTAGTGACATCAATATATTTATTCATTACCTATCAAGTAACAATTAATTCGTTTTCGGTTTTTGTTCATTTGTCGCTCACAAACCCGTCCTCTGCCTTTCGCTGTTGCTGTGCCGCCAGTTCGAGCCGTCGCTCGGCCTCCTCCTTCAGCAGCTGTTCGTCGTACATGTTGTCGACTAGCTTTCCGCCAAAGTATGCAACGGCCATGGTCGTGAAGCCAATGTAAAGGCGGCCATTACGGGGCAGCGAGTTGTACTTTTGCCAGAGAGACACTAGAAAGGTTAGTCTTTTGTGCGGAAATGGCGTCGCCCTGCCAACATAAGGACCTAAATTTCTAGTAGAAGAGTAACTCATAAAACAAACATCGACTTACTGTTGGTTGTTCTTGCAGACGCACTGCTAGATCAAGATGCTGTGGTTGTTGAGTGAAAGAAGTGGTAGAAACAAAATCTTGAAATTTTGTTAAGCCTGTTGTTGATAAACCGCCATACTGTGCACTGATTCTACGGATACATTTTACCATAAACAACCTGGCAATGCTTGAAAGGAATAACTGGTTTCTTCAAATATACGGATATTTTTTGCCAAAGCCCTGGGGAGGGTTTTCAAGGTTACGGTGACTGGCTATGACGAGATCCATCTAGAACGGCGTAGTGTACGGCCAAATTCTGTAGCACTTTTTTTGTAACCTTCTCTGACAAAAGTTTCCAACCTAACACAATTCCAGCAGACTTTGCCACCATTGACCCATACCACTCGCTAGATCCAGTTCACGTCTGAAAGCAGCATTGTTGAACGATGAAGGTAAGCTTGCTGCAAGGAACATTGGCAGTCCATTTCTAACCCTCTCAGCAACGTCTCAGTTACTTTGACTTGCAGCTCATTACTCATGAGCTGAAAGCTCAGATCACAAACTATAGACTATCAAACATTTACGACCTTCTAAGCACGCCAGGGTTCCTTCTCAAGTTTGCAATTCCTGATTCCAAAAAGCTTTTGATTGTCAATCCCGGATTCCAGATTCATCTCAGTGAGTTTACGCGAGACACTGAGCCGACCCCCGGAAACTTTGTCGTTAAACTGCGCAAACACTTGAAAACTCGACGACTCAAGCGCGTAGCTTTAGCAAAGGGCGACCGTGTACTCATCTTCTCCTTCAGCGATAACTATGCCTTCCACCTTGTGTTTGAATTCCATTCGGGCGGCAACATGATTTTGTTAGACGAGCAATTCAGAATTATGTCTCTTCTCAAGACTGTTAGAGAAGAAAAGACTACGGGCGCTCCCACCGAAAGATACGCAGTTGGAAGTGTTTACGATGTTGAAGGTTTATTGAACGGCACAGAAGATGAAGACGAAGTTTTTGAGACCGAAACCTTGAAGGGATGGATTGATTCAGCCAAGGCAGACAAGGCAGAAGGCAAGAAGAACAAGCGCAAAAAGGGCTTGGAACTCAGAAACTTTCTGTACGCCAAACTTCCACAACTTTCCTCTAGTTTATTGGAAGAGAGTTTGATAAAACACAAGATCGATCCAGCTTTGGACGCGACGAGTGCAGACTTGTCGGATGATGTTTTGAAGTCTATCACCAATGCAATCAATGATACATTTGCTTCTGCCAAGGCGCTTCTTTCCCAAGACAACACAGCCGGTTACATCATTACTGAAAAGAACAAGTATTATGAAGGCGAGTCCACCGAATCCCCCGAGTTCATCGACCCAGTACCAATCGTGCAAGCCGGTACATTTGCTGACCCTCGAAAAATTGAATGGCTCTACGTCGACTACCAGCCCTTCAAGCCCTCCTCAACTACTCCTCTCGTCAAACTTGACAGTTTTAACAAAACAATCGACTACTACTACAGTACCATCGAAGCTGCAAAGGCTTCTGTCAAGGTTCTGACCAAGGAGCAAGCGTTGGAGCGTCGTTTGGAAGCAGCACGAAACGAAAAACAGAAGCGTATCGATGGCCTTACAGCAGTACAAGAGCAAAACCAAAAGCTGGGTCTTGCATTGCAGCACCACAGTGATTTGGTGGAAGAAGCGACTGCCGCCGTGCGCTCGTTCATAGATAGAAAGCTTGATTGGAAAGACATTGAGCAATACATCAAGTCTGCCCAAAAGTCTGGCAACACTGTTGCGCAGTTAATTGTGCTTCCCCTTGATTTGGGAAATAACAAGATCAAGCTTTCACTTCCCGACCCTGATTACGAAGTTGAAGAGGAGAGCGACAGCGACAGGGACAGCGAGAGTGACTCTGAGTCAGACAGCGAGTCTGACGAAGATGCAGAATACAAGAAGAAAGACAAGAAGCCCAACCGCCGTCTCAAGGTCGAAGTTGACCTCGGTCTTTCTGCCTGGGCAAATTCCCGTGCATACTTTGATAACAAGCGTGTTGCCCGTGCCAAGCAGGAGCGTACCGCCGAATCAGCCACGAAAGCACTCAAGTCAGCTGAAAAGAAAATTAAGCGAGACATTGCTGCATCTAGGGCTCAGGACTCCAAGACCCACGGTCTTCGCAACTTTAGAGAAGCGTTTTGGTTTGAAAAGTTCTACTGGTTTGTCTCTTCAGATGGATACCTTGTTTTGGGTGGCCGCGACAACATGCAAAATCTCCTCTTGTTTAGAAGATACTTCCAAAAGGGAGATATTCTTGTTACAGCCGATGTTACTGGAGCTTCAATTGTGGTCATTCGCAACCACTTGGCTCCCCAAGGCATCATGGACATTCCCCCGAGTACCATTACTCAGGCTGGTTCCTTTGCTGCTGCGTCTTCTCAAGCATGGGAAAACAAGGCGGTGCCTACCAGTTGGTTTGCCAAATTTGATCAAGTCGAAAAGGTCACCAAAGAAGGCGAGCTTGTCAAGGACTTGGTTAATTTGGAGGTCAAGGGCGGTCGCAATGTTATTGTCGGCATGAGACCTGAAATGGGACTTGGTTTCATGTGGCTTCTCAAGGACCCTATCGTTGACGGCGTTGATCCTGATGAAGTAGAGCAGAGTGTTGAGGATGCTGAAGCTTCTACCGCTGATTCTAAGCAAGCTGAGGACGAGGAAGAGAGCGAGGCGAAGGAATCACCCAAAAAGGATGAGGAATCTGACGACTCTGGCTCTGGTTCTGACTCTGACTCGGATGATGATCTTTTCCCCGACACTCAGCTTCCTCAAAACCTGGCGGCCGGTCTAGCTCACCAAGAGGAAAGTGATGAAGACACTACTGGAACTCCTTTCAAAACTGATGAGGAGGAATCTGCATCTGAAAATGAGTCAAACACTGGTAGTGTTGAAAAGGTGGAGAACGGCATCTCAAAACTGAACGTTGACGATCAGAAAATCGATGAGTCTGACGATGAAAACGATGAGGAGGAGGTGAACAAGAGCTCAACAGCTGAGGAGGCTCGCATTGATTTAGAGAGACGGCTTGAAATGCTTTCCGGAAACCAGAAAAAGAAGTCTGGTGGCGCACAACAGCAACCTCCAAAGGTCAGAGGCAAGAAGGGCAAGATGAAGAAGATGCAGACCAAGTATGCTGACCAAGACGAAGAGGATCGTCAAAAAAATCTTGAGAAACTTGGTACCATCAAGAGCGACAATGCTGCCAAGTCCAAAAAGGAAAAGGAAGCAGAGGCCAGAGAGCGTCAAAAAGCCTTTGAGCAACAACGCAAGGAGAGACTTAAGAAGGCCGAGGAAGCAGAGCTCAAAAAGCTCATGGACTATGATCAGAACGAAGATTTGTCGGAATTGCCTCATCCTGCAAACGTTTTGGTTGGCAAGCTCAAGCCTGGTGATGAACCTGTTGCCGCCATCCCTACATTTGGAAGTTGGCCTGCCATTACAAAACTCAAGTACAAGATCAAGTTCACTCAGGGCAACACCAAGAAGGGAAAAGCCATCAAGGATATTCTTTACGGCATTTCGCAATCTAAAACCGATGCTACGCAATCTGATACTGACATGGCTTGGCCCGCTGAGATCAACTTGATCAAGGGCTTGACAGCTTCTGAAATTGCAGGACCAATTGCAGTTTCCAAGATGTCCTTCCAGCTCCCGGGTATCGCTAATGACAAGTCCAAGTCCAATGGCAAGGGAAAGGCAAGCAAGGGTCCTGCTAAGGGACCTGCCAAGGGCAAATCAAAGAACAAAAAGAAATAGTAATACTATGTATGTATATAAATTATTGGAATTGACGGAGACGCTCGGTGAGCTTGCCTCTTGCGAATTGAAAGACGTTTTGTAGACCTTGTTCGGACAGGTCAATGTTGTTCAAGGATGGTTCGTTGGTGGGGGCTTTTGATGTTCGTGCGGCAATGACGACGGGGTCTACTTCGAGGATGATGCCAGAGTCGACGGTCTCATCAATTGCAAGTGCGACAAGGTCGTAGTTTTCGAGGATCGTTCGCTTGTCGACGGAATGGCTGAGGAGAACGTCCAGGGCGTCGCGGAGACCCACCACGACCTGGTAGAGCATGGCCTCGTTCTCGTTCAGACTGGAGGCAACAATGTAGATTATAACGTCGACGATTTGCTTGTACACAACAACGTGGTTATCGTAGATGATCACATCAGCGTTCTGCTTGTTGGTTTTAGAGAACAAGCCCTTCTCAAAGGCCTTCTGCTCTTTCACGGTGCTGGCGGCAGGAGTCGACGCAGAAGCAGCAGGGTCGGCATGAGGAGCTTGGTAGTACTTGGCAAACACGCGGTTGCCCTCGTTGTCCAGGATCAAGGTGGCCTTGACGGAATATAGTGAGAGGTCGGCCATGGCGTTTGTGTATGTGTATAAATGCGCGTGGGTATGTGAGGTTCGTAGGTGTTTGATCTCCAAAGATGAAAAGGTGGTCTTAATTTTGTATGGGGAGGGTGTTTTGGACACGACTTCGTGGCCGGGTAAGGGCAATTTTTCAAAGTAAGGCCCACAAGCGCCAATTTTAACGCCAAACTCGAAACCAACAACATCACGACCGGTTCTACGCGTTACAGCCCAGGAACAAGCGCGTTTTCAGATCAAGCGATCAGTCTAACTGCAAATAAATTGAGCTAATCACTATAAAAATGAGTTCCGACTTTCATTTCTCGCTCCTGCGGATCTCCACAGCACAAATATTCCGCGCGGCAGGCATCGACCGGTGTAATCCTACCGTGCTAGACACCGTGACAGACATTGTCATGCGCCATCTACTCTTATTATCCAACACATGCACCGAGCTCTCGTCAGCAAGTGGGCGCTCAGAAGTCAACATTACAGACCTGGCCGAGGCTATGGTCTCCATTGGCCTCATTCGCCCCGCACCCGTCATTGATACCTCAGCAGTCGAGATTGTAGCTGAAGAACTCGCAGAAGGAGACGATGTTGAACCGCCATTAACGTCGCCGGAAATTGCTGGATTCATAAAGTTTCTCGACTGGGCTAAGGGACAAGTTCCAGCCGACGCCCGCACAATTTCACGCATGGCTGTGCCACAGGGCCCATCATTATCAAATACTTCCAGCACAGCCGTTGTACCGACATTATCAGCGCCACCAGGAGGTGCTCCAGATGCTGCACCCGAGACGTCTACAGGCAATCTAGAAAGTGCACCAAACCCGCTAGACCCTACAACACAGTCAGCCGCCACGAGTATACCCCCAGTCGTCTCTGGAGAATGGCTCACGGCACTTATGCGGAAACAGGTCAAGGTCGGGCACGAGAAGCGGTTCCAGGGCACGGTGCTCAGCGAAGATGACTCGGAAGTTCAAAACGATTACAAAATTGCAGGAGGACCGGCGTCGCTGGAAGAGGCCATGGAGTACTTCGATACCCACAAAACCCTGGAAACATCAATTGCATAATTCACACAATACTTATTTATTATTAATTCCATTCACCTGATATTCGATATTCCTTATTCGACCCAAAACTTGTGAGTTGCATTGACTGTGATTGTGCGCGTTGAAGATGAAGCGGCACAACAACCAGCCAGACAGCGAGACCGACGGTACCCTTTCCCGAGTTCTGCAGTTGCTTCTACGTCACATGCTTCTTCTGACAACGAGAGTCAATTGCAACCGCAGCCCAGGAAGTTTCGCCGTCCGAGGCTCGTGACCTTGCAAGTGTATACTGTTCATGTCATAGTCACGTGCCTGTAATAACGCCGTGCCAACTAAATCACGGTGTATTCGAACCACGTGATCAGGATACATTGTGAATGATGTTATCGCAGTCAGGGTCGATGCACCATCATTCCAACTATGCCCCGGATTCCTGGCAGTACAGCCTCTAAGACTGCCATGTCTCAGGGTCTCAAACTCAATTCCTGCAATTATTATAAATAGTGGCGGTTTTCTACAATTTATTCTTCTTTTCTTTTCCTTCTCATCACCAACAGCTTATTCTTTATTCAACAATCATGGTTAATCAAACAGCTTCCAGACCTAGTGTCAACAACAACCAAACCAACTTCCAGGTTCACCAGCCTCAGGCTAAAGGTGACAACTACAACCAAGTTCAGCTTGTCGAGCTCCGGCTACGTGAGCTCCAAGCTGAACGCCGCAAGGCCTACCAAAACGAAAAGTGGGGCGAGGTCGAGGAGTACCGTCTTTTGATTGACGGGCAGCAGATGTTGCTGGCAATCGCCAAGTTTGATCACTGCTTCTCGGTCTTGGAGACGTCCCATGGTACTGAGACCAAGCCATTCAGAGTGCAAGCTCTGGCTGACATCTCGACTCAGCTCATCAAGCACGAGGACAATGAGTACTTTAAGATGGACGACAAGAAGTTCAAGCTTCTGACCAAGGAGTTTTTGACTCCTGTGACAAAAGACAAGGCTTCTAAGGACATCTTTTTATATTCCCTGCACTCCTTGGTGCTACTCTTTATTCATGACAGGGACAGCTACGAGAAGTACGTCTCTGCTGAGCTCCTTCCCAAGCTCCGTACCTTGATCAAGGACGCCGAAGAGCTTGAAAGTGACATTCTCAGTGCAGTCATCAATGCTTTCACAGCCCTCCAGTTTTTCCTGTGCTTGGACACTGGCTCCCTAGAGTCTGAGACTCAAAGCGACATTGCAATGCTATTTTCATTCCTTGAGAACTCTTCTGACGAGCATCTCAACCAGCTGACAATTTCTTCTTTGAGCGTGCTTGTGTTTTACTCCCAAGACTGGAACGACGCAATTGAAAGTCTACTGCCCCAGCTTGTGGAGATTTACGACTACAAGCCCATTACCACCCAGCGCAAGCTTGCCCAGCTTTTTGCGTTCTTTTACCACATTTACGACTTTTCTGAAGACTTTGCTCTCAACAACACCTCCTCTACCTACCAGCTCTCTATTGCTACCGTTGACAGCGGTGACTTGCTGCACCTGCTGCACGACACGCTTGACAAGTTCACAAAGGAGCTTGACCAGCCTTCCATTGACTTGCTCAAGAACTGTATCTCGTCCATCAAGTTTGCCCTCTTGCCTACCGACGGCACCGAAATCACGGGCACCTACACCGACCACGAGCAAAACGTCATGGAGTTTGACGACGCCCTGGCACTCGGCTCCAAGCTCAACAAGAAGATGACGCATACCTCGTGGCTCCGCCTACTTGCCCTTGACTCAGTCAACTGGGCGCTGAAGCAATTCCTTGTCGAGTGGATCGAGCTCAACCTGCTCGTGCGCACGGCGTTCCAGTCGACCAGCGTGCAGTCCATCCGCTACGCCAAGCGCAACGCCCGCAACGGCGTCCCACGCTACGCTCATTTCAGGGATGCCAATTACCTCAACTGGGCGACAGAAGACGCCGCAGTGCTGGAGAGCGAAGACCGCTCGCATGACAGGTACCATAGGATCATGGCTGAGACGAAGCGCAACGACAAGATCAGCACGAAGGCGCGCCACGCTGAAAGAAGCGCCAAGGGCGACTTCTAACTCAACCACATTTTCTTTTTTATTCATTCATTTGCTATTCCCGCTGCATCATTGGTTTTTTTTTTTAGAGAGCCTGTTCCGAGTTCTTTTTTTTTTTTTACAACGCTTGCATATTATTTATTTCAACTCCATAATTACATAGTTAACCGTCTGGTTTTCTAATTAAAATACTAATTTTTTTTATTTTTATTTTTTTATTTACATCGATCATGATATGGATCCAAGGCCTGTCAATCATAGATTGTTTAATTTGTTGCAAAATGCGGGTTTTGAGACTTTGCTTCAATCGGGTCTCCATCGATGATCTGTAAAGTTGAGCTTGGGCCCCAAACGCCCAAAGCTTTACAAGCGTTGTATTTTTCTCGGTACCAGCTTTTTCTACTCACGCAGAATAGGTTTTATTATAAAATTGCTTCATCAAGATTAATGATAGTGTAAAGGTAATATATTGGTACAAAATAAATCAGTATACAGAATTAAAAAGTAGCGGAGGGGAGGGGCATGAACTTGATGACTATTGGAGGGAGTGATTGAAGGACAGGTTTTGTGAATAACAAGAGAATACATCTCCAAAATTAGGTATGTAAAAAGAATTTCCGGCAGAGTAAGTAGAAGAAAAACAAAGCCCTGTAAAATACAAGTTAAAGTGAAATAAGAAAACAGAATGGGGTTCGTGTGGAAAGAGGTGAAGAAAAATAAGGGGCGAAAAAGCATGTAGGTAGATTCCCATAAAGATATTAGTTTTCAGTTAATAAAAAAAACAAAGTCGAAAACAAAAAGAGGGGGACCAAAAAAAAAAAAAAAAAAAAAAAAAAAAAAAAAAAAAGATTAGAATAGTTTCGTATCATCAATAAAAAAAAAAAAAAAAAAAAAATATAACTGCTGGAAAGGACAACGCAGTTGACATGCCACCAGGGGTCAAGCTTTTAGAACATTGGGTCTGGGGTTCTAGGAAATGGCCGGGGAGCGCACTTGCTTGATTGTATCATTACCCAGTAAACCACCATTGTCAGTATGTGCTCTCACAGCGCCGGGGCGCCCGGAGATCACGGTCGGCACTGCCAACTGGTTAGTCTTGGCCAGGAGATCGGCGCTGGGCTCCGAGCTAGTACTCAGCCGTTGCTTCTCGTCCATGAGAGAGGTGGGGATGGGCATGTCGTGCTCCATAATGTACTGCTGGATCTTGTTGAGAATCTCCTTGGACGAAGAGTCAGCGCAGGTGGTCATGATGTTTGTGCCTGATAGAATTTCGAGGACTTCGTGGGGGACCTTGGCGTATCGGTCGTGCTCCTTGATCAGGATATCAACGGCCTCGATCGCCAAAAAGTAACCCTCACTGCTATCTTGAGCACCTTCCTTTCGCTTGGGATAGAGTATGTTTGGCGTAATCACAGTAGACAAGTTGTGAATGTCCATTTTACTGCCACTCTCTTCGTCGATATGGGAGAAAGAAGCGGTCCAGTAGAGAAAATAAAAGAGTACTTCCATGACATCACGATGAGCACTTGGAAGCAGGCAGCAGATGAGATGCATCACTCTCTTGCGCTCCTCGATATCGTCAATCTCCTGAGACGTCAACCAAAGTTTTTGCAGTTTGAAAGTGAGAAGAGAATCAGGCAAGTCACGCAAGTATTTCTTAAACAAGGCAGCAAGCTGGATAGGGTTTTCTTCAGTGAACATACCAGTCTTGCCCGGTGTCTTGTCAGCCATTTCAGCAAGCTCCTTGGACCGCCGAATGTTACCATTTTTGCGGAAAATTCCCTCAATCGACATGTCCATTTGTCGCATGGCGGAAATGCACTCGTCGACAAAAGCAGGGATTTTGAGCTTTTCAGGGCCCACGCCAAACTCACTTTCGACGCCGTACTTTTCAATCTGCTGCTCAAGCGACACGCCAAAAATGCCAGTCTTTTTCTTGTCCTTGGAGTCGGCACTACCGTTAAGATTGAACGCCTTTCCAAACTTGTGCCAAAGAGACGAGGTTTTGCGTGTTTCAACAAGTTCCATCAGGTCATCCATTGTAAACCACTTGGCTACTGATGGCTGCATGAGAGAGATTGCCACATGACGAACGTAAAAGAGCTCATTGGCAGACATGGCAGACATGTACTGCTCGGGCTGTCGTTTTTCGTGAACATCCATGACGTGCAAGTTTTCTTCCTGCGACAACTCTTTCTGGCGATGGCGGTAGGCATTTGGCCGCAGCTCGCGGGCTTGCTCGGCTGCCACAATTCGGGGAATATCATCTAAAATAAGTGACTTTTCGTTTCGAATAAGATCCGTGGTTCTGTCCAGCTGGCTGTACTTTTTCTTGCCACGAGGCTTGTCTGAATTGCTAAACTGGCTGCTTTTCTTTTCGCGTAGAACTGGCTGTTCAGGTAGTGAAAGAACCTGGTCAGAAAGGCTGTGCTGGTCTCCAGATTGTTGCATCGTTTGGAGGGTGTGGTCTGTAATGATTGGCGATTTAGGAGGAAGAAGTTGAGACGACCGCCGGCGGAGTGGCTTTTGAGCCAAGTCCATGTTCGGAACAGCATTTGAGCTAGGGTGCTCTGGCCTATCATGCAAAGAAGATGTGGAGTCGTTTTTACCAAGGAAACCATGCTCACTAGGTGGCAAGTCAAGGGTGTGCGACCGGTGCGCCAATTTAGACGACTCTGACAAACGCTGGCTGTACTTTGTAGAACGCAACTTTCGAATGTCCTTCAGAGTGGTCATGTAGCCAGGATCACTGCGTTCGCCATTTTCGGATGGGCGGCGAGACGAAGTAATGATGCTGCTGCTTGACAGAGTGGTTTTCAAGCTTGGTCTTTGAGGGGCAAGAAGCTGCTGTTGCTCTGGCTTGATATTATCTCTGCTGTCGTACGTCTTAAGAACCAACTGCAAACGTGCCAATGCAATCTTGACCAAGTAAACAAACTGGTGAAGCTTTGTGACTACCGTGAAATCCGATTGCACTTCATCGTCGGACTTGACACAGGACTGGCAAATGATGGTCTTGTCTTTGGTCAAGTACCGAGCGCTTTTAACATCTGAACCCAAGGAAGTTTGACAACGAACGCACTGAAGACAATTCAAATGCCATCTTTTATCTTCAAGAGTGGCACAATCATCTTCAGTCGAGTTGCCACACTTTAGACATCTGTCGTTTGCTTTTCCAGATACACCCAGAGACTCGAGCGGGTTTTCTGGAATCAGTTCGTGTTTGCCGACTTGCTCTAGAAACTCGTCAATGATGTTGGCCTTGGGGAACGCGCGATCATATCGCAGCGCATTTGTGAGTCCGTAGCGAATAAGCAGTTTCAAGTAGTGGGCCATACCAGTAACTGAATCCAATAATTCCTGTGTAGGGCCAGGTTCCTTGATAGATCGCTCACGACTCTTGGACAACAAGGACATGAAACTCACTACTTTTTTGCATAGCGTCTTGGGTTCCTTCTTCAGCTGTGTGAATCCAGCACTTTTCACTGCACTCATGAGGTTTTTGAACTCTGGAGATTCTGCATCTTGAACCTCTTCAGTGTTTTCGTTATTCTCGGCAAGTGCTCTGAGTAGTGGATCAATGTGAACAACCAGTATGTCAATGGCAGAAAGCAGAACCTCAATCTTTGCAACAAACTTGGAAGTACTCAGCAAGGTTTCATGGTACCGACAAGAGGTGGCATACTGAAGCATGTCTGAAATGCAAGCCGCTGTTGCTTCTTCGTAACCACACAGGGTTGACCAAATGTGGTACGACTTTTGCTCTGTTTCCTGTTCTATTTGGAGAATGGCCTCTCGAGCATCCGCATCGGGCGAAGCCAGTTGCTTACGCTCATCGGAAGAACCTGCTTCGATGGTTTGTTGAAACTCTTTTGGATATGCCGACGGTGTGTGCGGGTTGATCATGACGTTCCAAAACTTGTTAATCATGTAACATTCCGGATGCCATTGTTGTTCTCTACCACCCCTAAACACTTCAACAAACTGTTTGAGGATTGCAGTCTTGCATCCCTCACACTTAGACGCGTACATTGTCGAGTAGTGGTAGCGACAAAATATATTGTCTTGGTGCTCATAGTAACTATCATCATTTCCAAAAACAGTGCTGCAAAGCGAACAGGTAAAATGCTCCACATGATACTTTTTGCCCAGTGCTGTAATGTAAGACCCACGCAACGCGCCATCACAGGCATGGCAGAGAAGGTTCTGCCTTCTGAAATAGCACTGCTCGCATAGAGGCACCATATGGCCCGTTTCTGGAGAATCAAACGGTGCCTCTACAGGGAAAAACTTGGCCGAACATGGATTTGAGCAGTCGTGACATGTGAAGCAGTCCATGTGATAAACGCAGTGCAGCGCCCGCACGAAATGCCCGGATATTGACAGTTTGCATGTTTGGCAAACCTTGGACTTCTTTTTGGGGCTAGACGTGGTCGACGGATCGGGAGCGGTACTATTATTTTCGACTTGTGGTATTGGGGGCAAGTCGGCCAAGTCGGTCGTAACGTCGCTGCTGAATGCGGCTATACTCTTGTGCTTGTCTGCCAGTCTGGAGAACGGTTTCTTTCCCCCATCGTCGGGTTGTTGTGGAGATGGTGCGTCTGATTTGCGCGCCGTAGTGTCTGTGGGACTATTTTTAGCACTCAGGTCTGTGGTGCTAGACGACTTCGACTGTGGCGGTGGAATGAATGACTGCCAATTTGGCCGGTTCTTGAGACGTCAGTACAAAGCCAAAAAAAAAAAAAAAAAAAAAAAAAAAAAAAAAAAAAAAAAAAAAACAAGGGTAATGAAAAAAACAACATACTTCTTTTGAAACGGGATGTTGTGTGAAATAATCGTTGCAAGAGCCAGCTGGGAAATCGCTCGATGACGTAGGAGTCTTGCCGTCGAGAGCCAGTTTGGGGTAGTTGTTTACGGGCGGCGGGCGGTCCGAGTGATTCGAGTCGACCAAATGCAGCGAGGACTTTGTTGGCGACGAGGTGGGCGAGTAGAAGCGCGAGGAGGCCGAGGTGGTGTCGTCGGATGCAGCAGAGGAGACGGAGTTTTGGCGCAGCGAGCCTTTGGCAGGGGATCCCAAGTCTGTGTTTTCCAGCTTGTAAAAAGTAGACGGTCTAGAAAAGTTGACGCCGCGCGAGTTTGGGCGTGGGGGAGCTGCTGGCGAAATGCTGCGGTGGACGGAGGACGACGAGTTGCTGGAGACGAGACTCGGGGGCTGCTCTAGGGGGGTGGTTTGATTTGACGGAAATTGCAGCGAGTTTTCCAAATCCCCGGATGGGAGTTTATTGGCGAACGGCGATGGAGGAGAGTTGGATGCGTTGGCAAAGCGCGGAGGGGCCGGGTAGACAATGTTTTGCGAGACGTGGACGGTTTGGTTGTCGCTGGCGGAGTTGGGCAGCTGGCGCGCGGGCTGAAACGTGGGATCTGGGGGGCTGGAGAAGTGGCCCTGGCTCTGGGTGTGGCCGTGGCCGCGGTGGAGCCTGCGCTGCATGCCCTGCGCAGGCTGTTGTTGTTGCTGCTGGAGCTGATGTTGATGCTGATGCTGATGCTGATGCTGTCTGCTACTAGTTCCTGGCGGTGGAGGAGGCATCATCTGCGCTGTGGGGCTGCTCGGCCGGCGGCCTGGCTCGTGGCCAGCGCTGTGGTCGAGCCGGGCGGGAGTATGGGGATGGTGCCCTTGCGAGGTCATCAAAAGGGGTGGAGGAAACGAACGAAGAGGCCTAGTACATGCGAGAGGAAGATACGAGGATACACGCCGCCGAAAAAGAGAGGGTATCAGGCTGCAGCAAAGGGTCGACGAGGTGGTTTGGTTTTATGGAGAGGAAGTAGGAGAAAAAGTCAAATTGCAACAAAAAGCCTTGTTGGCATAAACAAATAAAAATAAAAATAAAAATAAAAATAAAAATAAAAAAACAAGCTCAGGCCGTAAACACGCTGCTGCTTATGTCAGCCCACCCACAACGGGCAACTCGCAAATACGTACGGGAAATAAGCACGGAACGGGCGTGGAGCTCCTGGGACGGAGCAGGCAACGGGCGCGAGGGCAGAGTTCTATTTGAGCGGTGTATTAGTGAGATTAGATGGCAGGTTATGTCGGGCAGCCAGCGGCAGCCAGCAGCAGCCAGTGCAAACAAGGTTCTCCACTTGTCAGGTTCCCAAGGTTCTGGCCAAGGCGTTGCCCTGCTCGGGCCGGTACCAGCCTGTCACCGCTGAACGGTGGGTCTGCGCAGGACAAGCACGCTGCATGCTGGCAAGCCAGTTTTGGCCCGCTTTTCGTTCTTTTGTTTCGTTTTTTTTTTTTTTTTTTTGCTTTTTCACGCCCACAGCAGTGCGTGCTAGTTGAGCCCCAGTGAGTGGTGTGTAATGTGCAGAGCCTGGGAGCGCTTATTGCAACCGGTGGTTGCTAGTAATTTTGATTATCAGCTGTTGCTGTTTTGAAGTGTCGTTGCTTTGAGTGCTCTATCGATGCGTGGATTTGATCGTAGGCGTTGTTTGTTTCATTGTTTTCACTGTTGGCGTGGCGCTCTTTGCTGCTTATGCAGAGCTTCCACCGCGGCGCTCTTCGTCCAAATCGTCCAGCTCAAACTTGGCACCTCCGTGCAAGAGCCCCGTGCCGCTGGAGGTCGAGTCCATGGCACGGTGCTCGTACCCCGAGCTGCTCTGCATCAAGGGCGAGTAACTGCTGGACACGCTCGATGCGAAGCCCGTCCAAAACGACTCAAATGGCATTAAAACAAGGTACTGCAGCTTGGCTCTAAAGGAGCCCTTGGGAGACCCATTGTGTCTGCGTAGGTTCTTTTGCCGCACCAGCTGGCGCGCAAAACCCACAAGGACAAAGCTAAAGTATATCCGCGACAGCAAGAGCGCCACAGTAAGAAGCACCGACACTGTTGTTTCCTGGGCCAGGCTGACGCTGTCGGTGGTGTCTGCGCCTGTGGGGACTGTTGTTTGGTCGACATTGTGCGTTTTAAACCAGCGCACGCAAAACACAATGGTCATGGCCAGCGACATGACCACGTCAACTAAATATGCGTGTGCAAAGAGCAAGACGGTGAGAGGCTGTCGGTTCCGAATGCCCATGTATCCCGCGACAAACGCAAATAGCAGCACGAGCGACCAAATGTTGAGGATCCACTCCATGACCGTGATCGGCTTGCCAGTCAGCAAAGACGCAATGCCGAATATCGACGAGAGCTTGTTGAGAATGCCAAAGGTGACAATGACCTCTGCGCCGAGCGCCAGTGGCAGCACAAGCAGGAATTTCTGCTCAGAGTTAGCAAACAGTGAGCGGACACAAACAAACACGTTCCAAGACGCGACAACGCTAGAAAAAAAAAACTCAAATACCACCAAACCGGTAGTTCAAATACACACCTGTGGAACTATTGATATCATGACGAGCAGGGTCGTGTGAAGAGGGCGCGCGCAAACCAAACGTCGTCTCGTCGGTCTGATTTGGTTTAAAGTGAGAAGAGCCGGGCTTGAGGCTTCAACAAGGGAAGAAAAAAATGTACTGTGATACCCTAGCCCTGTATGTATTTTAAAACTCCAGGGCGTAAGTTTCCTGAGCAAGGCCAGCGAGTCGACGGTTTAGACGAGAGAGAAAGCTGGTTTGAGCGAGGGGACGTGGTTAGTCGTGGTAGGAGTTAGTTCTGACGCCAGTTGTAGTGCCGGTGGTGGCCAAGTAGCAGCCTTTTGAACGATTCTTGACGTGGTGCTAGTTCCACAAGGTCTACTGTTGGTCTAGTCAAGGACGGCCGCAGCCGTTGATCTCCAGCTGAAGTCCGTAAGTCGTGAGCTGTGCGATGCCAGTCCTTGACCAGCCCTCTGAATAACTCTGCAGTTCTTGTTTTTGCCATGCCAGCTGCAAACTATGATCTCAACCAGAACCAAAGCCCAACTTTGGTACGGCCGGCATTTAGCTCTCGCATAACTAGGAAACACCTACAAGCACACAGAGACTAAGAAGACTTTGCAGAATCAAGACAAACTCTGACTTCATATGAGTATAGCTAGTTGTACACTCGTAGCAGGTGCCAAACTCCAAGTGTTCAGTGCTCCAGACAAGAGATCAAGCTGTCAAGCTTCAGATCAGATCTACGTAAACAAACCCGCGGCCTGCCTGGACTCTCCACCAGACACGACGGCCACCTTGCAACAACGTGTGCCATACTTGCGCCTCCTCCAAGCGCCTCCTCCAAGCTCTTCACGAGTTTGAATCTACGCAGACTCCTGCTGTTCTGTGCTGCTCTGCGCCTTCTGTGCAACCTTCGTGAAAAGTCCCACCGCACAAAGTTTGGTCCTTCACTTCGAGTTCCTGCTCACGCCGACTTGGGCAAGGACAAAAACCCACGCTTTCCCGCCCTTTCCAACAATTGTCTCTCCTTTTTGCGCTCGAGTTCCTAGCCTGCAATCACAGACCATCACACACGCCAGCACACTTCTACACATGCCACCTTCTGCAGAGGCCCCAGCCAACGGCAGCTCGCAGGCCAAGCAGCACCAGCCGAACCGCGCCTATCAGACCCCGCTGCCAAACTTCAACCTGCCCCATCTCAAGAAAAAGGACGCAGAGGCCCTGTGGCGGCGAGACATCCAGTACGATTTCCTATGTCACGTCTTTCACGACCAGCACAAGGTGTTTACGAATACCTACGACGGGTCTACAGGAAACACGTTTGCAGACGTCTACGTCGACGCAATGGTGCGGTCGTCCAAGACATCCAAGGTGCTGCGCGAAAAACTGTCCAACGACCGCCAAGCAGGCCTGGACATGGCCATGACCTGTCTGCTCGTCAACCTGGGCCGCATGAACACAACGTTCAATTTCCATATAGAGATGCGAGCCCAAATGAGAACCTACCACTCCATACCTGCGCTACAGGCCCACGGCGACAACAAGGACAGCAAGCAAATACAGGACGCCCCAAGGCTGAAAAGCATACTCAAGGGCGCATGCGACGACAGGCCGGAACCATCGACACTCGAAGAACTCAAAGAGTTTGGAAGAACCAACCCCATCAACCTGGTCTTTTTGCTCAGCTCGTTCCAATCCAAGCTCAAGCACTACTTTCCAAAACCATATGAATTCCACGATCTTATAATGAACGACGAGCTGTCGAGCGCGTCTCGAGGGCGGGGGTTCCTGTGGCTCATGTACACATTCCTCGAGTCTAGCGAAGCCGAGAATCCGTTTGGCGACAAGACCGCAGACAACCAAACAAGAGTGCCTGATTTCCAAGAGCTGACCCCTGAAGAAGCAAAACTAGAAAACGCAGACACGCCTGAAGAACAGGAATTCGGTGAGGCCATGCGTATAAAGCGAGAAACCTATCTCCAAGACGATTCCAAAAAAGCCACTGAAAACGGCGATGCGCAGTCAAGCGATGGCAGCACCACCAAGAGCAAGTCCTCTGCCGTCAACTTGAAACTAATTCTTAAAGCCCCCGGCCGGTCATCCAAAACAAGCGAAGGTCTCAAAACCCAAAACGCCGCCCGGGAGCTCAAATGCCAGCGCCAGGTCCACAAGATCATGAAGAGCAAGACACGCCGCCGCAAGCGAGCCCGGTACCAGCGCGGCCCGCTCGTCAGCGAGTGGGACCGCATCCACGATCTTGACCCCGTGTACGATTCCGACCCCGAGCTGCAACTCGACAAGAAACCGGGCAAGGACCAGTCCAGCGCGTTTGGCGACTATGGCGAAGAGAGCAGTGCCATGGCGGTTGCGTTCCGGCGGTCGCTTCGGTGGCTCCAGCGCTGGGACCCCGAACTCACAATCAAACCTGCCCTGCATCCACCACAAACCAACCGGTCCCAAGAACAACGGGCCAGGGAGCAAATGGAGGTGGCCTTGTTTGAAACGCTCATTGAGGAGCACAAGCGGCGCGAGCAGGAACGTCAGGCCGAGCAGGCAAAGGAAAACGTGGCGAGCGAGACTCCGCAAAAGCCTGCACGAAGGACAAAAAAACGCAAGGCCACGGAAATGGCACCGCCTGTCGACGCCACCGCGTCTGCAGAGGAGTAACCGGTGATGAATAAAATAAAATAAATAATACAATTAATTGAATCAAAAACTAGTCGTCGTACAAAATGTCGTGAAGGGTGCAAATGGCCTGGAACACGCCGTGCTCCCTGATTAAAGATGTAAAGATGAAATTGACCTTGGCCAGTGTGTCCGTCTTGTTTGCTGCCGCCGACCGCGCGTACGCCTGCACGTCCGACTTTGCCTCGGCCAGCAACAAGTCCTCAAGCGTAATGTTCCACGATACAAACAGCTGCATCTCGCGTTTCGGGAACGCAAGCACATGGCCCAGCGGCCAGGTGCCCTCAGCGGTGCTCGTCTCGTACTTGGCCGCGACTTGGTCAAAGACCGCCCACCGTTTTGTGGCCAGCTCGGCATAGGAACTGAGCCCGTAGAGCGCGCGCGTCACGTCCTTGTCGCGCTCGCATGCAGTTAAAAACGGCGCAAGCTGGCTGGCACTACCACCACCACCGCCCAGCGGCGTCTGCACCACCACGCTGAACGAGTCGATCGAGTAGTCCGCCGTGCTCACGTTGATCTCGCACTGGAAGGTGAGGAGCACGGCTCGTTTGGACCGGGAGTGGGCCACGGCTGTGCCGGAAAACGCGTAGAAATGCGTGGTCATGGATTTGGCGACAGAGACTGGCGACGACAGCGTCAGCGCGTGGAACATGCTCAGAATCGACGTGTCGCCAAACAGCATCGGCCGCACCCAGTACCGGCTCTGTGTGATGCTGTTGTTTGTATCCTGCTTGACTTGCGGTGTGCTACTGTCGTCAAGAGCGAGTAACTGCTCCACGACCGCGTCGGCTGCAACCGCTGGAGTGTCGTCCTGCCTCGTGCGCGCGGTCCAGAACGCCTCTTCCTTCTTGAGACTCGCGAGCGTCGCCAGCAGCGCGTCCTTCTCGTCTAGTCTTGGGGGTGCTGTCAATCTGCGGCTGGAGCGCGCGGCAGTGCGCAGCCCTGGCGCTCTGAGGGCCGCCATGGCCGCGCGGTCGCGGTACGCGCTGACCTCGTCGAGCTCTTCTTCGTCGTGTCCGGCGGCGGCGTCCATGGCGTCCATGGCGTTGCACGTTTTCGCTGGAGTTGAGTTCGGTCTAAGCTGGCTGTGGGTGGCTCGCAGGGACAGAAGCCAATTGCTATGTTGTGTCTAGCCACGTGCGGCAGCCCAAGACCCAACGTCCCAAGTCGAGAAAAAAACATACAAAAAAAAAAAGCGCTTCCATCTGGGTTTTGGCTGCTTTTCTTTATTCCGCTCGCAATTTTCTCTTCTTCTCTCTCTCTCCTCTCTATTCTCTACTCTCCTCGCTCAAGTTATCACAATGTTGTTTGGAGTGCGTCTTGCCAACGAAATATACCCGCCGTGGAAGGACGAGTACATGAGCTACGACAAGCTCAAGAAGCTCTTGAAGGAGAACGTTGTCGCGGTGGGCAAGCAGAAGCCCGAGTGGACCGAGGCCGACGAGACCGCCTTTGTCACGGTCCTCGACTCGGAGCTTGAGAAGGTCTACTCTTTCCAGACCACGACCTACGAGGCCCTGTCCAACGAAATCACCGACATTGAAAAGTCCGTCAACTCGGTCGAGAGCTTCAAGGTCGAGGACGCCAAGAAGATTGAGCGCAAGGTCGAGGAGGTCCTCGAGTCCGCCAAGGAGCTCGACAAGTTCTCGAGACTCAACTTCACCGGCTTCTCCAAGATTGTCAAGAAGCACGACCGCCTTCACTCCAAGTACCAGGTCAAGCCCTTGTTGCAGGTTCGTCTCAATGCCCTGCCCTTCCACTCTGAAGACTACTCCCCTTTGCTCTACCGCTTGTCCGTTTTGTACGCTTTCCTCGGTGAGAACTTTGGTTCCAACTCTACTCCGGCCGGCTTGTCCTCGGTTGTTGCTGGGGAAAACGGTGACCACACTACCTACAAGTTCTGGGTCCACCCTGAAAACCTCATGGAGGTCAAGACCCGCATTCTTCGACACTTGCCCTTGCTTGTCTACGACACACAGGGTGGCAGCGGCTCTGCCACCTCGCACCCTGCCGACCCCACCATTACATCGCTTTACTTTGACAACCCGTCCTTGGAGCTCTACGACGCCAAGCTACAAAAGAATGAAATCTCTCCCTCGTTGCGCCTCAGATGGGTCGGCAACCTCAATGACAAGCCTGAAATCACCCTCGAGAAGAAGGTCATTGACCACTCTGCCTCGGGTGAGTACAACCCCGATGAGAAGCTCGTCATTAAGGACAAGTACATCCAGCCGTTCTTGGAAGGTTCCTACTCCATGGAAAAGAATGTCAAGAAGATGAAGGACCGTGGCAGCACTCCAGAGGAGATTTCCGCCTACGAAAACTCTGTCAAGAATATTCAGGATTTCATCTCTGAGCACGACTTGTCCCCCGTCATGCGCACCACCTACACCCGCTCTGCTTTCCAAATCCCCGGTGACAACCGTGTACGTGCCATCCTCGACAGCGACATTGTCTTTATCCGTGAGGACTCCTTTGACGGCGAGCGGCCCATCCGCGACTCGGAGAACTGGCACCGCAGCGACATTGATGCGCCCGGTATCGAGAACCCCGTGTCGCTTCTGCGTAAGGGCGAGTTTGTCAAGTTCCCCTACGCCGTATTGGAGTTTAGAGTGCTGACCCGCCAGCCCGCCGACGGCGGCAAGGGCAAGACCCCCGGCTCCGTTGACCGCAGCGTCATCCCTGCCATCCAGCAACACGGCAAGTGGATCAAGGACCTTACCAGCAGTCACTTGGTCAAGGAGGTCCCCAAGTTCTCCAAGTTCATTCAGGGTGTTGCTTCTCTCTTTGCTGAAGACGACCGTTTGGAGGCCCTGCCTTTTTGGATGAACGAACTCGACAATGATATTCGCCGCGACCCCAAGCAGGTCTACGAAGAGAACCTGCGCCGCACTACGCACAAAGCCAGCATTTCTGCCGAGTCCGACAAGATCAAGGCCAGAACCAGCTCTACTACACGTGCTGCCAACACACCTGCTCTCTCGGCTGTTGTCGAGTCTGCCAAGGAGGTCGGCAACACCTCGTCTTCCTCTGCCATTCAGCAGGAAGAGGATGCCGACATTGACGATGCTGACTCTAGCGACGGCGAAGAGGAGGACAGTGAAGAAACCGCCGGCGCTGCCTCTGGCTCTGGGGACGTTGCCAAGCGCAGCAAGTTGCACAAGAAGCTGCAGAACCTGCCCTTCATCTCCAACTACGGCCCGCGCCTCGACGCCGACTCTGAAGACGAGGAGATTGTGCTCCCTGCTGGCGTCGTCAAGCCCACGCAGCTGATCCGCAACAGTGGGCCCGTCAAGGTCGAGACCAAGGTGTGGCTCGCCAACGAGCGCACGTTCAACAAGTGGCTGCACATTACGACCTTGCTCAGCGCCCTGACTTTTACGCTCTACAACAGCGTCGAGAAGAGCGCGTCCAAGCAGACCGCCGAGTACGTGGCCTACATTTTGTTTGCGCTGACCATCTTCAGCGGCCTCTGGGGCTACGGCACTTACATGTCGCGCCTCAAGAGCATCAAGGCCCGCAGCGAGCTCCACCTCGACAACCCCGTGGGACCCCTCATCATTGCATTCGGCCTGCTGGCGGCCCTGGTCATTAACTTTGTGAGCAACTACAACATTCACCACCGGCCCGCGATCCCTCCCCCTGTCTACGGCAACCTCACCATATACTAAGGTGGAGCGCCGTTGGCCATTGGGCTGTGCCCCATTGTCTTGCGGACTCTTAATTATCTGAAAATAGTCAAATCCCTCTCTATAATTTTTTTTCACTTTCTTAATAATTGTACAGTTTCATCTTTTTTTTTTTGAATGAATGGTAGTGGCGCAGAAATGTGTCGCATCAATATGCAACTTGTCTTGGGAACCCTGTTCCAAATCGTTTGGTGCCTTGGGGACGTTGTTGCCGTGTGCGCAGGTGGTTTGGCTTGGCCATGTGCCGTCCCAACTGGCCTCGACTGAGCTGCCCCCCAGTTTAATGCGGACTCGCTCATGGAACTGGGGTATCCCCCGGGGTCTTGTTGTTTAATTGTTTTTGGCCGTGATGATAATTTGGTTTGCTTGTAATTTTTTGAAGTTCTAGTTGTGGTGGGGTGTGGGGCCTAGAAAGAGCCAAGACCTGTTTATGCATGGAAGCCAAGGGCAATTTTGAGTCCCGCCGTTCTGCGTGGACCGTGTCTCAGGGCCCGACTGCAATATTATAATCAATCAGATTTGTGGAAGTAGCGAGTTTTTGAGTAGCAATTTTAATATTCTTCATTAATACAGACTATAATTATTAAATAAACAGGTTTTGTTGTTCCAACCCAGGTCTTAACCTCTAATATCGTTCTTGCTCATCAAGTAGCTGACACTGTCAGATCTGTAGTTGTCAGTCGTCGAGTGCAAGTCAATGGGGCTAATGTTGAGAATCTTCTTGTCCGAGTTGGAGTACTGGGGCCAGGGCGACAGCTGCGTGCCGTAGTTGGGGTCCTTGTGGTTGGCAAAGGAGATGAAGTAGCGGCGGAAGGCCTTGTAAGGACCCAGGGGCAGGTACCACTGGTAGAGCAAGTCAGAACCGTGGAACGTGCCAAGGTAAGGAACAAGGTTGTGCAGGAAAGTGCCATAGTAGGCCCAGACCTTTTGCTGCGAGTTCTGGATAATGGTACGTCTGGGGGCAACGAAAAGCAGGTCAGTGAAAATGGCAGCAATGCGCTTGTACTGCAGCGACAAAATGTTGAGCACGCCAGTGTCAAAGGGGGCACCAGCGGAGGGAAGCGCAGAGTACTGGGCAATAATGTTGTTGATGGACTCGGGGCTGGCCTTGTTGAGAATGTAGCTCAACCACTTGCGGACATCGTTAGTGGTCGTGGCGTTGTAGGCAGTAAAGGCAAACAAGGTGCCCTCATCCTGCAAAGAACCAGCAATGAGAGGAACGGGGGCAACCTTGTTGTTTTGGTAAAGAGTGTAGGCATCGTCAGGAATGATATCGCCGTCGGGACGGGGAGTGAAACCGAGGAACTCGTAGAGCAGACCAAAGAGGTCGTCGGCACCGTACGAGTTCTCAGCGGCAGAGAGAACAGAAACGTCCTTGGAGCGCAAGCAAGCAAGAGTCTCGGACTTGCCGAGACCAGCGCAGCCGCACTTTTCAGCAAACCGCTCGTACTCGGCCTGGGGCGAGCGCGAGGTAGTGCTTTGCAGGGGCAGGGGACCACCAGACTGCAACACGGCGGAATGGAAGAGCTGGCCGTCCTTGTAAGAGTTGTCACCGGCATTGTAAATGAGCTGGTGCGCAACAGACATGGCGCCGGCAGACTCGCCAAAGATCATGACGTTGCCAGGGTCACCACCAAAGTCGGCAATGTGCTCCTGGATCCACTCAAGACCGAGACGCTGGTCGCGCAGGCCGGCGTTGGTGTTGCCCTCCTCAGAGATGGCGTCACCACCAAGGAAGCCGTAGGGACCGAGACGGTACGAAATGGAGACAAAAACAACGGGCTGGCCCATGGCGACGGACTCGGCCACGTAGTTGTTGCCGGGGTACTGGCCGGTGGTTCCCCAGAGGAAAGCACCGCCGTAAATCCAGGCCATGACAGGAAGCTTGTCTGCAGCAGTGGTTCCTGCGGGCCGGAGCACGTTGAGGTAGAGGCAGTCCTCCGAGGTGGAGATGGAGCCCTGGACCGTGTCGTAAAGCGGCGTCTTGGTCAGGTCCGGAATGATCTTGCCCAGATCGACAATGTCGTCAATGGCGGTAATGATCTTGGCCGGGTCCAGCGACTTGCATCCCTTTTGGTAGTCGTTGGCGGCAAGGCCCTGGTAAGTGCCCGAGTAAGGGACGGGCTTCTTGAAGCGCAGGTCGCCAAGAGGCGCGTCGGCAAAAGGGAATGCCCTTGAAGGTCTCGACGTTGCCCTCGAGGATACCGGTAATGTTCTGGTTGCCGTTGAGGGTCGCCTTGGGGAAGGAGACGGCGGCACCAAAGGCGGTGCTCACGCAGGTAGCGGCCACGATCAAAGCCTTGGAGATCATGATGGAGGTGGAAGAAGAGGAGGAGGAGGAGAAGAAGGAGAAGGTTGATGATGAGAGGAAAAAAAAGAGGGTCAATTGCACAGGATCCAGTGGGTATTTATATTTCTGACCAAGTGGAATTTCGCACTTGGCGATCGAGGAGCACAAACCTGGCGGTTTTTGCAAAAACTTTTGGTCAGGAACAAGAGTGAAGACATCGAAAGCGCAGAGAAATGGAAAAAAAAGGAATTTTAGAAAAACGTTTCTTTTTGAAATGTGTCAAACAAAAGCAATTCCACCACGTTGCTTTTGTTGTGGGTTGTCCACCGAAACAGAAACCCCGAAAACCCAAAAATAAAAACAAAAAATGAAAATAAAAGTAAAAATAAAAGTGTTTTCATGTGCAAATTCTCGGATTCTCCGGTTCTCCAGAGTTGAGATCCTTCGGAGATGGTCGTTGAACTCAGTTCAAGAGTGGTCGATTGGCCAATTGGCGCGGTCGTGGCTGTTGATTCGGCGCTCTGGCCGGTGACATGGAAGCCACCGATACCGCGCTGGTATAGCAATCCAATCCAACTCCATCAACGCACTGAACTGCCGGCAAAGTGACCTCCCATTGAGTGCGGGTTCTGGGGCTGTTTTCACGTGGCGACGGTCTCTTCTTACAGTGACTTGTGGGGAAGAGTCACTGGTGCAGTGGTCACGGCCATCGTCGGTGCTGGTTTGTGAAGGACTTGGGCGGGGACGGCGCGCGTTGTTGTTGCAAGCGTACACTCTAGATATATGATCCAGCACAGTGCCTGGACAACTCCAGTGTCTCGTGTTTTGACAACACGGCCTCGCGTATCTGTTTAGCCCTGAGCCGCCAGACTGCTAGTCATACCCAGGCGGCCTGGTTGCACACGTCCGGAAAGACAGTGTCTGTTTTAAAGCGGGCGCTAGAAGAACTCGTGGCTGGATTACCTGGCCTTGTCTGGCCTTGTCTCGGAGATTTGGCCATTGATTGTAATCATCAATTCATTCATCATGGTTGTACCATCATGAAAACGCATATTCGAGCTACGGAAAAACTCCATCCACGGCCTTGTCGCGTAGAGTTTTTGTACAGCGCCGTGCTTATTGGACTGGCGCACGCAAATGAAACGATTACGAATAGAAAAAAAAAGAAACGCAAGAGAGCTTCACGTCTACTTCCTAGGTCGAGACGACAATCCGGGGCACAGGTCACAGAAACGCTGACTTGGCACCGAGTATCGCCATGCTAGCCGAAGTGCTTAGCACTGCCGGAGCGGCCCGCAAGCAGTGCCACCTGGACTTGGCTGGTGAGTTACAGCGCGGGCGTGAAACATTTCGCCAGTACAGAGCCATGCAAGTCCCCTCGGCTCAAAAGCCAAGTTCTTCTTGCCGACAAGAGGAAAAGGCCCGTGGAGGGAGGGACTCATTGGATGGATTACAAAATGACGTATTGAGGTTTCGTTTTTGTAACACGCAAAAAACCCAAAATTTCATGACCCAACTGCCTTGTTGAGAGCCTAGCCAGTGCAGATCCGTGGAACCCATGTCCCGCATTCCTCTTGCCAGACTTGCCCACCTGCGGCCTGGAACACCGATCATGCCTTCGCCGATGTCTGTTAACTAAATAAAATATTGCTCCAGTTGAGTGATTGTTTGGGTCTGTCCGGATAAACCTCGACAAGTCCAGGGCAAGGGCAAATTAATACTCCTGACTTGAGGCACTTGCCCAAACGGGTTAGACC
This sequence comes from Geotrichum cucujoidarum, assembly GCA_030566025.1. NCBI lineage: Eukaryota > Fungi > Ascomycota > Dipodascomycetes > Dipodascales > Dipodascaceae > Geotrichum > Geotrichum cucujoidarum. Next base: position 53,864 of record JAJMHN010000052.1, on the reverse strand, counting down.
CCGACACCGGCGGGTTTTGACAGCTTTGACAGCTTTGACAGGACTGGACGTGAGACTTGGATAGAGACACGATTCTGTCCAAGGAAGCAGTTGGAGGTTCTTGTGGCGGGTCTGGCGTATCACATACCTTGGGTTTTGAACAAGAAAAAAGAAAAGAAGGGCAAGCAGAAGGGCAGGGCAGGGCGGCCTGCAGGAGGTTTCCTTTGCCTGTGAGTTCCAAGGCCAAGGCCGAGGCCAAGGTGGAATCGCGAGATCTGACTTCTGTTTGGGGCCAGGCTATACGGCAAAAGTTTGTTCTTTGCGGGGAGAAGAAAGAAAGAATCTCACAAGAAGACAACAAGCGTTTGCAGTCAAGGTCGTCATGGACGGACGGGTTTACTCTGATTGACAGCAGAGAGGCAGAAGCTGTGGCGGTGTTTGTGATGGCTCGGGATTCCGGTATTGGTTAGCTCTTGGGATAGACTCTGAAATAGACGAGGATCGCGATCGATCAGGGCTTGGACCCGCGTTCCGGGACATTCTCCGACCTTTGTGAGCCCGTCTTGACTGACGTGACTGAATACTTGGGCAGTGATCAATTCAAACAAGACAACTTTTAAATGAATTCAGCCTTGGCCAGAATCAATCGATGGATCATTCTTCAAGGTGTTTGTGATCAATTTGATGATCGGCCAACCAAACGTAAACCACCGACCCTCTCGTCCGTCCGCAGATTGTTTTTGGTTTTCAATCGCCAACACGACGCACAAAAGCTCCGGGCCGAAGTTAGTCTTTTGTCATCGCCCTTCAAACGCCCGCCAAAGTAACTAACTAGCAGCAAGGAACTGAATTTGTTTACACAAGAGAAAGAGGGTACAAAGGATCGAATATTGATGAGCAAGGTTTTTGGCAGAACGCCTGTTTGCTCTGCCAATATTTAATTTGCGTGTTCGGAGAATTAGCAAACCAATCAAAGCCTAGCTTAGGTAGCTAGTTAGTCTATTTTTGCTTGTTTGTAGCAGCGTGCTATTTTCAACGGCGGAAATGGGCCTCCTCCTTTGGTCACATGTTCTGACAGCCTTCAACTTGCAAGCCAATTGATGTAACTGGAATATTATTTCACTGCTGCTTTGTTTTGCCAATGGCTTTGTTGTGACTTGCAACGCGTTCGTGTAAATAACCGCGAGCTGCAAAATTTCAGGGAAGATCCTGGGCGGCGCGGACCCTCTGCAAGAATGAAATTTTTAGTTGAGCGTCAAGCCATACGCTGCAACAAAGAAGCTTATTGGCAGGTCTGTAGCTCTGGCAATAGGATCACCAAGGTGTCAAGCTGGAGCTGGGCAGTCTGGGAAACTGGCGGAGAGCAGCAGCGCCGACTTTCACATGAATTGGCGCCAATGCAGAGGCAGATGCAGGCACTGCTTGCAATGATCCTGGTCGAATGCTACTGCGATATTTGCGTAATTCCAATCGGTATTCCAGTCGGTATTTCCAGTTGCACTCAAGTGTTTTGATTGCCGCATTGAGCAACGCGTCAGGAATATTTACATCACTAGTCTTTTTTTTTCACATGTAATTACTGTTATTATTATTCCGCAGCCAATCAACTAGAACGGGAGCTGCTTGCCCAGTGGAAAAAGACTCGCTTGCGCGTTTAAGCGGGGAGCGTGCAGGCAGTCACAGTCGGTTACTATGCGGGGTGCGTTTGCAGCAGCCCCAGTGCACTGCATTCGCTACAAATTCATCCATGATCATGATTAATGGATGATGTTCTCACGACTGCAAGTTTACTTTCATTCTCGGCGAAACTGGTTCACGATCCAGAAAAGCCGAGCTGGACTTCTTCGGCACTTGAACTTGGAACTACTGACCAGACAACCCGTTTAAGGTTATCGCCAAAAACCTTATTTCACTCAGACCCATATTTGATTGGCGTCGATTGCGAAAACCTTGATAAACAAGCAGCCGTCAAACAAATCCATTCAAACTCTACTTGCAATTTCTAGTCTTTGTTGTTCCTTTGGACCAGCCAGTTACTTATAGACTACGGATAAATGTGTAGCCCGTGGCGGGAAAAAAAAAACAGCGACACTGGCTACACGGCGGCGTTTAAGCATTTTTGTGATACAGGAGGCGCTGGAATTCGAGTCTGGCTATGGAGAACCTCTAACAAGGCGCTTTGCAACGAGATACTAGAATGATACTACACAACTCTCTGTAAACAACTGACCGACTGGCTTCAACAAACCAATACTTATGGTTTCTGATTCACGGCTTGCAACATCTTTTTTTGACGCGTGTGTGCGGTTCAGATAGAGTTCTCGTTTCGGACTCAGGTATGTAATAAGTAGGCGCCTGTCAAAATAAAGGATGCTCATCTCATCCATGGGTCCGGTTGTTGATCAAAATGCCATGGAACAGACATTGAGTAAAACTCTAAATCTGGCGACATGGGCGTACTGTAGTTCGCCGTGGCTGTCGATGATGGCATGATCATGGTTGATACATACTCGTATGGATTTGGTGGACAGCAAAAGCAGGGCCGGGGAATAAAGTACGGGCTTGGCTCGTCGTTTAGAGGCCCAAAAGCAGTGATTGGCAAAAGCCGTGGACCGCCACGAGAGATGGGAATTGATGCTTCGTCGTTAAAAGTTTAATCCATAGAGAGATCTGGAAATACTTCCCAATGGAAAAAGAAAGAGCCACAGGGCGCTTAATCAATTACCCAAAGCCCAAAGATGGCTTCCATGACTCCGACTTGACTGATTCAACCTTGTTTGAAGTATCAATCCACGGCGCCAACATTAAGTTGACAACTACCACTGGCATACCATTGAAATTGCTTGCATTCTTTTCAAAATGAAGTGTTCAGGGTCAGCCAGGCCGGAGAAACTGCGAGTTCTTTGCGGTAACGCAGCGAAACTTTGCAAGAGAACAAGGAGAATGGTTCCTTTGCAAGAGAACAAGGAGAATAGTTCCGGCCCAAGTTAATCCGGAGTTTTAAATTTGAAAAATTGATTTTGTTTGAGAATTGTGGCTGGACAGATGTAACAGATATGTAGTCCGGCTGAGCTGGTTTCGTTGCTAAATAGGTTACCAGCACGCCAAACGTCGAGGCCGACGCGAGGCAGATGGGCCTGGATGACGGCAATAAGAAAGCATTCACTGAACTTCTAGGAAAAACTTACGTGGAAGAACCAAATAGTGCAACAATACCTTTCTCATAGCTAGTTTTCATGTGATAACTGTAGCAAGTCTATTTAGTATTTACTATTCCCGAAATTGAGCAGAGATTCCAAGCCACTCAAAAGCTGCGCTGCTCGGGCCGACAAGATGTATACCCACCAGTGATGTATGCAAAGAGCGCCAAAACTAAATTGAAAAAGTCACAAGCCCAAGAATAATTTCTAAAAGATTGACAAGCCCATATGCAGCTGCTTAACTCTAAATTACAAGGGGATAATTAGAACAAGAAGAAAAATAGAATAGAAAAGTTTAAATAGCATTTAGGCGTAATTGAACCTTGGGAAAGGGGACCCCAACCCCCCTGGCTGGGGCTGTCAAGATGTCCTTTTCCAGGATTAGAGATGGCGTCACCAAACTCAAAACTAAAGCTCAACGAGGCCTAACCATCCCATTGGTGTTGTAGGTGATACTGTTGCAAGAATTTAGAGGCATGTACCTACCTTGACTGTAAAATCTCAATTTACATACGTATCAAAATGCGTACGTTAAATTCTTGGGGTTTTTGATCTAGGAAAGAGTATTGGATAGTGGAGACTTGACTGATTAGGTTTTTGAAAAAGGGGTTGCAAGAAGTAGAAATGTGACGTGATTGATAGTTCTGTGTACGTTCTTTGCTTGACTAATTCATCAGGAGAGTTAAGCCATTCGTTCGGTCATGGGATATTTTGACCCCCACGTTTGTTGAATGTTCGACTTACGTTTGGAAAAAAAAAATGTTTTTTTGATGTTTTTGTTGTTCACCTCATGTCTCAAATTGAATTAGGAGTAAAGAAAACTCAAGATTGCCTCGAACTTTCAAAAAGGTTTCGGCGATAGCTTATCGATTCCCGTTTAAGAAAAGAAAAAAGTAAAGCATGTTGGAGTGGTGTCACAAGTGTTGGTGTGAGTTACAAATGCTTGAATTCGATACAGGAGCGGCAACGAATAACTCCAAGATACCGCCCCAATTAGCAATTTTGTTTATTTTCGTTTCAAGTCCAGATTCCGGCTAAGGTCTAAATAGGAAATTACTAGGTCTGGTACATTCAGTAAGGTAGTAAGAAGAGGCTGGGCTTCTTTAAACACGGCCGAGACGTCGATAAGAACCACTTTTCATAAGATTTATTTGCGTTGTTCATTACATGTTCATTACACTCTATAAGAAAACTAGCAATCACTTTCTGTATTGTATGTCAGCCGGCACGAAGCAACAAAACCTTGTGTCCATATTCTGCAAACAGACTGAAATCGTGACGCACAAAAATATTTTTTAAGCCGCGAAGCGCTTGTAGTTACGGTCAAAAATATTGCTGATCGATTTAAGCAGTGAGCACTGCAACTCTCGGTTTGTAAAGAAGTAAAGCATCCAAATTTTTCATATAAAACATTGGGCTGAAATCAATAAATTTGGAACTGAATAACAATTTCAACTTGAAAGCACGCAGGCTCTTTCTAATGTTCAACAACTGACACCAAAAGTCGAGACCACAATAGCCTTACTTGGCCAGGCAGATGTGAGAAGATCCGGCAGGAAAGTGTAGTTAGGGCCTTGGAACAATCATGGGCTTACAGGTTTATTCTTATATAAACAAGCGCGCAGTTAGTTTCAAGCTTTCCATGACTTTGTAAAACAGCCAAGAGCAAACGAGAGGAAAGAGTTGTATTTCTGGCGCACAAACAGGAAGCTTGAAGATAAGTTTACTATGCCTGTTTTGAGCCGTTGCAGTATTGTTCTACCAAATTTGAAAGGTTCAACTTTTCGTACAAAAATACTATCTTATCAATGCATTAAGAAGAAGAAGAAGAAGAAAGATCAAATTCGGGCCATGCACTCGCGAGAGGCACTGTGCTTTACATAATTTATATATCAACAAATTATTCAAGGTTGTCTTGTGGTTGTGGTCTAAGCTTCTCCGCTCCATGCAGAACTTCGCATTCACGTAACAGGCCAGGGAAAAACCCCCCATGGGGGAAAGCTCCCTCCCAAGACTGTATGGAGTTAGGATTTCGGTGGTTGGTTGGGTTTTGCCATGGCCGGTGGCGGTCGGGTGGTTTACCCCCAGGCTCGACACACTGGGGGGTCAGGAAGAGGCTTACCGAGACCAGGTTCGAACCGAGGACTTCAAGGTTTGCATGATGATTTTCATCTGCGGGTTCTTACCATTGGGCCATCTCGGGGCGTTCCTTTATCAATGCATTAAACAAATAATTCTGGTGTTGGTGTATGCAATGATGATGGTAAGTCATTAACAAGCTATTTTACTTCCAGAATTGTTTCTAAACGGTGCGTTTACAAACCTTTTTCAAACTGAAGTGCTGACTTGCCCACATATATTTTTAAATTCTAGCACCAGATTTTCCTCTACTCAAATGCCCGGATAGCATTCAATCGCAGCCAATCTACCTTCATCAATGTTCATGGTCACGCTTTTGCGACACACGCTGACTGGGAGCGCACGGCTGAAAAATAGCGTTCAAGGCCTAAACCTGAACAAAAAAAATTTTCCAGTTGGGAGTTTCCAAGCCCAGCAAGCCCGCACTGAAAAATTTTGGTTGATTCTTTTCTTCACTCAAGCAACAAACAAACTACACAGCAATGGAAGTCGACACTGTCAACAACAACAGCGAGTCCTTGGACATTAGAACCAGCGAGCAGCGCGTCCTGCTGGACGAGAAGAACCAGCTTACGCCCGAGATTATCGAAAAGTACAGACTGGCCGGCCAAATCACCCAAACCGCACTCCTCTACGTCGAGTCGCTTCTTTTGGACTGCATTAACTCGGCCCCCGAGCACGAGGACAAGAGACTATCTATCGGTGAGATTTGCCGAAAAGGAACCGTCTTTTTGCAAAAGCTCGTCGACGGTGCTTACAGAAAGAGCGTGCAAGAGAAGGGTATTGCTATCCCAGTCAGATTAGAGAAGGGTGAGTTTGTAGACGGTGTGTCGCCCGAGGAAGGCGACACTTTCCAGGGTGGATTCCTTGAGGACGGCGACCTTGTCAAGATTGTTCTCGGTGTTTACATTGACGGTTACACTGCCCAGGGCTCACACACTGTTGTCGTGAGAGACTACGCCGAGGTTGGCGCCAACGAGACTCCTTTGGAGGGTACCAACGCCGACGCTGTGTGCGCCGCCTACATTGCCACCGAGGCCCTTGTTGCCTTGCTTGGTATCACCATTTCCACCGACGACAACATCAAGGCCGCTGTCGGCAAGGTCAACGGAACTCGCATCAGATGGTTGGTCGACACTGTCGCTAAGGCCTTCAAAGTACAGGTTGTTCCCGGCAGCAGAGTCCGACGGATACGTCGTTTCTTGGCTGGACAGGACGAGATTGTCCAGGAGTCTGATTTCAAGGGAGTCGTTTGGGACGCCAAGTCTGACGAGACCGAGCCATTAGACGAGGAGATCACCGCCATTGAGGAGGAGATTGAGGTTTTCCCCGGCGAGGCCTGGGTCATTGACATTCAAATGGCCGCCACTGCCGGCAAGCGCGGTGTCATTGCCGTGCGCGAGTTCCAGGGATACGACGACCTTGTCATCCCCCCTCCCACCATTTTCTCTAGAGACTTTTCCATCCACTACGGCTTGAAGCTCAGCGCGTCCCGGTCGCTGCTCGCCCGCACCAACGCCCTGGCCTCCGTCTACCCCTTCAAGCTCTCGCAAGTCTCCGACTCCCCCGCCGAGCTGCGCGCCTCCAAGCTCGGTCTCAAGGAGAACGTCAACCACCACATCCTCGTCCCCCACCCCATCCTCCGCGCCGAGTTCGTTGACAGTACCGGCGCCCCCAGTGCCATCAACCGTACTACCAAGGAGATCAAGGCCGCTTCGTCGCCCGTCGCTGTTGCCCGTGAGATGACCACCGTTGTCCTTGTCCCCGTCGAGGCTAGCGCCACCGGCTACGCCGAGGTCATGCGTCTCGCTGGCGGCCCCAAGACCGGCGCCCCCTCTTACGTCCACAGCCAGTTCGACCTGCAGAACGACGATATCAACAAGCTGCTCGACCTGGTCAAGGACAAGAGATTTGGCATTAGAGTCAGAGTCGTTGGCGCTTCTTCTGTGAAGGAGGTTGCCGTGGCCTCTGAGGACTTGATGGAGGAGTAATCTGGATATTTCATTGTGTGTGTTTTATAAAAAAGTATAGAAGTATTTTGAATTTAATAACTGTTTTCATTTGCAATAACGTCAAACGTCAAGGCCTTTTTATAGAAAAAGAATGAGCAGTGTGATTGATGTACTACTTGGATGGTTTGTAGATGCAAAAAGAACGGACGACACCGGAATTGAACCGGGGACCTCTCACATGCTAAGCGAGTGTGATAACCAACTACACCAGACGCCCAATTTCTTGGAAATTGAATTTTGAATGATTACAGAATGTAATTTAAGACATTTAAAAATTCACGCTTATTTATGGAAATTCATCAACTCTCTGACTTGTTTGCAGTTTCTATACACAGCTATCTATTAACAGGTTTATTTTTAAAATTTTAGTGCAAATTACTAACTGTCAATTTATTTTTGTTGCTACCGTCTATACTTCATTGATACGACCACAAATGCCAGGAATCACTACCTGAACGCACAGTCATTCTAGTAATCAAAATAATGGTTGCAGGAATATCTATAATATTTTATAACTATTGGATATACGGATTCTACATGGGCCAACCCCGCAAGACTAAAACCTTGTCAGGCGTTGCTACTGAAGACGCAATTGTGGTGAATTCTGAACTGAACGGCGGGGATTGGAGGCTTATTTGACTTTTAATCAAATCAAGGGCTGCCATGTACTCTGTCTTAGCAAGTAATGGCAAAGTGTTTGCCATTTCATGTGGTTGATCAAAGCCCGCAACAAGACATGAGTTCGTCTGTTTGTTGCGTAATTAGTCCTTAAGCTTTGAGGACTTGAATAGAATTATTCACAGCTTGCTTGTTACAGTTTAGGCTCAATACGTGACAATCGAGCACAGCTAGTTGATGATATGGAGTCCTAAAGATAGCAAGAACATGGTCCAAATCCAAACCAAAGTGCAATTGAACTAGAAAGTGGGATGTAGTGAAAGCATCAATTGTTTTCTTTATTGCTGGACATGTCACTAATCCGCAAATGCTTGATGCTTTGAGAATCGTGGCAATGGTGGGTTATTGAACTGCGGGCTAGCCAAAGATAATTGACGTAGCAATATCTTGTATATACAAAGTACGAAAGCTCATGAAAGGGCGATTGACGCCATTCAGGCAGAATTGGTGTACGAATAGAAGCATAACAATATGGAGAAGGTGGCGTTTAGTTAATGCACTACGAAAGAAACGTCAAACGAGAACTACGCAATGTACAATTGCAGTTAATAAGTCAACACGGGATTTAATTGAATGTAAGTATCTCTGCTAGTAAACAAAAAGATGAATAGTTTACTTGGAGAGGTCGTTGCTGCGAATGGTTAGCATTAGTTCTTTTGTGTGGTTGAGCAATTGCGTGCAATTGCCAAACAATATACTTACAGTTTGGACTCGACGTCGTCGAGGTGCTCACGCTGCTTCTTGATGGCTTCTCTGAGAGCGTTCAACTTCTGCTTCTCGTGCTCAAGGACGTAGAGGTCCTCCTGAGCCTTCTCACGCTTCTATTACAGAGTTAGTACATGTCTTCTAAAAAACTTGAGACCCAGCAATTCAATTGACGCGTGGGGTTGGTTGTTGATGGCGATGGACGTACGCTGAAGGAGTCGGACTGGCCCTGGGGGCGGGGGGCGCCGGTGGAGCCCTCCGAGTAGAATCTGGCGGAGACGGCCATGGATCTGGCGGCAATGGCAGAGCGGGCGATGGTGCGGGCGGCGAGCATTGTTGTGGAATGGACTGTGGGGGCGGAAGAACTGGAGATTGAACTGGGGTGGCAGTGGAGGAGGAGGAAGAGGAAAAGAAGAGGAAATTTTGGTGGTGCGATTTGCTGCGAAAAGGGCCGGGCCTTGCTCTGCGCCCGCTGGCCAATCACAGACAGAAGCAGTCGCATACAGGGTAAGGGTAGTCACGTGGACTCGTACAAAGGCAACGCAAGTGGAAACGCGCAGGGCTCGGTTTCGGGCTCGGTTTCGGGCTCGGGTCGGGTGCCGGGTTGAGTAGGCACTGTCGCTGGCGGAGACGGCGCTGGCTCGGGTTGTCGTTGCTGGAGAAAGTCCTGGCCGGCACCGTTGTTTAAGAACTCGCAGGTGCGCAGACCGGAACAGCGCGCGCCAACGCCAAACACGACGACTCGGGCGCCGGTGCTCGGGTTTTCGCGTGCCACTGCTCACTGCCTAGCTGACGCCGATCCTCTGACAGTCCTCTGGCAGTCCTCTGGCAGTCCTCTGGCAGTCTTTACGGTCTTTCCTTCGGTGCTGGCGTGCTTTGCGACGCGTGTCTGGGGAATCTTGTGCCCTAACCCCACAATTTTGTATGGCGTTTCGGCCACCACGCAAAGGCCCCGTCCATTTCCACCCCCAGCACCGACACCAGCACCGACACCAGCACCGACCTCCGGACACCCATGAACACGCGGCACAATGGGACCCAAGCCACAGAAACATCTGCCGGGAGAGAGCAAGGTCCCGCCCGGGGGTGCGTACCCGTCCAAAACAGTCCCCGGCGCGGGCCCCCACTCGGCAACGTCCAAAACGCCAGCAGGCAGCAGCACCGCCACAGGGTCTAAGAAGGGCAGGAAACGGAAAAACCCCGTGCTGAACGAGCAGGGTGAAGAAATAGTGTCTGCAGGGCCCGGCCGGCCGCGCAAGAAGGAAAAGCTGGCCGGAGCAGGAGCTTCAACACCAACAGCCTCTGCACCCTCAGTAGCAAAGGACAAACCGTCTAAACTGCCCAAGGAGAAAAAGGCCAAGGAAAAGAAGGAAAAGGACGAGGCCGAAGAGACCCCCAAACCGAAAAAGAAGAAATACGCCAAACTGACCAAGGAAGAGCGCGAGGCACGGAAAGCCACCAAGCGAGCAGCGGCAGAGGAGGCCAAACTAGCAAAGAAAAAGCTCAAGGCCAAGCCGGCGTTCAAGGCCAAGGAAAAGCCGCCTGTGGACGTGGAGAAGCAGTGTGGTGTACAGCTGCCCAACGGCGGATTCTGTGCTCGCAGCTTGACCTGCAAAACACATAGCATGGGCGCCAAGCGCAGCGTTCCCGGCCGGTCCAAACCATATGATGTGCTGCTGGCCGCTTACCAAAAGCGCAACCAGATCAAGCTTGCCGAGCAGAGCACGCAGCAGCAGATTGACCTCGAGAACCAGGAGCTGCAAGGCAGCGACACACCGCTGAACGAGGATGAAGAGGTCGAGGCCGTCATGAACGGCGTGTGGGCCGCGCGGCCCGTCCCACTCGAGCAGCGCGTGCTCATGCCCGTACGCCACAAGAGCAAGTTCTTTGCCATGCGCGAAATGCTCATTGGCAGCCTCACCAAGATCCAGCCGCTGCCCGTCCCGCAAGGCGGCCGCAAGGACGAGGAAATGACCCCGCAGCAGATCAACAGCAACCAGCGGTTACAGGAAATGGCCGCGACGACGGGAATCCTCGGCCGCACGCTGCTGGTCAACACGGCAACGGGGGTCGAGAAGATGCGCCCGTCAAGGGCGTTCCTCAACATGTCGCTACAGCAGCAGCGCCTACGGCACATGCAGATGCTGCAAATGCAAAAGATGCAGGCCGCGCGCAATGCCCAGGGAGGAGGTCCCAGTGGTCCTGGTGGCCCTGGTGGTCCTGGTGGTCCCGTTGGTCCTGGCGGCGTTCCGGGCATGCCTGGCGGTGCCCAGCCCACGCCGCAGCAGCTCCAGCAGCTCAAGTACCAGCAGCAACAGCAGCAACAGCATCAGCAGCAACAGCAGCAACAACAACAGCACCAGATGCAGTTCCAGCAGCAGCAAATGCAGCAGCACCATCTCCAACAGCAGCAGCACCTCCAACAACAGCACCAGTAACTACCAGGCGTGTCTGTGTCTCTTATTTATTCTCATACTCTTTTCGTACTTGTCTCCATAATGCCATCTTTTGTTTGTGTTTCAGACCCGGACCCGGACCCGGTGCCTGTCCCGGTGCCTGTCCCGGTGCCTGTCCCGGTGCTCTACTCGACGCGCGTCCCGGGGCCCGGTGTTGCTGTCGCGTGCGCCGGGGTTGCTGTCTGCCCTAGCCCTGTATGCCAGAAACGTACTTTCCGCAGCCAAAATTAGTTTTTTTTTGTGTTTTTTGTGTTTTTCAGTGTTTTTTTCTGGTCGCAGCTGGCGCCTTTGAATCCTCCTCCACCACCACCAAGCCCACCAAGTCCACCGCTCCACCCGCAACCACACTCCACCGCCTTTACCATCCAATGTCGCGCGAAAACTCCGTCTACCTCGCCAAGCTCGCTGAGCAGGCCGAGCGCTATGAAGAAATGGTCGAGAACATGAAGGCCGTCGCCACATCTGGCGAGGAGCTCTCGGTCGAGGAGCGCAACCTGCTCTCCGTCGCCTACAAGAACGTCATTGGCGCGCGCCGCGCGTCGTGGCGCATTGTCTCGTCGATCGAGCAGAAGGAGGAGTCCAAGAACAACACGGCCCACGTCTCGCTCATCAAGGAGTACCGCGAGAAGCTCGAGAAGGAGCTCGCCGCCATTTGCGAGGACATTTTGCAAATCCTGGGCTCGAGCCTCATCCCCGCCGCCAAGTCCGGCGAGAGCAAGGTCTTTTACTACAAGATGAAGGGCGACTACCACCGGTACCTCGCCGAGTTTGCCGCTGCCGACGCCCGCGCAAAGATTGCCGACGAGTCGCTGTCCAGCTACGAGAGCGCCAGCTCCATTGCCAACGAGGAGCTGCTGTCGACCCACCCCATCCGCCTCGGCCTCGCCCTCAACTTTAGCGTGTTCTACTACGAGATCCTCAACTCGCCCGAGAAGGCCTGCCAGCTCGCCAAGCAGGCCTTTGACGAGGCCATTGCCGAGCTCGACAACCTCAGCGAGGAGTCCTACAAGGACTCGACTCTCATTATGCAGCTGCTGAGAGACAACCTGACCCTGTGGACCTCGGACATGTCTGAGCTCAATCAGGACGCCGCTGCTCCTGCCGCTGAGCCCCAGGCTGAGGCCGCCCCCGAAGCTGACGGCGACTCTGCCATGAAGGAGTAATCAGTCTACGTATTATGTACCCGCTCTCCTCCCCCATTTATATATTTGTTGCCAGGTAGATTTCCAGCTAATCCAAAGTCAAGTTTCGCGTTCCTTGCAGAGAATTCCTAGCGTAGAGCAGCTGCTGGCCCAAGTTGTGCCCAGAAAAACACAAAAAAGTTGCGATGAAGCAAACTCACCATCCTCCACGCCACTCAACAGCACAAACACCCCACGACGCAGAGTAACAGCGACAGCGACAGTAGTAACAGATATATACAGACACCATGGACGCACTTTCCGGACTCGACTTGACCAACGTGTTCAAGCTCACCAACCTCGGCGTGGGCGTGCTCAGCATCCTGGGCGGCATCTCGCAGTTCTTCCCAGTCAGCTTGTAAGTTGCAACCAAAGACTATCAATGAACGAGATAGAAAGAGAGAGAAGAGCTAACGGTGTTTGACAGTCAATCGGTATGAACAGGACCTTGTCTGGTAGCGCAATTGGTTGCACGGCGGCATGGCAGACCACCGCGTTTGCCCAGATGGCGCGTGCAATTGAAGCAAAGAGATACTAACCACGACCCCTGCTAGACCATCATCGCCGTCTACGTGATTTTGTTTGGCCTTGGACTGATTCTGCTTGGTAAGTTTTGGCTTTATCGGCCAGCCAATTGCCCGCTTTGTCGGTGGTTCAGTACTAACGCGCAGTGTAGAGTTCCAGGTTCCACCACTCACGTCCCGCTATGCGAGCTTTCTCTTCTCCTTTGTCGGCCGCGGTGTCTGTAAGTATTTTATTCTTTCTATCTGATACCCCTGAAGACCCATGCTAACATCGCGCAGTTTACATTTTCATTGGCACCATCCTGCTGCACGACCACGTGCTCCGCATCATTGCCGGCTCGCTCATCGCCCTTGTCGGGGTCGGCTACGTCGCCCTTGAGTTTGTGCCCCACGTCGAACTGCCCTACAACATGCGCCTCGAGGAAGCTGGCGGACCCTTTGGAAACGAGTACGAGAGCACTGAGACCGTTTAATACCTTGGGCTAGTTTAGGGGCTGGTCGTGAGACAGGCCTTTTTGGTATAATCAAGACTGGAGTATAACAAGAACAGCTCTTTCTGCTTTTAAACAGACTACATACTAGCATCTACCCGTAATCCCTTCCGTAGCTTCTCCAACACTTGATTCACCGTAAACCGTTTGGCGCGTTCTTCTCGACAGTTCAGCCGCGCGTTTTGGCAACCGGCCCAAATTTTCAACCAGCACTTTTGCAAACGCGAACCCAACCTTCTCCACCAAACCGCCAACCAGAGCTATTAGACCTAGATCAAAGGATAAATACAAATGAGCATTGTGAAACGCCCACGTCTTAGTGAGCCACCGGCCGCGAGCTCGGCGCTTGTGGCGGGCGGGCCTGGCAATGCCCTCATTCAAAGCGTGAGTTGAAGCGTCCAGACAAGATCGTGAGGTGATGCTAACAGGTCTAGACACAGAGAACGTCGAGGCTGAGTTCGCCGACACTAGAACTTTCCAGCAGTGCTGTAAGTATTGACTTCAAGGAACCAGTTGGACCAAGACTAACTGGAGCAGGGCCCTGTGCTGGCAGTCGATTTTGATCCGTCTGGCGAGCTGCTCGCCTCCTCCGGCACACAAAAGACCGTTTGTACGTATTCACCGCACCTTTCTCTCGCAACCAAACTAACCCTGTCTAGCACTATGGAAAGTCTATGGTGACACGGCGCAGTACCAAACGCTTGCGGGCCACAAGGCCGCCGTCACCGACCTGAAATGGTCGCGCGACTCGCGCAGCGTTTTTACGGCTTCTGCCGACTACACCGTCGGCACCTTTGACGCAGAAACGGGCCAGCGCCTGCGCAAGCACGCCGGCCACGAGGGCATGGTCAACACCGTCGACGTCGTCCGCCGCGGCACCGAGCTCGTCGTCTCCGGCGGCGACGATGGTGCCGTCAGCCTCTGGGACCCCCGCGAAAAGGACGCCATCACGTACCTCCAAACAGCCTACCCCGTCCTCGCCGTCGCCGTCGACCAGGTCGGCTCCATGGTCTACAGCGCGGGCGTCGACGACTCCATCTCGGCCTGGGACGTGCGCAAACTCTACACCAGCAACAGTGAGACTAGTGCGCACCCCACGCCGGTCTTTTCGCTCGACGGCCACACCGAAGCCGTCACCAGCCTCGCCGTCAGCCCCGACGGCCAGACCCTCCTCTCCAACGCCATGGACAGCTCCGTGCGCACCTGGTCCGTCCGGCCCTTTGTCCCCGCCGGCCAGTCCCGCGCCCTCACCGTCTACGACGGCGCGCCCTCTGGCATTGAGCAGATGCTGCTGCGGGCCGTGTGGAGCCCCGACGGTGCCCGCATTGCGGCGGGCGCGGGCGGTGGTGATTGCTCGTGTGTGGTCTGGAACGCCGTGTCGAGGCGTATTGAGCATAAGCTCGGCGGCCACCGCGGTAGCGTCAACGATGTTGCGTTTGCGCCGCTGGAACCCATTATTGCCAGCGCCAGCTCCGACGGAACCGTCATTCTCGGCGAGCTGCCCAGGTAGTTGATGCCTTTTTTGTTATTAGTATCTGTATAGTACGATGTTATTTATATCATTTTTTTTTTTTCGTTCTTGGTCTACTTCTTTTTGCTCTTGCTTTTGCTGGACTTGCCGTTCCCGCTGCGCTGCGCGTACTCCACGAGCGACTCGATCAGGCTCTCAAAGTCGTCCTTGTCCTTGAGCGCGAGCTGCTTCTTGTTCTCCCAAAGCGCGAGGGTTTGTGCAGCCGTTGCGGCGGCGGACTTGAGCGCGGCCGTGTGGTCGGCGAGCTCGGCAGGGGTCATGCCCGCAAGAGCAAGCTCTGAGACGTTTGACAGCTGAGACCATGTTTGCACGTTCTTGTCTGTGTCGAGCTCGAGCTCATTGCCCGGCGACCCATTTGTCTTTGATTTCCGGGCCCCGTCGCCAGAGTTGGCATTGCCCTCCTCGCCGTCTGGCCTTGCCCGGCTCCTGCTGCGGCTGCGGCTGCGGCTGCTGCGGTGGGGTCTGACGGCGGGCAGGACAAGCCTCTTTGTGTTCTTTTGCGGCAGGATCTCGTCGAGGTCCAGGGGCACGCCGAGGCTGACCATGAACAGCCGCCGGATCGCGCTGCGCTTCCACTCGGTGCCCGATGCTGTTGCCTGCGGCTGCACAATCGCGAGCTGGTTCCAGAGGCTTGACGACCGTTCGGTGAAGTACGTGGGCTGTGCGGAGGGCGGGCCGTCGGTGGAGGTGTCGCCCGAGTTGGGCGTTACTAACGATGGCACGGCGACACTCACCCGCGATGCAGTCGGGTCGGCCTCGCTGTCATATGTGGCTTCGGTGTCGGACTCGGTAGAGGCAGACGCAGTATCGGGGGCAGCAGAGTAAATCGGCCTCAGGATCTGGGCAATGCTAGCCTGCAAGCTCACGCTGTTGCTAAAATCCGTTTCACTCAGACACGGGATCCTTGGTTGCGCAGGGGCAGGGGCTCCGTTCGATGTACTCTCGGGTGCGCCAGCGTCCTCCTCGGCAGGCCCTGCAAAGTCGTCAAAGTCATCGAAATCACCGAAATCGTCGTCGTTGGCATCCGCGGGCTCCCCGAAATCGTCAAAGTCGTCCTCACCCACTTGAGCGGCGTTCTCGACTGCATCTACAGGTACTTCTTCCTCGTCTGACCAAGGTAAGTCGCCGGACCCTTCGTCTTGTAATGGAGCAGCAGTTGTGTCGTTCAATTCTGATTCTGGGAGGTTTTGCGTTTCCGCTGGACTGGGATCTAGACTCGTAGATTCTTCTTCAGTTTGTTCTGGGTGTGATTGCACTTGTTCGTCTTGGTCGCTTTGGCCGTGGTCTTGTATTGATAACTCGTCGAGGTTGCTAGAGACGTCCTTCACCTCCGTCGGACTGGCCGGTCCATCCACCGACGTCTCCGAGTCAATGTGTGATGAGTTTTCTTCCACAGGTAATTCTGGTTCTGGGCTTGGGGAAGACATGGTGCGTGTCGTTTTGGTCTATTATGGGGATTAAGGGGTCTGTTGTGGAGCTTTGTATGCGCTAGGTGTTCAGTTGTGATCAAATGAAAAAAAATTAAGTATGGAGGAAGTTAGGGCAGCCGGGGTTCAGCCGTGCGCGCCAAACTACAAATACAGATTGTATCAACAATATGGACTATACAAATGCCATTACAGAGACTCGGGGTGTCTGTGTTTATCCGCGCCTGGCCAGGCTGTAGATGACGACCGGAGCGCTCGTCGGCGCCACCCAGAACCACTCGCTCTGCACGGGCGTGTCGTACCTCCTTGCCACCTCCAACTCAATCCCGCGGCTGGAGCACTCGTGCGCAAACACGGCAAACGTCGCCTCGCTCCGGATCGTGGCCGCGACGAGCACCTGTGGCGGAGTTGTGGCGGGTGGGATTGGGGTGAGAAAGTCGGAGAGGGCGGTGACGAGGTGGGGGATGACGGAGGCGTCGTAGGTCACGTCGGCGGCCAAAACGAGGTCTGTGGGAGCGCTGGGCTTGTCCTCGCCCCAGAAGAACCTTGTCGCCGACACTTCTGGCTGTTTGCCAGTGGCAGTATCAGTAGTAAACGGATTCAAGACAATGTTCGCCTGGAGCTTGTCCACGACGCCGTCGTCGCCGTCCGTGAGCACCACCTGCCTGACGCTCGGCAGCACCCTTGCTGCTACCAACCCGACCAGCCCCGTGCCCGCGCCCAGCTCCACCACGCGCTGAGTGCGGTCCAGTGAAGCCTTGGTGGCAGGGTCCGGGGTGAGCAGAAAGTCGGTGAGGGCGAGCGCGGCCTCCCACGTGCGGTGGCCCGTCCCGCCCTGCGCGCTAATCACGGCCGGCTGCTCGTGCAGCAGGACGTGGCCGCTATTGTCGTGCGTGTAGTAGTACCGCACCACCGAGGGTAGTGGAGCGGCTATGCCCATGCCCATGCCCGGGGTGGAGGAGGAGGACTGGGTTTGTAGGATGAGGGACATGTATAGCTCGGTGAGGGCTTCGCCGACCTGGATGTTGGACTGCTCGAGCCTGCGCGTGAGCAGTTTCAAGTATACCCGGAAGTACTCTGCCTCCGGTTCCGTCTCTGTCTCTGTCTCTGTTTCTATTTCTTCTGCCTTTGTATCATGGTCGGTGGTTAGGAGGGTCTGGATGACGCGCGCAAGGTCGTCTTGGACAGGGTCCAACGACAGGTCGAGGAGCTGCGTGGTGGGGTCGAGGAGCTGGACGGGGAGGACCTTCTGGGCGAGGTACCGCTGCAGCTTGGCGAGCCCGCGTGCGTGAGACGAGTCAGGGTCAGAGTCGGGGCTCATGGGGAATCATCCATGGGTTTGTCGAGCGCTTGAAATTTTTCAGTTCGGTCTGATCGATCAAGTTCCCAACTTGCTTTTTGTTGACGGGTGGGAACAAGGCCTTGGAGACCGGGCCTTGTAACGCGCTTTGGGCTTAGTGTAGGACACCGCAAACGCAGCTTGCGACTGAGTGACTGGGCCATGTGAGCGGCGGTGGAGGTGGAGCAAGTTCAGGCGCAGAGAACTGGCCTGGACTAGGACTTGTTAGCCGCAGCTCGTCATATGAGAAAAAGCCGTCCAGGTCCAAAGCTCTGGACTCTATCAATCTACGACCTGGCCTTGAACAACTATTACGGGCTTCAAATCTGGTGTTCTTATTTCAAGACCTTGATCTAAATCGCCGCTGGTTGGCTTTGGCGTTGACTTTAGTCTCAGACCTGAAACGCCAGGAGGTTCAGTTACGACCTTGCAGGGACATGGCCAAACCTTACAGTCCTACAAATGGGATATCACGATCTCGGCTGGGGAATAAAAGGTTGTTTGTCTTGTTGTATTGAATAAGTGTCTCAAACAAGGACCGTCTTTACTTGACAACGGTGTCTCAAGACTCTGAACTAGTTAATGATAAAGAACCTAATGGATCATTAAACAAGTGTATTTTGTTTATGGAGGAATAGTTACATGGCGGGAGGGGGCATGGTCATTAAACATGAATGATGCAAAAAAATCAAGTAAATAGAAAAGGAGCGGAGGTGCAGTTGGACTTTTTGTGAAGGACAGTAGAGAAGCGGGTAAATAAATAAGGGGACGTGGGGTACATGCAATGTCGTGTTGTCGCGTAGTGTGTCGTGATGTTTGAAGGTGAAACCTGGAAATGAAACCAATAAATAAAAACGTCGAGTGGAAAGACATGTGGTATTCATGCCCAAAAGGCGTCGGCGTCGGTGCTTGACGACGGGCTGCCCTGCCAAATGTGCTGCCAGTGGCGCTCTGTTTCGCGCTGGCCCTCTTCACGCAGCCAGCGCTCGTACTTGCGGTACTGCTCGGCGTGGGCAACCCAAAAGGCCTCCTTGGAAGCAGCACCTAGCTTGCCAAACCGATGGGGTTCAGCGTGCCACTGAGTGCGCATGGACGTGAAATCGGGCGAGGACCAGTGCCGCAGAATGCTGTTGGAAAGGGCACGCGTAGCGGCAATGTTTAAAGGCGGCCCTGCCTTTCTTCGCGGCGTGTGTTTGGGAGTGCATGAAGCACGGCGCGGCGGGAAAGCAATGATTTGCGGCGAGGAAGGGGTGGTAGGTTCTTCTTCGCTGATGGATACCAGCTTAGTAGAAGGTTTTTGGCATGAGACTCGGCTTGTTTTGGGCGAGACGTCTAGTTCATCGGTTTTAATGCAAATAGGGGGTTCTGAGACAGCCAGGGATTTGGGAGCAGAGCAAGCAATGAGCTCTTCAGAGAGCTCTTGCTTTTCTTGTTCTTGGGGGTTTGCAACAACAGAAGGAGAGGTGATTGCCCTTCTGTCGCACCCGCGCACGAGTCTCAGTACAAAGGGGTTGCGTCCAACGGCGTTGAACATGCGCTGCTGGGCAGCAAGGACAAGCGGGTGCTTGAATGCAGCAAGGTCGTAGGAGAGCGTGACATAGGCTAGGCAAAAGAATATGGCAATGGCGAAAATGACGGGCAGGTCGAGCGCACGAGTCGAGGGGGCTGGCCAGGAGGGGGGCAACTGGAACTGGAACTGGAACTGGCTGAAAGGCATCGTGTCGAGAGAAGGGTCGAGAGAGCCAGAGGTCGGTAAGGGCCTTGAAGCCTAGAGAGTATGGGAAAAGCAAAGCGGTGATGGTGGATTGAGAAGGAGTAGAAAGAATGGGAAGGAGTGGCTTTTTATAAAAAGGCGATATTTGAAGAGGCACAACACGTTGCTTGTTGTGGGTTGTTTTTATCTCTGCCGCTATTTTTACCCACTGCAGATCTGCAATGTCAGCTGCCATAAGGGGTAATTTTGTCTGCACCCGGGCTGTTTATGCACTGCCAGTTTGGGACATTTAATATAGATAATTGCCGTTTGTGGGGTAGGTCGAGCCGCAGGCCTTGCCTGATGGAGAACAATGGCGCATTGCTTTTTCTGGGTGCGAACGCCGAATGTTTGAATGGATTGAATGGATTGAATGGATTGAATGGATTGAATGGACTGGAGCAGCTGGAGCAGCTGGAGTCAGCAGTAAGTAGCGGCAAGTAGGGCCAGTGCAGGTGGGCCCAGTTCGGAGCGTCGTGCTGTGGGTCTGCGCCAGTGTCCAGCGGTCAACAAGGGCAACTCTGCAGTGGAGATTCAAACCAGACCAAAAGAACTGAGAACTAGAAACTGAGAACTCAAGGAACTGGAAAAACGTCATTGAGAAGCACATGGGCTCCGCGTGGACAAGCACATGGGCAGCACGGGCGCGCACGGTCAAGGCACGCTGGAATAGACCGGTGCTATTTGCTCTGGGCTGGGCTGGTTGGGCTGGGCTGGCGTTCATCTCTGATCTGTGATCGCGCGTTGTGCACGGGCTGGGAACAGGGCTGGCTGGTCAGGGCTGGACTAGGCGCACTGCACATCGTTTTTCTACCTGCCCATATCAAACAAGGGCCAAATAAGTAACTACTCAACTAGTTATCTATTCAGCAAAGAGATCAGTTTACTTGGTGGATGATTAACAACTGATGGAATATATAATGAGGCGAGTGTAAAAAAAACAGTCTTTCAAGAATAGAAAAAAGAATGGACGACACCGGAGTTGAACCGGGGACCTTCCGCATGCGAAGCGGACGTGATAGCCAACTACACCAGACGCCCAAATTTTTGAATTTTAATCATTAATAGTTTATACAGTGCTAAACAGTGTGCTGTTTTTTGTTTGTAAACTCAGCCTCAAACTGGCTATTTAGTTAATACTGACCTAACTTGATGAATTTTTTAATCAAAACATTATTAATCATGTATAGTAACCTATTAATTGAATCATTCTAGGGTATTCCAGGTCAAAATACAAGATAGCCAGGGACATTTTGAAGATCGCATGAATCTCAAATTCAAGTAGCTGGCGTAGTTTGTTAAAAATGTAGATCCAGTTTGGAAGTTGTTGTCGCGTTCTTGTAATCGCGTTCCTTGTACGAGCCTGGGCTTGCCACCGGAAATTTACATTTCTTCAACTACAAGTATACTATCCGTGGTAAAATGGGTAAATGTGGTTTCGTTGCCAGACATGTTATCATTGGCCGCTTATAGATATTCCCTGGGTGTGTTCAAATAGTATACCCTTCACTTTAAATCCTGTACTCTCAAATCATTACTGAATTAATAAATAAACATTATTTCTCTGCTCAATTATGATACACAAATGCTAAACAGAAAAAGACATGAACTAAATCCAAATGTCCAGCTCCTCCCGTTTGTACTCGGGCTCAGGCAGCTCCGGGTAGTAAGGCACCATAGCGTCCGCGCTCTGAATGTACGCCGTGTTGTACATGCGCCAGTACGGCGTCCGCACCTTGCGCGCCGCCTGGAACATGCCGCCCCACACGTAGTTCATCACCACGCCCGTGCCCACCGCATTGCGGATTCCGTCGACACCGTCGAGAATGCGGTCAATGACGTGGGGCGAGGTTTCGAAAATGTTGGGGAAGAGAAGGTCGAGCAGGTGCACCATGGCGTCCTCGCAGCCGAGACCGACGCAACCGAGGGCCAGGTGCTTGACCACAGTGGCGGCCGTTTGTCGGTGCACTTGGTCACGGTCAATCAGTGCGTCCTCCAAAAGAGGCGTCACGGCGTAAATGTAGTCCTTGGCCATGTCGCCAATGTACTCAAACATGAACGTCAGCGATTTCAAGACACCGTTTTGCACATTGAGCTCGGGGACTCGGTACTCGTTCATAAGAGCGGGCAAGACTGTAAACGGGGCACATGTCTCAGCGACAATACCAATAGCCACCGCTGTGCACACACGAGATTGACGTTCCTGGACTCGCAAGTTTGACAACAGAGTGGCCAGCACATCCTGTGGACCAATGGCCTTGGCAATGTAACCAAATGTGTTGTTGGCAGCTCTTCGAATGCCCTTCTTGTGCGCCTTGAGCATGTCCAAGAGCTCAAAGCAGATACGCATCCATTCTCTGGCGCTCACGTACTCCGCACCACGGTCGGCAATGTGGCCAACAAGGTCAATCGTGTTTTCCTGCACCTTTTCGTGACGGTTTCGCAAAATTGGAGTCAATCGGGGGAGCAAGTCGCGGATTGGCGGCTGCATGGATGTAAGTCCCACCACTTCGACAATGGAACCCAGCGCTCCAAGGATTGATCCGAGTACGTCAGGGTACTCTTCTCCAAGTTGTTCGTAGAGAATGTTGCCAAGCTTACCCATTAACAAGTCCTCGTCGCAGAGCTTCATGACCTTGGCAATCTTGGTGATCAAATCGGCAGCTTGCTGGCGAACAGCGGGCGACTGGTTGCTTAGTCGAAACAAGATTGTACTGACAATTTGGGGAATATAGGGCTTAGTTCTTGAGCCAAGCGCGGTAACAGTCGTGCCAAATCCATTCAACAAAACAACGTCTTCGACTGTCTGCTCTTGGAAAGCAGTCAGAATACCATCAACAAGTCTCATTTCAAGGCGCTCGGAAATATCGCCAGCGCCCAGCGATGCAAGAACCTTGTCGACTGTCTCGACGGCCATCTTTCTAAAAGGTTCAGACTCATCCTTGAGCACGTCCACTATGCGATCAATGATTTCTGCCACTCCAACCTTTTGAGCCAGCTCCAACGTCGTCTCAACAACGAGTTTGTAGTTGCGTCGATCGAGAGCCATGCGTCTAACCCAAAAGTTTCGGAAAAATGGGGGCAAGACTTCTTCGCGCAGATATTGTGGTGTGACTCCCTCGGTGGCAGTACATTGCTGAACAACCTTAAGCACAATCTTCTTCATTTCCTCGTCGGGCGAGGCAAACTCGCGCAAAATGATAACCATCACCTCGCGTGTGTAGTAGTTTGCGTACTCGGGGTCCATTAACGGAATAATGAATCCAATGCACTTTAAAAACGATCCTAAACCTTTACCGCGCTGTCTGCGGATACCGGTCCAAAGGGGCTCTAGCACAGTCTCGAAAGACTCGATACCGTATGGCGCCGAGGCTTCAGCTAGCGCAGCCAATGCAAGTGATGTAATGGTTCGGACCTTGGCCTGCTCGTCAGTCAAGCCAGCGGCAATACAGTCAACGAGACTTTTCAAATGTGGAAGAACAGCGCATCCGCTGAAAACTGCAATTTGCTGGATAATCTTGACACCGGTGTGACGAGCTTGCCAGCTCTTTTTGGATTTGCAGACAGCACGAATGAAAGGGATAATAGCTGGGATTCCAAGAGCACTGGCAACTACTGCAAATGATCTTGCGGTAGTGTTGCGCACGTACTCATCGGCGTGGTCAATATCTGGACGCATTGTAGAAATCATGTGAACCAAGCCAGCGGCCTTGGACAAGTTGGAGATGATCTCTCTACCTTCGATTCGAGCAAAGTAGTCTTCGTCGATAAGCAAAGGCTCAATGACTACTAAAATTTTGTGTGTATATGGACGAACAAGATCGCCAAGCTTGTAAAGCACTCTATCAATAACCTTGACAAGCAAATGTCGCTCCTGGTCTTCCAGTGATTGCTCCATTAATAACGGAAGAATTTGGTTGAAGAGGGCTTTCGGGCCAAATGCTCGGGCATTGTCAGCAATATTTCGCAGTGCTGCTTTGCGAACGCTCGGAACACCATTCTTGATTTTCAGCAGCAGTCTCATGATCTTGCGCTCTTTAAGTTCCTCCATTGAAAGTTGATTCTCCTCCGGAGTTTCAATGAGTTTGCCGAAATACTTCATGTCGTTTTCTTTAAAAAACTGAAGCTCTCCCACACCGGGAATATCCGTGGGCAAGGCCTTGGCCATACCTAAACTCGATGCAGTGTTTTCTTCGAGCATGACAAACCCATCATTCGTAGTTGGCGCGCTCACGAGTTTGTTGGCGCCAGTAGTCAATGGAATGTAGTTCACAGGAGGCTCAAGAATCTCGTATCCTTCACTTGGTAAAACGCTGTCGAGAAATTCGTCAGACAAGGAAGATGCAGGCTCGGTTTTTGCTACTTGTTTCTCAACCTCAGGCGCTTGATCCCATCTAGATCGTCGTGTCGTAGGTGCTGGAGTCGTCTCGTCCCATCGCGATTTGCTGGCGGGTGGTGTTTCTACACTCTCTGTTGGTTCGACAACGTCCCATCTTCGTTTCCGTTCCCGCGTTGGTGGTGCTTCTGTGCTGGTCTTTCTCTGAATCAATTCCTCAATTCTCTTTTCTTCTCGCTCAATTTCGCGTAGCTCCAACACCTTTTCATAGGACCCTTCTTCGCCATCGTCGACTTCATCCAAGGTGCGGTTGTGGCGTTGTTTTTGATAATCCGTTTCGCGATCGTATATCGACCTGCCTCGATGGTGGTCTGCCAATGGGTCCACATCTTCGCCAGCAACTATATCGTCGCGCATATCTTGTGTCGCTGTGTATTGGCCGACCAGCTTCCTTGTGCGTGGAGCCTCTTCCTCCTCTTCCTCCTCGGCGTCGTACCGCGAATCGATCGCATCTGCCTTCTCGAGCTTGGGGTGGCTATTCTGCAGCGCTTTGCGCGCCTCTTTAATTCTCTTCAGCTCCTCAAAATCAACTACACCACACAGTTAGTACCTCACCAAACACCTAAGCTAAACCCACACGTCCACACCGCGTCTACTCACCGTCGGACATTGTGATCTCGTCTCGTCGAAGCGCAGAGTTTTGAAAAATTATGGAGTTGGATCGTGCCTTGGGATAATTAGTTTTACCCATCCCGTGATGTACTGAGGACCCACATGTACACGCCTTTCTCCAAATTCTCGGTGGCATTTTATGATCCCTGAACTCTGCCAAACGACACGTCTCGAGCCCCGAATCCAAGGTCTTTCCGGTGTTTGATTGCAGTTCTGGCTGCTGCGGTGGGTAATTGGCATGTTCTCGATATCTACGGCGCAATCTGCGCTAGCAGTCGTTTTACTAGCGCTGCAAATCACGTTCACAGCAGCACAAGCAGCATTACCGGATGGAATCGCCATTGACAACAGTCGGTACAATTACACAGAATTTCTTTCATTACAGCCTCTTCCGCGGAATCAGCTTCTTGCGTCGTTTAATTTCGAAAGCTACTCGGATGAGTTTGTCCCTTCCGAAAACTACATAAAGTATGGCGTGTTTCCAAGATCCATAGGCCAAGTGCTGCAGCAAACCAGCACGCGCGAGCTTCATTTGCGCTTTTCACAGGGTTGGTGGGACGCCGAAGGATGGGGTGCGTTGCCCAAGAACGGCTCGTTTGCCGGAGGAATCGGTGTTGAAATATGGGCTTGGGTAGAAGGCAGCACGGTGTCTGAGGCAGAATCACACTGGAGCAAGCTCGTCAATTCTCTGTCGGGTTTGTTTTGCGCGTCGCTAAACTTTATTGACTCTGCGCAGACCACGTTCCCGAAAAAATCGTTCCAGTACCAAGGAAACGAGCAAACGACATCCAAGCCTTTGCATTTGCTAAGGGGTGCGCTTCCTCGTGAGCCTGTCTGTACTGAAAACCTTACGCCATTCATCAAATTGCTTCCTTGCAAAGGAAAGGCAGGCATTTCCTCTCTCTTGAACGGTCACAAGATTTTTGATGCCCAATGGCAAGGTATGGCAATTGATATTGTGCAGGTATGCGAAGGCGCTACTTGCAAATGGAAGCTCACTCAGGTCATTGACGCTATTATTGACATCCCACGCTCACTGCGTCGCAAAACTTCAGCTGTTCCCAAGCCAGTCAGCGGTGATCTTTTGAGATGTGACACCAGCAAATCTTACAACTCGGGCGATGTCTGTTTCCCGTTAGGCGAAAGCCCTGAGCAACGCTACAAGTTGTCAGACATTTTTGGTCGCACCATTAGTGGTATCTGCCCAGTGACTCGCAATGACAAGCAAATTGGTGTCAACGTCCCTGACAACTGGGAAGCCAAAATTCATACTGGAGATACCCCGGGTATTGTTTACACCACAGCTTCAAACAAGTTTTCGCTCAAGACTTCTACATGGTACGACATTGAGCTTCAAACTTCAAACAGCGATGTTGTTGAAGACAGAGTCACTCCTCCAATCTATCTTGAGCGTTCGTTCACTGGCTACAGCCAGGACCGTGGTGGAATGAGAACAGTCTTTACCAACACCTTTTCTGACAGAGCAGTGAGGTACGTCTATTTTGAGACTCTTCCATGGTACATGCGCCCTTACCTTCATACTCTGGAGATCGAAAACGCGTCCAGTAACCAGACATTTGCGGCCACGTTTTCTAGCGTGAAGGATAAGATCATTCAAGACATTTTGTTCCGTCCTGCCATTGACCGCAAGAGACCCACGCAGATTGAAATCGAAATGATCTTGCCCCCCGGTGGCTCAGTTGCATTGAGTTATGATTTCGACAAGACACTTCTTTACATTGAGGAGTACCCTCCAGATGCCAACCACGGTTTCGAAATCCCACCAGGCGCATTGACTACTCTCCCATTAGAAGGCGATGTTGACTTCCAAGCCGTCACAATGCGCACCACTTCATTGTTACTGTCGCTCCCGACCCCCGATTTCTCAATGCCTTACAATGTCATTATTTTGACATGTACCGTCATGGCGCTTGCTTTCGGATCTATTTTCAATCTCATTGTCAAGCGAATTGTGACTGACGAGGAAGCAGACGCAATTGCGCGGTCCCATCCCTTGCGCTTGAGAATTCTAGGAGCTGTCGAGAAAGTCAAGGCCAAATTTGCAAAGCCACATAGAGGACCATACCCCTACGTTCCAAGAGAACAAAGAGTGGATGTCAAGGAGGAAAAAAGCGAGGTTAACTAATGTATAGTATGTAGAAATAAATAATATGTTTTATGGCTCTTTTTCAACTTAGGTGTTGTGTGGTCAAAGATTATTATTATTGAGGGTTATACTAATGATGATGATGAATTTACCTACGTCTGCGCTTTTCCTGTAGCGCGCTTTCTATCTTTTTGATTGCCGTCTTTAGCGAATTGGAGCCCGATTCGCAGTTTTCCTCAAGCCATCTTTCCAGCTTGACTCGTTGGTCTCTAATAGTGGATGTGATGGGGAGCTGCTGCCCCGACTCTGCCGCAATGCTTGAGGAATTGAGCAGAGTGTGGAACAGCTCGGACCAAAGCTGCTGCTGCCAGTACCGTTTGTAAGAGGACGACAGACCGAACTCTCTTCTACCCCCGGTCTTGCTCTTGTGGAGCTCGGTGATTTGAATGAACTTGCCGAAGAGCAGGCAGTGGATCACGCCGGCGACGCCGTGGTAGTCGG
Source organism: Geotrichum cucujoidarum (assembly GCA_030566025.1). Taxonomy (NCBI): domain Eukaryota; kingdom Fungi; phylum Ascomycota; class Dipodascomycetes; order Dipodascales; family Dipodascaceae; genus Geotrichum; species Geotrichum cucujoidarum. The sequence goes on along the minus strand of JAJMHN010000052.1, from coordinate 26,833 downwards.
CCTGGTAGGTCCAAGGCCGGTTTTCGCGCATCTCAATGCAGTCTTGCTCGTCCATTTTCCAGTCCACGGTGAACTGCACGTCGGGTCGGTAGGCGTTCATGTCAATTGCACGGCCAAAATCAATAATTTTGATGCCCTTGGAGGACCACCCGTCACTGCCATCGCGTCTGTAGAACCTGTCCCAGTCGGACTCCCTAACGGGCTGGAAACTGAGCATGACATTGTCTGGTTTGAGGTCGCCGTGGATGATTTGAGCATCGTGCAAGGCTTCCACTACGCGGAGAAGCTCGATTGTGAGGTAAATGACCAAACACTCTTCGAGGCCGTTGCCCGTTTGCTCGCGGGAAATATTGACTGCGTCAAGCACGGTCCCCTGATCCAAGTACTCCAAGATCAAGTAGCTTTCGTCTTGGAAAAGATACATTGACGAAGCTTGAATGACCAGCTCGAGCTCGCGTTCGTGCCTTAGTTCAACAAACTTTTGATAGACCAGATTAAGCACGTAGCATTCCCATGGATTTGGGTCATTGTCTACTTTGATGGCTCGGATTTCGCCAGTCTCGGACTCGGCTAGATAGACACAGCCAAAGCCACCCTCGCCCAACAGCCTGCGAATACAGTACATTTCGTCTGACTCTGGGAACCGCAGGGTCGGCTGTGACCGGCTGTTGATGTCGCTTTTCCTTCTAGAGCTGAACGTCTTGCGAAGCATGTCCTTTTTCCGGAAACTCTTGTTCATGTTGTAGTGGAAATTTTCGTTTTTCGTAATGCTGGACGACCTCATGATGGCTTCCTTGTGTGCTAGTGATGTAGGATCACAAATGGCGTCGGGGATAGGGATGGTGATATTTGTGCCGGGATAATTGCTCATAAATGTATTGTTTGCACGGCGGATTGCCGACCTTACTGACCCTGTCGTTTCTGTAGCTTCGGCAATGGGCGTCATGGGCGGGAAGGTGGGGGCGTAGCGAGCATTTCCCTTGGCACGAGTATTCTCAACAAACTCGCTGTTGATGTGCATGTCGTGAGCTTGTGAATTCAGCGTGCCGAACGAGTGATGCTCGTCTTCGAAATCGTCATCGTCCCCGTCTTCGTCGTTATTAGTATAGTCGTCATCCTCGTCGTCGTCGTTATCTCCAAACTTGTCACTCGAGCTGTCGCTTTCGTCGCTGTTCTGCAAGGGCTGGTTGAACATTTCGTATATCTCTTCCGTTGCCGCTTTGGTATGCATGGTCATGGTGGGGGATGCGGGCCGTCGCGATATAGTGTCGTCTGCGTCAATCATGGTGATTGTTCGACTCCGTGGTTTCGTCGCTGCGCGAGGGTATGTACGTTCAAGGATCTTGCGTGACCGCGCCAGGACTTCTTCCAAGCATAAGGCATGTCCGTTTTCATCTCGCATGTGTTCCAGGGCGATGGCTATCTTTTCTGGTGGTCTGTTGGATGCAGTTGTTGGTTGTCTTAACGGCGAGTTTGTCGGAGCCTATAATGTTAGTACGAAAAAAAAAAAAAAAAAAGCATGAGTGTAAGCGTAAGTCACATACAGAGTCTTTGAAAATGGCGAGTTTTTGTGGTCGGGCAATCTGGGACCCTGAAGCTTCGCTTCCCCAACCGGAAGAGCTTGGGCCCTCTTGCAAAACCTGTAGCTTTTGAGGTATCGAGCCATCTTCTCGCTTGACAGATAATGCCGTTCGAGGCTGAGGCGGAGGCGGCAAGGGAGCCGATGCAGGTTCGTTGGGGTCGGGAGGGTTTTGTGAAATGCGATCGATAAAGGCTTGGTATTTGCGCTTCAGCCGTTCAAACGGCCTGGCCTGAAGACTGATACCTGTTTCAAACACTTCCTTTGCCTGCCTTCGGCAGTTTTGGTTTTCAAGATGTGATGCGTACTCTTCGTAATAGGTAGCGAGGTTCCGTCCAATCTCTTTCTTGGCCAGGTAGAAGAATATGTCCCGTGGGGCATCAGAATACTGGATGTAGCGCATCCACACGCCCAGGTATCTGGGGTCATCCTTGTAATATGGCGAATCCCTAAACTCTGACGTGCATCTCTCCAAGAGCTGCACTAGCCCAGTCTCTGTGGCCTGTCCATTTGGAAACGTCTTGAGAATCCACTTGATGTAGAGCAGGTAAGGTTCCAACGGGTCGTCCAGCTCGACAGTGTCTTTGAGCTGAGCCTCGAGCCGGTCGGCCTCTGTTTGGAGGGCCTCCTTCTGCCCGTCGGGGCCCCCAGCAGCAACGAGTTTTGCAGACAGCACCGTGGCGGGCGTTCTGACGACGTTGTCGCGACTTGGATGATGAATGTTTTCCTGGTGAACGTGGATAGCCTCAATTCCAGTCGGCCGATTCTCTATTTGCGTCGCGCTGGATGTCATTATCGGGAAAGGAGATAGAGACGCATGTGAAGCTCTGGACGAGAGGACCTGGTATCGGCGGCGTGAGGGAAGTTAGCCGGGCCTTGTCGATGCGCGCGTGCAGGGTATCTGACCAAAAATCAGTTGAAAAATTCAGAAAAGCCAAAAAAAAAAAAAAAAAAAAAAAAAAAAAAAAAAAAAAAGTTCGGGAGGTTGTTGTTGTCCATAGTGCAATCAGAGGCCCTTGGTCTAAGTGAGCTGGGATTGGATGGTTGCTGTGGCAACGCGTCACGTGATTGTTATACTGGAGACGATTATACCGAAATTCTCAGGGATCACAAGTCCGAGCTGGAGTTTTAACGCGAAAATAAGGTAGACATTAAGAAAATTACAAGAAAATCAGTTTGGAGAAAGTGCTGCTAAGTAGATGTGTTCACTTGGGCCAGGGTTTACATGGACGTGCTAAGAGTAAGAGCATCACTGAATATCTATAACTCTACAATGAAAAGCTCTTGACGGGAATTTCAAAGATTTGTGCTGTAATTATCTCTCTTGTGTTTGACGTCTTTCAATACTTTTGAGCTAGGTAAGTTACAATTTCTGCTTGTATTTTTAGTTGATCAAGTACGTATCCCTCAAGTCACCAATTCCGTATTACTTAGTGTTAGACGCTCTTGCACGAGTTCAGCACAAAAGCTTATGTCTAAGTTGAACCGTACAAGATCTATCCGGCATCAGCATTCAAGTTCTACATGTTTCTTAGTTCTACAAAATAGCTCTATGCCTGTCTTTACGTCCCCCTCCAGTTCCACTTGTTTGCATTAAACACAGCACATCATCAGGTCAGAGGAGACAACACGTTGTAGCGAGTTCAGGAAGAGAGCATGAAACGGAAGAGAAAACGTATTTTTGACTTCTTGGGGAGCTTGGGAACTTGGTGCCGGTCAACACCAAAAGAGAGAAAAAGTATCGTTGGGCAAACATGCTCTCGCTAGCGGAGGACGAAGGGAACAATGTACCCGTTGAGCTTGTTTGTGCCAGCTTTTCTATCTATTCGATTGAAAAATTCAAGAAAGCGTCTTCTAAAGTTTACTCGGACTTTGAAAAAGCCTGTAAGTTTCCCCGTTTCTACTCTGGTAAAGCATTTGTTGCCAACTGCAACCCGGTGTGCCCAAGGCTTGCAAGTCATGCGTGTTTAGTGCCAAACCCCGGAGCTGTTGTGTTACTCAACTTACCAGCTTGCGGCATCAATAAGTCAGATTGATCCAAGACCTTAATTTCTGGGTTGGGCGCAAATGTCTTTGAGCTGACCGCGTGGTGCTGCCCTGCGCTCGGCTAACAGGAGCACAAACCCCCCAGAACTTGAAGAACCGGCGTTTCCAAATAAACAATTTGTCGCCAAACACCCTTCTGGCTCCAAACCTTTGCTTAATTGTTTTTACTTGTGAGAGAAACCCCGTTTATGCTTAAAAGCCTCCCCTCAAGTTCTAGGCCAAGCCCAAATCCTTGGGCCCAAGAAACTTCAATTCTCTTGCCATTGATTCCATTGATTAACCAGAAATTCCAAAATAACCTTACTTCTAAACGTCTTTTAAAATCCATTCAAAATTTAGTTTGACCTTTAATATAACAACGTTTATGCTGACTAGCTATTCTCAAGTTGGTTTTGGTGAAATCGTCCTGGCCAAGAAATGGTTGGGCCGTTGAACTCGAGTTCCGTTGCCCAGAAGTTCAAGAACGGAAATTCGTTCTTACGGTGGCGCGGCCCCCCGTTCTGCATTTGCCCATGACCCCGTTGACGCCTCTGCTTTAGTCCAATGCATGGGAAAACAAAAACTAGAAACAAGGATTTGGAAACCGGTGCTCTGGTACCAGCTGTCGTAATCTGAAGCTCGGCCAATGGTTCAAGTAACATTCAATCAACGTACTTGGATATTGAAAATCTACTACCCCAGGAGTTACGTGTATGACAAAAAAAAGATACAGACTAAACTCGTTCACTAGTTGTTTGAAAAGTTTGGTTTTTGGTTATATATATATATACATGTACACTTGGAACATAGATAATTATTCAAATGTAGCAGATTTCATTTCCATGAGAGCCCGTCGTTGGGGCAGATTCATTTAGAGGCAGTGTGTGTGTGGGTGTGTGGCAAGGGTCGTCGAGATGGTGAAAAGAGGGTTGTTTTAGGTCAATATGGTGTGCTTAGGCAGCGACGGCACCAGGGGCACCGGCAGCAGGCTGCTGGAAGCCGCTCTCCGCGCCAGGCGCAAGCACCTCATTCGTCGACTGCGTCATCTTCATCTCGCGCTCCATCTCAATCAACTGCTGCTCGCCAATAATCGACAACGCCAACGGGACACCCAGCAACAAACTGCTGGTTGTGATGATCCACAGGCTCTTGCCAGCAAAGCTCGCCGTGGTCTGGACGGCAGAACCAACCTTGGCAGAAACGCCAGCGAGCGTGTACCGGTAGCTCGGCGGGAGCGCGTCCTTGAGCGCGACAATGCGGTCCGCGATCGTCTCGTTCGCAATGTCGTCAACGTCGTCCTCCTCAAACTCGGCGTCAGAGTCAGAGTCGGACTCAACGTCAGAGTACTCGTCGTCCTGCGAGGCTTCGGCGCCGGCATCCTGGGCCTGGGCCTGGGCCTTCTCGTCGACAAAGGCGGCAGCCTCGTCTTCCTTGATGGGTGTAACTTGGACCATTGTGCTGTGTGTATATGAGATTGAAGGGTGGTGGTGGTGGTTGGGGATGAGTACAAGTTCTTTGGAGGGAGTGAAAAAAAAAAAATGGAACGGGAGAAAAAGAGCAAGCTGTGGAGAGGACTGAAATGTTCGCAGGGACAGGTGGAACTGTGTGCTTAGTCAGCGATATACGCGCGATGGGAGATGGGTTTGCCCGGCGAACTGGGCAAGACGAGTAGACAGAGGTCAGATAAGTAGCGGTATAAAGTAGAGGATATGGCAGTTAAGGTCGTCGTTGTGGTCGTTGTTGTTGTTGGTGCAGTTGTGATTCTCGGCCCAAGTCGAGGTTTCAACACTTGTAACACAAACCAACTCCATTTCAATTACTATTTCTATACTCTTTTGCAAAAGACTCGTGTTCCGTTATAAAAATTAAATAAAAAAAGGGAGTTACTACTGGTACTGCTAATAATAATAAAAAATGAAGAAGAAAGAGAGAAAAAAAAAAAGGGCATCAAAAAAGTGAAACGTCTTTAAAGACACTTCGAATAAATAATTTTTGGAGGGAGGGGGTTTCTTTTTATTACCACTGGCTGTTGTTGTATCCGTACTGGCCGTAGTAGGAGGAAGACTGGCCTTGGCCCGCAGTGGCGACCTGTGGTTGTTGCTGCTGCTGGGCGGCGTGCTGGCCACCGCTGTTATAAGCCTCAGGCAGGCGGCGTGGATCACTGTGCGCAGGGAGTGCAGCGGCCGCGGGCCCCGCAGTCGTCATGGCCGGGTCGACCATGTGGTAGTCGTGTGCGTTGGCGCCGTATGCGCCGTAATTGTAGCTCTGGGCCTGTTGTTGTCCCAGTGGGGGTAGGCTGGGCGAGTATCCAGCGGCCGCGGGTTGCTGCTGTTGAGCAATGCCTTGGGTACGGGTACCATATGAAGGCGGCGGCAAAGAGGTGGCCGACAAGGGGTAGTAGTCGGCGCCAGTGGTGGGGAGCGACGTGGCGGAGCCATTGGGGCCCATGTAAGTTCTGTACCCCGAGGCGTAGCCGTTTTGGCCAGCAGGTGCAGCAGCAGCAGCAGCAGCAGCAGAGGAAGTGGACCCGGCACCAGTCGACGCGGGGCCAGGCGAGGCTTCAACGTCGTAGCCCACATCTTGCGACGGCGGTGGTGCTTGTTGCGGGTATACCGACAAGTGCTGGTGCTGCTGGTGGTGGTGGGGCGGTGGGGGCGACGAGCCCGTGACAGTATCAAGCGGCACTCTAAAGTTTTGGCGCTGCGTGAGCTCTTCGGAAATGGGCAAGTCCTTGAGGTAGATGGAGTTGGAGGGCTGCTCAAAGAGACCCGCCAGCACGTCCTCGGGTCTGTAGTAAGAGACAAGGTGGTGGGCCTGGCCGTTAAAGGTGATGGACATTGTCTTTTTAATGAGTCCGTCCTTTTTAAATCCGTACGAGTCGACAAGCGAGCCGACAAGGGACCGCTCAATGGGGGAGGTTTCCGTGTCAAGGGTGGTGTTGTGGTTGTTTTTCGTGGGCGTTGTCGTCATGCCCTCCACCTTGACACCAGCACCAGGAGCACCAGGTGCAGCCGGTGCAGGAGCATACCGCGAGTCGTTATCAGTCGAGTAAGGCGAGGTGCGTCCCTTGCGTTTGCTCGACCTTTTGTTGGTCTGCTTCTTCTCCCCCGGCGTAAACGGCTTTTCGAGCTGCCTATACACCAAAAAGTTGCCCAGAATGCGCGAGGGGCTCCACGCAATACCGTCAGTCCAGCGCTTAATGCCCGACGTGTGCTCGTTAAAGATAAAGACGGACCCGGAGCGCACGAGGTCGGCGCGCTCGCGGTCGTGCGGCCTGCGGGTGACGGCGGGCAGCCTGCCGGTGATGGTGGCCTGGAAGAGCAGGAGCGCGTCGTGCGTGTTGGCGACGTAGCCGGCGTACGTTGGCTGGAGGTTCATATTAAGACAAGGAACAATGAACGAGAAACAAAAAAGAGCAGTAAAGGTCGAACTGTTGACGTGAAAAAAAAAGGTGTGGAAAAGAAAAAAAGAAGAATCGAAAAAAAAAAAATCGAGCCAAAAACCAAAGAAAAAGCCAAAAATATATACCCTGGTGTAGAACCCTGGGGATACAAGAAGAAAAAAGAAATGTGCCAAAAAGCAATTATTAAACATAGTGGAACTGTGCTACACGGCCGCCTTGAGAGGCCATTTGAGATGCCAGCCAGAACTGAGTTCCATTGTCTGTCTGTATTGTCTGTATTAGTACTAACTACCAAGCTGTCTATTGTCTAGTCTATTGTCTAGTCTATTGTCTAGTCTATTGTCTAGTCTATTGTCTAGTCTATTGTCTAGTCTGTGGTGTGTTTTGTAGTTAACTAATACCCTAGTTACTAGTACTTGCTCAGTGGCTGCGCTCTTGGACAGGCCTTGAACACTGGTTCTAAGTCAGAAAGCAAGTTCTTTATTTGACATGTCGGACCCAACGCCAGAAACCAACGCCAGAAACCCCTGCCTTACTTAGTATGGATGTACCCCACCAGCGCCAACCCAAGCAAAGCAGGCCTTGTAGAACAAAGCCCAAGTGGAACCAAAACTAGAACCAAAACTAGAACCAAAACTAGAACAGCCAAAGGAACAGAACAGAACAACTTGCCCACCAAAAAAGAAAATGTAGAACTTGACTCGCGTTACAACCAAAAAAAAAAGACGACAGCCATAACTAAACAGCCCAGGGGGAGCAACTTTGGAGTCTGTCCAGGCATCCACGTCCGTCTTGCTGCTCGAGGTCTGCAATCATGTCACTACTTGAGCGTCAAAGTATCTTTTGCCTGGCTTGAAGTTTGTTGTGGAAGAAGAAGAGGAAAAACCTGGGGTTGCAAAGTTTGAGTTTTTTGTTCCTGTTGCTTGTCAAGCTAGGAACATGAAAAAAGGTGTTTCGGTGGCTTGTCCAAACTCTCTTTTTGAACCTTTTCCTTTCCAGCTTTTTTTTTTTTTTTTTCTTCTTTCAAACAGGTTAAGTGAGTGAAGTGAGTAAGTATAGATTGATTGTGTCGATTGGCACGAGCAAAAGTCAAAAAAGAAGACGCCAACTAAGCAGCCCAAGGTACAGTAACTGGGACCAGGAAGTAAGAATAAAGTACATATGCTGCTCCAAGGAACGGTTTGGAATGCCATCATGAACTCTGTTTAAACCGCCAACCAAGTCAGCATCAACTTCAAGATAAAGTTTTTCAAAACGGGTTTTTGCAAGAAAGCTGCCAGGGGGTGGGGTGGGGTGGGTTCCTGCAAGTTGCAACAAACCAGCCGTTCAACCTTCAACTTGATCAACTAGTTACTAGTTCTTGTCTGTCTTATTAGACTGATTAGAGATATTAATTTATTAGTTCGTATTACTACTTTTTTGCCAAAAAGAGAGACAACAACTGTTGCTGCTGCTGCGCTCTTTGGCAACATTAATTACATTACTTTAGCTCTTGCTTGCAGGACCACCCTGCTAGTCGAGCTTGCCGAGCATGCCGCCGCTGCTGCCCTCCTCGCCGCCGCGCCAGTGGCCCTGCCGCCGGCCTACTCCCTCGCCTTCGTACTTGCTGCCGCCGTGTCCGCTCGTGCCGCTGCTGCCCGTACTCCTCGAGCTACTGTTGCCACCACTCCGGTAGTGGTACAGCGCGCTGAGCACGCTCAGCATGATGAGCCCGCCCACGATAATGTAGTGCTGGCCCAGCACCAGGTTGTAGTACCCTTGCATGACAAACCCAATGACACTGTTGTGCATGCGCACAGGCCGCAGCTTGGGCCGCGGTTGCAGCGCAAGGTCAAGCGTCTCGAGGATTTGCGTGCGGCTCGCGCGGAGCACAGACCCGTCCACGGACCGGTCCCAAAACACACGTCGCGGTTCGTGGTTTATAATGACTCGCGGAGCGTACCGCTGTTGTGGTTGCTGGCCAGTGTACTCAACGGCAGCGGCCACCGCCACAGCGTCGTCGTCAAGGTCCGACTCGGCGGGCTGTACAGACCCGTACCGCTGCTTGATCCAGCGCTCCCAAAACACCGCGTCAATCCACGCCACGCCTACAGGCTGCCGCCGCGACACCTCGACCCGGATCTTGTTGGCAGAGTGCTCGGCCTTTTCGTCGCCCCGGTCCTTGGCCTCGTCCACCTTGAGCTGCTTCTTTTTGCGCAGCTCGTGCAACTCTTCCTCTTCCTCGCGCTGCAAGATCTCCTGCAATTCCCGCGCGCAGGCCTTTAGCTCCGTAATGGCGCTAGAGGTCGCCACGGTGTCGCGGCCGTCTAAAATGCCCAGCACGACAATCTTTTGGTCAAAGACTTCGCGGAAATTAAACGGCGACAGTTGCGGTACAAGCGAGAACCGGTTCTCCTGGGCCCATTTCAGCATTTCCGCGTGGTCGCGCATCTCGTGTGGGGTCTTGGCGAGGTATAAAGTGGTCTTGTCAGCACTAATGGCGTAAAGCGCCGGCATGTATGTGGCACCAAGTGCTTCTGCGACTTGTGTGTCGTTGGACTTGGCAACGTTGACCGTGCCTACAAGGCTCACGGCAAGCTTTTCAAACGCTTGAAAGTCTTCCTTGGACGCTGTCTTGTCGTAGAGGTAGAGCAGTGTTACGTCATTGCTTTCAGCAGGAGCTTCTGCTGCTCCTGCTCCTCCAGCCGCTGCTGCTGCTGCTGCTGGCTTTGCCTTGAGCGCAGTATAGTCCTTGAATGTAAAATCGCGCGGGTTGCGTGCATCCACGGCCCTCGTCAAGAACTGCAACAAGTCACCAAGCCCCATGAGCCCGCGGTACTCGCTATGTATGCTCGAGGCAAAGAATTTGAGTAAAGGAGTGCTTTTCTTGACTCCGGCCTCTTTGCACAGCTGTTTTTCAACGTCGCAGTTGACCTCGCCAATGTTGAGCCGGCCCTTGGCTTTGCGGGCCAGTTGGCGCCAAATGGGCCGCACGGCAAGCGAGGCGGGAGAGCTGGGGCTGTAAAAATTAATAAACCAGCTGTCGCGGGTAGCAGTGACACGGCGGGTAAACTCCTTGCTGTCAAGGACGACAGACTCGCCGTCAAAGTTGGGTTCTGATTGCACAAGGTAGTTGTAGTACTTGTCAAGGGCGGCAGAAGTCGATTCCTCGTCGTCGTCGTCGGGACTCACTTGCACAAACGACCCTGGGTACTTTTGGTTGACAATCTCTTCACTGGCTGGGAAAGCGGGGAAGAGACCATTGCTTGTTGGAATTTTGGAAATGAGGTCGAGTTGGTCGTTGATGTATTTTTTCAAAAAGGTTTCCTTGCGAGCGCCCCTGATTTGGTCGACCTGCTTGCCGTTGCGGTAGAGGTTGACCATGGGGTATGCGCGGATGCCCATTTTGGAGCAAAGGTCGCCCTGGGCGACGCAGTTGACGTCGGCAAAACGCAGCTGCGGGTGGGTGGCAGCCAAGTCCTGGGAGACCTTGAGCCAGGTGGGTGCAAAGGACTTGCAGTGGTGGCAGTAAGGGGAGTAGTACTTGATCCACCAAACGCCCGAGCTGATGAGTTCCTGAAAGTTTGCCAGGGTCAGCTCGACTGGCGGGGATGGAGATGCTGAGGGTGTTGTTGATGCTAGTGTATTTGTGGTTTGTGTGTTTTCATATTGTTCCTTGCGAGCGGCAAGGTCCTCTGGTATTGGTGTGGGTGGTGAGGATGACGTAGTTGTGTGATCGGTAGGCGGTATCGTGACGGGTGCCGCGGTGGCCAGGCAGCAGAGTGCGAGGAGCAGCGCTAGCATCAGCAGCGGCGGCCGCAGAGTCAGGGATGCGTATTGTTTGTAGCAGCCAGCCATGGCGGGTGTGAAAAGAAACGAACGTGTTGATGAGCGTGTTGGTTAACAATGAGTGGGGTGGGGGTTGTTGAATGAGTGTAGTTCTTTTAGTTGTAGGTGATTGGTTTGACTGAGATGCTAATGTGTTCTTTTGTAGCTGAGTGCGGTATTTGAGCGAGTTCCTGGGCTGTTGGATCGGAGAAGGAGGAGAAGGAGAAAGTTGCAAGATCCGTTTTGTGTTTGGGCAGTTTTTCCTGTTTTGTGTCGTTGTTGTTGTTGTGGCGCCCGAGTATCAATGATCAGGGGCAGTAGCTGTTGTTAGTAAATGATTTGTAATGATTTGTAATCAGTTTATATAATTAATGATTAGTAATAAATTATTTAATTAGTAATCATTTGTAATTGATTATGTCATAATATCTAGCACCTAAAAGTGCCAGTCATTTACCTCCCACAAGAGACTTCCCGTTAACTCCCTTGATCATAAACTGGTTGGACCCTTGATTGAAGATGTTCATGTGATGTGCAATCCAGTAGCAACCCAACCAGCCATTGGCCTATTTTGCCGCTTGTGCGCTTTGTCAATCTTCAATGATCAATCCTAGAAAACCCTAAGAAGAAGCACAAGAAGATCAAAAGTTGTAGTTTATCAGGGTTTAACTTTGGCACTGAACTTTAACGCAATTTAGAATTTCTCAGTCAATTCATTTTGGACCCTTTTTTATTTATTTAAATAAATAAATATTAAATAAATATAAATTTAATTAATTGGCACTCCAGTCTAGAATTCGACTTGGATCTTTTCTTGATTTATGATTTATTTATTTTATTTAATTTCAATTTATCGGATGGCTCGGGAAAAAAAAACTAATGAGCCAGACCTTACAAACCCAGCGCTGGACCAGGCGTTGCGCGCTTTTAACGAATTGCAACTGCTCGATTGGGCAAGAAACGCACGGCAGCAGAGAACCTGCACAGAAACGCAAGAAAAACGCACAGCCATGGCGATCACCAGCAACGGTTTACTGAAAATGTAGAACACGACTGGAACTGGAACAAGACTGGGGACGGGTTCTAAAAGTTTGCAAGTTCAGAACTAGTTAGTTAGCAGAACGAGCTGAATATCGGACATCTAGGTACCAAGCTGTCAGTATAGTTGCAGAACAAACTGGCACCTTGTCTTAGCACTTGACTTGTGCTGGGAGTAGTACAATGATTGATGGTTGATTGATATCTCGCCCGCCTTGGCCCAATTGGCAGTTACCGCACTGGGCAGAAATAGGCGATGCTATTTATGGGTGCAGAAGGAAAAAACACAAAAAGTCTATAAGGTGGGCATAAAGTTCACCCCCCAGTCACGAGACTACAGAACTGTTCTACACAAAATTGTTCTACTAGTATTTGTTCTACAATTGCAACGTATTCGCTCAGACTTTAAACGATTACCCAACAGCTGACAAACAACAGGCGTAGCATCAATCAATCCATAGGCGTATTAGGGAACCATGCATCCTGGATTTCTTGTTCAAACTTCCAGAAGACTTGCAAGTTTCGGGCTTTGAAAATACAGTCAACATGTAAGTACCTGGGTTGATGAACGAAGAAGAAGATTGATTGCAATTGAGTTTTCAGAGAAAGATTTGAATGGACTGTGAAGGTTTATTTGGCAGTTTATTTGGCAGGTTAACTTCAAAGAGACAACAATGGGCCGTCGTACAAACGAGATGTAGTATAAGGCAAATGTTTGAGGGCTTAATGAACTGGGCTGAGAAACAGAACATTGACTGGCAAGCCAAGCTAGACAAACAAGTACAGTACAAGCAACGCTGATTCTTTCTTTCTTTCTTGCTTGGAGTTTGGTCCAAGACTCAAGTTTAAACCGCGTCCTGGGCCGGATTCAGCCGCACGTTTATAATCCAAGCAATTACTCTAGTCGAGTCATGTAAGTACCTAGAATATAGATTTCCTTCGGTTCCGGATTGTTTACTCACTGTGACGAGGCACAACTTTAGCAGGCTAGCTATGTAAGTAGGTGGTGAGTAGGAAGGTACTTGTATCTATTGTTAAAAGTTGGAATCATGTTGTTCTGGTTCGACAAATTCAACTTACTTAGTAAATTAGTAGGCTAGTTAGTTTGTTCACTAATCAAGTCTGTTTGGTTCCTTGTCATATCGAGTCGAAATCATGTGATACGCATTATTGCAAAGTACCAATCAACCCATCAATTATCGCTAGAAATTGTTTTACTCAACTTTGTTGCCGCTAGTTCAGAAGTGAAGCTTGCTAACTTGGGTTCCAACGCCCTTTGTGCCTTGTTTGCTTTGGGTGGCCAAGTTGGTTGGTTCCAGCCCCTAGTTCTGATTCAAGGTCTTGGTCTGGGTTAGAGTACTTTGTTTCGCATGGACCTGCTTGCATTATACTGGAAAAAGAAACTTACTGGACTAGCAACTCTAGTCAATACTAGTCAAGTAAATACTTACTCCCGTCTCCAGCTCTACGCTTGTTCAGTTGAATCACCGGTCATGGTCATTGCTGGTCTCGTGTGCCTTCTTTTTTTTTTTTTTTTTATATATTCTTGCTGGTAATTACTTTCATTTTTGTAAAACTTTTTGGTATTTGTTGTATAAACCCTTATACTTTTTTCCATTTCTTTTTCTTCTTGTTTTCTGTTCAGGCGTTGTTTTGTTCATTCATCTTGCCTCGTTGCTGGTGCTGTTGCATGTTTCTTGTCGCCAATAGGCCTTCTCGTGCTCTTTTTTCTTCGCCCGCGGATGCTGCTCACACCAGCATCTCTCTTGCTGGCGTTGCCGCTGCCGCTGCCGCTGCCACCGTCGTGTCCTCCACCCCCAGTGGTATGCCGGTACCCCGTGTTGATCTTCTTACCGCCAGGAATCAAAATGGCAACGAGAATGTCCTTTCGGGGCTTGAACTCGCGCAAAAACGCAGAGCTCGTGGGTGTCTCGTAGTAAAAAGACGACTCTGGGAACGTCGTTGCCGTAGGAATAAGTCCCGACGCCCAGTTATCACTCAGTGCCGCCGCTGCATCATCGTCTAAATCGTAGTCTAGGTCGTTGGCAGACGCAATGCGCACGTGTGGCGGCTGCACTTTGCTCAACGAAAAAAAGTCGCTCACAAACTCTTCCAACTGGCTCGATTCGGCCTGAGTGGCAGTAGGCGCAGGCAGCACAGGCAAATCTTCTAGGTACATGGCGGCGTCAAATAAACTCTCTGTATGCGACTGTGGTGGTGCGTGTGTATTGGCCGTGACGGGCAAACCAGACTTGACAGCCTCAGCAAAACTCGTTGGTTTGCGTTTTGCAAGATCCGCTGTGGATTCTTGCGGCTTGGGAGCTGGGGCTGCCGCAGGGGCTGTAGCAGCAGTCGTTGTCCCCTTGGTACTCCGAGCAGGCTGAGAAATGAAAAAAGCTGCACCACCCTCGATTGGAATGCTGCTGGCCACAATGGGGCTCTCGGGAATGGGCAAGTCGCCATTCTTTAACGACTTGGTCCCCAGTTTCTCAACTATCGTGCTTTGCAAAGCCTGAATGGCGTTCAAACTGGGCACTTTGAACCCTTCATTAGACCCCGTGGGCGAGCCCATTGATTCACTACCGCCGTTGGTTTTCTTGTTTCGCGGAGGCAGAATCACCCGCGGTGCTGCACCAAAGTCACCCAAACTGGACTCTATTCCCAGATCGGGCGACATGCTACTGCTAGATGTAACCATGGCCTTGTAAACATCAAAGGGCACAACGTTGATCCCGTTGGCATTAGATGGCGACGCAGCGGGTTCCTTCAAGGGCTCACTGGGAGTTGGGAAAAATCGAGAAGTGCCGCGATTCACATTAGGGCTCTCGCTCAAACGCGAGGGGGTACTTTCTTGGGTCTGGGAAATGACGGGGCTGGCTGGAGTTGTAGTAGACTGCAGTGTTGTGCTGCCCGGTAGTGTCGACCACTGGCCATGGAACATGCTATGTCCATTGTTGGGAGACAGCGGCGAACCATTCAAGTCTTTGGGACGGTTCGCATCTTGCTTGAACTTTGAAGTAGGCGAATTGGCCTGGCTAGTGCTAGCGGGCTTGTTGTAAACAGCACTGGAGATTGGACCCCAAACATCGCCTCGTTGCTGCTGCGGTGGTGGTGGCGGTGCGGAATTCCAAAGTCCAGGGGCAGCAGCACCTCCACCAGCACCGGTCCACAGCTTCTCACGGCCTGGAACGCGCAAATCTCTCTTGATTTCGGCGCCATCGCCAATGACCGACGTGGCAGCACGAAACGCAGGGTTGTTGTTGTCATCGGCAAACGGTCTGTTGTCTCTTTGCGGTTTCATGATTGATGACGGCTTGAACTCGGCATGGGGTTCAGGGGCAGGTTTGTTGCTTGGTACGGGACCAGACGAAAGGGAAAGATCTGAAGTGGCATGGCTTGATTGTGTGTTTTGAGTTGTTGCTTGTGGTGTTGAATTTGCCGCAGGAGCCACAGGAGCCACGGGAGCTTGTTCTTTAGCCTGCTGCTGGCGCTTTTCTTCCAGTTTCTTCATCAATTCGTCAGCCTTGCGGCGTGCAGCCTCCAAGTGTTCCTGCTCCTTGCGCAGCTCCTCCTCTTTCCGCTGTCTTGCCTTTTCACGTGCAAGACGCATCACCTCGCCTTGCTCCTCTTGTATGGATTTTGCTGGCTTGACGGGCTCTCGAGCCCCCGCCTGCGGTGGCTGCGGCGGCGGTGCATTCTGGCGGTCTCTCGACAAATCCCTTGACTGGAATCGGTCGCTGGACATGTCTCGTGACTGGAATCTATCTCTGGACATGTCTCTACTGAAATGATCCCGTTGCATATTACGGGGGTACGGATCCCGGCGATCAAAGCGGTCCTCGCCTCCACGCCAGTTCCGGCGAACAACCTCTATCTGCCCATTTGTTTCATTGAAGAGTTCTTGACGAGGCATTTCGTCGCTGCGGTATCTTTTTTCATGATCGCCGTATCGGTACCGTGTCATGTCTTCTGCACGGCGGTTCCATAATTCATGTCCTCCAGTAAAGTGGTTCTGTTGCTGTGGATAATGCTGATGATTGTGTTGCTGTTGCTGTTGCTGCTGCTGTTGTTTTTGCTCACTAAGTTCTTTAAGTTGTTTGCCAATAGGAGTTACATTATGCGGTTGAGTGATTTTCCATGGCGGCGATGCAGGCTTGGTGGCAGCTGGTTCAGGTTTCTGCTCTTCTTGTTTACTTTCGTCATTTTCTTTTTTGGTATTGTTGAGAATAGGCAAGAACGATTCGTTCATGGAGCTTGACCAAGCGGTGTCGTCATCATCTTCGTCCCAGTTGAAATCTCTGTGATGGACATCACTAGAGAGACGGCGAGCGAGATGGATTCCCTGCCGTAGAAGCTCTTCTTCTGTAGGGCCCTCATCTGTGACGGCGCTCTCTTTTTCTTCTACTTCGAATGTGACGGTTTTGGAAGTGCCAGTTGTTGCCCCTGACGTTGTTTCTGCTGGGGGTGGTGATGCGGTTTTCTCTGGTTCAGACTTTTTCCATACAGTTGACTCTGCCTTGTTGGCAGTAGAAGGTTTGCTTATCGTTAAAGAAGCTCGCTTCATGGGCGCTAATTTGAAGGAGCCTGTCGCAGTGGACAAGCTGGTCAAAGGTCGTTTGGGGGAAGGCTGGGACACTGTATCAATATTAGCACTTGTGAATAAAAGTAGCCTCAGGCAAAGGATGCGTACCTTGCTCACGGATCTGTTTTGGCTGTGCGACGGGAGCCACCGGCGATGCAGTTTTACGAAAGAGAGAATTGAGGGACTGGCTCTTGAACGATTTCTTGGACGGCAGATCTACTGCTGCTGTTGTTGCCGCCGCCGTCTTGGGCGACTCGGCCGCAGGACTGGCAGGAGCCTTTGGTTCAATATCTGGTGGTTCATTCGGATTCAATTCCATTGAAGATCGAAGTTGCTATGAAGGCCGCAAGCGCGCAAGGTTGGTTGGGTTGGAAATAGGCGAAACAATAATTGTGGAGGTTTTGGAAAGAAATTTTTGGCGGTGAAGCCAAAACCCCAAGTTTCTTTTTGGTTTGGGATTTACGCCGCAGGCCGAGGACAGGCTTGTTGTAATGCCACGCCGGGTTACGCTGGGACAGGATCACGACTGAACGGACGGACTTTAAGGGAGACATATAACAGGTTCGAGTTTGAAACGAAGTCAGAAAATTATTTGTAGTGCGCTGGAGTGCGCCAGTTTAAAGTAAGTTGAAAAGTCAAGATTAGTGCCAGTTAGACAAAATGTTCACGACGGCACTGTAGTTAATGCCGTAATGCCAATTGAGTTACATATGGTCACTTTGAAATACTTCAGTTGATTTCAATAAGCTTGCAAATTCCAAGGTGCTTCGGTGTATGTTTTGTTGCTTGATCTCGGCAGTTTGGCTCTGACCGCAAGTTTCAAGTTCTCACAAAATAACTGTACGGGCTGTCAGCTATGTCTTGCAAAGACTCATATCTGCATATAGAATAAGACGTTTCGCTTGACTACTTGAATTCATAAGCAAGAGCCAAGGTCAATTGATTGATTGAGTTAGCGGCTGGTCCTTATTCACCAGCAAGGTAATTGTGTAGACGGAAAGGAAAATGGTTATTCTCTGACCGCTCTTTAATAAGTAACTAGAATATATTTCAAATTGCAATATTCATTACTTTCATTAGCTTGCTTCAATGGTAGGTTGATTGACTTAA
This sequence comes from Geotrichum cucujoidarum, assembly GCA_030566025.1. NCBI lineage: Eukaryota > Fungi > Ascomycota > Dipodascomycetes > Dipodascales > Dipodascaceae > Geotrichum > Geotrichum cucujoidarum. The sequence continues at coordinate 9,289 of JAJMHN010000052.1, read as the reverse complement.
CCGCCAACCTGACACTTTATTACAATGTAAAGCAAACTTCAATTCGTTTCGGAAGCACCTTCAAAATGACCAGATTATCCTTCCAGTGCTTGAACTGGGGTTTCCAATGATTATCTTTACATTGTATCATCCATACACTCTATTGTATCTAGGAATGGCCAATTGAATAGATACTATTTCGACACTTTCGTTTAGACACCAAGGAGAGTCGGCGTAAGCAAGAACATTTCAAAAAGATGTATCCTCTGATACTTGATCCAGGCTTGTCCAACATTAGTGTCTAATCACAAGTACTTATACAAGTATCTACTGACATCTTTGGTGCCGAAAAAAGCCATCTGTGACCCACCTGAAGATTGATGCTTTGAATATTTTCAGTGCCGTTCCGTTTGCATGTACCAGGGCTACGCGACTTGTTCAACGCTTGTTATGGCTCATTACCAAGATGCGGGTAATGACCTCTGTATTCAATTCTATTCTGCGTTACAAAATTTGTATAGACTGTCATGCAAATGGACCTTCATAGTTCGCCCAGTCCCGAGTCTCATACTGTTTCTTGCCTTTTTACCAACTTGGGGCGAGACGTTGAGTAAAACAAGCTTGTTCCTTCCTCAATTGTTGACTTGTTGTCTGGCGAGACACTGCCAGATTAAATGATAATACACCTCCTCTTCTTGGGCTTTTCCGGCACCACCGTTGGCGTGAGAGCCACGTGGATAGCCTCGTCAAAGACGGCCTTGAGGCCCTTTTGCGTCAGTGCGCTGCACTCGAGGTACTTTACAGCTTTAATGTCCTTTGCGCACTGGCTTCCCTGGGCATACGACACGGGTGCTTGGCGCTTTTCTCTCAGTTTGTCGACCGTTTCGCGATCGTCTCTCAGGTCGAGCTTGGTGCCCACAAGGATAATTGGCGTGCCGGGAGCGTGGTGGCTGACTTCGGGGAACCATTTCGTCTTGACGTTTTCAAAAGATGGGGGCGACACGAGCGAGAAGCAAATCAAAAAGACGCCTGTGTGGGGGTACGACAGTGGGCGCAGTCTGTCGTAGTCTTCTTGTCCGGCGGTATCCCACAGTCCCAGGTTGATGGGCTTTGAGTCGACCATGACGTTTGCCGAGTAGTTGTCAAAGCTGGCAAAAGAGTCAGCAACGGGTGCTTGTTTCTTCTTAAAGTTGCTACTTACACAGTGGGGACATATTCGCCGGGGAAGGAGTTTGTCGTGTAACTAATGAGCATGCAGGTTTTTCCCACCGCACTGGCAGTGATTGTTAGAACGTGTACATAGTTGGAGCTGTGGAGTAGTGGCTGTTCTTACCCGTCGCCGGTGACTACACATTTTATACTTCGCATTGTGATCTAGAAGGGCGTCAGCAAAGAGCTCAAGGGCATGAAACGGCTCTGGTGGAAATCGCGATAGGCAGATAGAAGAAAAAAAGAGAGAGGCGGAAGCAGCCCCAAAAGCAGATTACGCACGGATTATGTGACCAACGGCAGCACTGACGCGAACGTGGGCGCTGCGAGACTTGTCTGAGAAGGAGCCGGGGAGGAGTGAGCGCTTGCCTGCGAGACTGGCGGAGGAAACGGTTCGAGCACGCGCGCACAGGACGGGAAATAGAGCGGAGGAGGAGGAGGAAAAGCGCTTTGGACAGGAAAACAGGCAAATTAAAGGTCCGCAAAGGGAAAATCTAATTTACTCAACTTAGCCAAGTTAGACAACTTAGCTAAAGGGCTTGCGTTTCATGTGTTTCTTGCGTAACTTCAGAATACTCCAGCGAACTCGCAAAAGACCACGGAACTCCTTCTCGAGCAGCACAGACTCGCTGCTTTAAACAGTTCCATCATCTCTGCCTGCCTGCCCTGAGTCCGCTCGCTCCTCCGGCACTTCAACGGCGCGCTAAGCCATCTCACCGCCTAAGCCTTCCTAAACTGCCCTAACCCTCTGTGCATGTTTATTTTTGTCTCAAAGAACCAGGTGGTCGAACCGAACTGAACTTCTTTGCCTACTCCACCGCTTCTCAACTCAACAACCACCATGGCTGACAACGAATCCGCCACGCAGTCTCCAAGACTCGACTTCTCTCCCGAGGGAGGCTCCTCGCCTGTAATTGACGATCCCAAGAGCCCCGAGCTCACAAGAACCACCACCGGCGCCTCGGCGGCGGGGCTGGGTATCCAGAGCACTCCGACCCAGTCCACCGTCGCCAGCAGCTCCTACCTTCTCGAAGACCCGAAGCTGCGCGAAATCATGCTCTCTGATGTGAGTGATAGTCTATGCAAGTAATTGTTGTCGTTATTGTTGTTACTAACTTTACTAGGTCGGTGTAGAGTCCCTTGTATCCCGACTCAAGCAATCCGTATACTCTGCTCGCGAATTTGCAACCTACGCCAAGAAGAGAGCTTCATTGGAAGCAGAGCGTCTTGCTGACCTGAGGAAGATCTCTCGTCTTACGCGTGATGCCATTAAGCGACCAGAAGGCCGCGGAGGCACGTATAGCCACCAAATGGATGACATCATGGGCATGAACGAGCGGCTTGCCGATGTCTCAAACGCGTTTGTCAATGCCCTGCACTCCATGCACGACGAGCTGCTGGAGCTCGCCAAAACAAACGAAAAGAGCCGCAAGACCCTCAAGGAAACCTGCATGCGCCACGAAAAGGCAGTCATTGACGCCGAGCAGAATGCCGAAAAGGCAAGAAACACCTACAACAAGCTGTGCGAGGAAATGGAGAGAATGAAGGACCCAAACAAGACGAGCTTCTTCAAGACTAAAAACACCCCTCAGCACGAGCAAGAGTTGACGGGAAAGATCTCCACCGCGGAAGCAGAGTACAGACAGCGCGTCAACACTGTGCAGCGACTGAGAAAGGAGCTCGTCAGTAGTCTTCGACCCCAAAACATCAAGCAACTCAAGGACCACATTCTCGAATGCGACTCGGGCATTAGTTTGCAGCTGCAAAAGTACTCGACCCTCAACGAAACTTTGGCACTCAACAGCGGTTTCATTATTAGCCCCTTGAAGCCCACAGGCTCTACGACCGCCCCTCTTAGCATGAAGGAAATTGCCGCCAAGGTGGACAATGAGCTCGATTTCTACAATGACATTCTCAAGATTCCAAAGACCAAAAAGAACCTCAACCGTCCGGAGGTTGTTTTCGTCCAGCATCCATACATGTCCACCGCCACAACGTTCAATGCTACAACAAGCAACACGGCAAAGACAACTACTAGCAGTGTTGGTACAAACAGCCAGTGGAACACAATTTCTAGTCCACCAGTGAATAAACCCAGCACGTTTACCAGTTCCCCTAGCGTCGCCCCAAACACTAATAGAAACAGCATGCTCTTGGGTTCTGGCGTTGGTGCGGGTATCGGTGCGGCTGCTGGAGCCGGTGTTGGATCCAGTGCTGGTTTCAGCAGTGCTCCAAGCACCAGCGTTCCTGCGTCTACTGCCGTGCACTCTCCTTCACCCATGACTGCCCCCAAACAACCGGGCTACCCCATCAGCCAGCCGGGTTCTCAACACAATCTTGCATACGACGCCCCGACTTCCCCAGTTCCTCAAAATAGAACCCACTCTCCCATCCCCGTGGCGGGCTCTTCGCTCGACCCTGCGCGATCTCCCCCACCACAGGACCAGCATCGTAATGTTTTGCCATCCTTTGGAACCTCTTTGGACGACATCATTCAATTTGAAGACCTGCCCGACCCTGTCCCTGTGCCCCGCGTAGTCAAGCAGTGCGTCACGGCCATCGACCGCTTTGGCTTGGACGTGGAAGGTATTTACCGCCACGCAGGAAACCCGCAACAAGTGCAGACCCTCAAACGCATGTTTGACAATGACCCGTCGGCCGTTGACTTGTCCCAGCCCGCACTTTACGGCATCAACGACATCCACGCCGTCAGCAGCACCCTCAAGCTCTACTTCCAAAGCCTGCCGGACCCCCTGCTGACCCGCGAGTTTGCTAGCGAGTTCCTGGAGGCCGCGCATATTGACAACGACTGGAAACGCCGCGATGCCGTGCACGAGGTCGTCAACAAGCTCGCCGACAGCAACTACACCGTCCTGCGCTACCTCATCTTCCACCTCGACCGCGTCCAAAAGCGCGAGGCCGTCAACCGCATGGGCGTCATCCACCTCGGCAACATGTGGGGCGGTGTCCTCATGGGCGAGGCGGGAGCCGGAGCTGGCGCGGGAGCTGGCGCAGCTGGCGGGTTTGGCGGCAGCGCGGCTGGCAGTGTTAGCGAAATGGCGCTCATGGCGCGTGTCGTCGAGACCATTTTGTACAACTGCGACCACATCTTTGAGGCCGAGGACGTGTAATTTACAATTAATGAAATAAATAAACTAAATTGAATTGAATAAAAAATTATGCTTAGTTATTTAGGTATGCAGATGTGAAAGGAATTAAATGCAATAGATGTACTCGTCCTCGTTTTCCCCCCGCGCAATATACTGCCCACCTTCCTTCATGAGCCCCTCCACCGCCTTTCCAAACTCGCCGTCGCTGACGCCGCCCCTGGCCCGGAAGTCGGCGCACACTAGTTTGTACAACGCCACGCGCGCCAGCGTGCGCGCGGACTTCATGTGCCGCACGATGCTGGCCTGGATGTGGAGGGTGCGCGGGCGGGCCAGCTGCGCGTCGAGGTAGGCGTCGTCGTGGCGGTGGCGGTGGTGGCCGGGGAGGGACTTGGAGGAGGCGAGGAGAAGCCGCGTGGTGGAGGGTGGCAGGTCCGGTACGGCCGAGAAGACATCGTGGTCGGTCCAGTGGGTTGCCTGGGTAGTGCGCGAGGACTGGAGGATTGGGGTCGCGCAGAAGCAAAGCGAGTCCAGTGTCGAGTTGAGCAGTGGCGTGTCTAACCCGCTCTGTTCCCGCAGGTCCTTGTAAGTCAGCTTGCCTTCGTCGTCCTTGTTGAACAGAAGCAGAATGGTGGCCTGGAACATGTTGACGGAGAGCTCGACCTGCTGGCGGCCAAACCTGCCGCGCATCACAAGCATGTCCAGCCCCACCGCCCACTGCAGTTTCCGTCCCGCGTGCCCTGATTCGTAGAAAGTTTCATACCGTTTCTGCACGGCGCGGAGGCTGCGTGCAAGCTTGATGTTGTGCGATTGCGCCTCGGGCCATTTGCCGCTGGTGCCGACAGTGACGCGGAAATTGAGTTTGCCCACGAGTTGGTCCACGGAGGAAGACATGCTGATTCTAAACACGCGGAACTCGTTGGTCAGGTCGTCGGAGCGCTGCGTGTCCCTGATCATGGTCTCGAGCGCGTCGGTGCGGTACTGGCCGCACACCTCGCCAAACTTGCCAACAAGCAGGGACTCGGATGCAAGGGCAGACCGCCTGCCAATGAGCCTGCGACTGAGATCGCCTTGATAGAGCTTGAGGAAGGTGTCCTGGTCTTCAAGGGTCGCAAACACAGCGGCAATGTCGTCCAAATCCACGCCACCGTCTGGCTGTTGCTCGGGCTTGCGAAGCACTAAATCGGCCTGTTTGAGAAGCGCTTTGGAAACTATGCGGTCGCGCGAGGGCTCGGCGTTGATTGTCGCCACCCAGGCCGAGTTGGCTTGCCGTTTGAGAAGAGTGTCCATGCCAGGCGCGTACTTGGATTGGATTTGGATGAATGAGTGAATGTGGCGGTGCAGCCGGGCGAGCTCCTTGACGACGTGTGGCTGGCTCAAGATGTACGGCAGCTTGGACTCAATTACAGTGGTAATGGGGTCATAAAACGTGGGTGATTGAATGCAAATAGAGACTCGTGCCAAGAGGTGCGCGATATCGGTATTGTTTGAAATAATGGTCATGGCCATGCCAGACTTGATTAGCGAGGTGTTGCAATCCACACCGAGCTGCACGAGCTTTTCAGGGAGATGCGACAGGGATGTTTTAATAATGTTGTCGTTAGAGAGGTTATGGAGGCCAGCAGCCAGCGCGTGCTGCTGATCGAGCATGGCGGTGATGTAACCCTTGATGGACCCCCCAAACGCGTCTTGGAACTCGCCACTCATGTACGTTTCGTGCGCCTCGTCCACAAATGCCACAAGCTGTGCGTAGAGTTCTTTGCTGCACTCATTGAGCACATGTGCAGTTCTTTCAAGCAGCACAAAGAGTTTCCTGTCGCCCCCTTGTCGGACTTGGACTAGCACGTTTGTAAATGCAGAGAAGAGACTGGCTTTGCTCGAGTCAAGCTCATTGCGTAAAGCTTCAATGCCACTCTGGTAGACGCTTTTGCCCTGGGCTTGCAGGTACGCTTGGTCGAGGTACAGGAGCATGCTGTCGGCCACTTTCAAACGCTCCATGTACTTCTCGCACTTGAGGACCGTTGCTGTAAGCCCATCTTTAGTAGACTCGTTTTTAAGCGAGTCAAAACGCCCCTGAGCTGTTTTGCGGAACACGCGGAACACAGTGTTTGACAGTTTCTCGCTCTCACCGAGCTTGACAATGCTTTCGACGCGAGAGTATGCTTCTTCACGCGACACTGCGCTCTCATCGCGTATCGTTGACGCGTCATCAAATAGCTGGACAACCGCTGCCTCGACAGTGGCCACAGCACGCGTCACGTACTGCAACTGGGACGACTGCGGAGCTGTGGGTCGCACCGAGGTGGCGATGCTGACGGTCTTGATCCGTTTGGCGGGGGTGCGAAGGCGGCTTGCTGATCCGTTGGAGTCTGGCGTGGAGCGCGCTAGCCTGGACCGCGCATGTTGCGAGATGGAAATGTTTGTCATTGCTCTACATAACTGGGATGCAACAGTTGAATACGCGTTAGTTGATAAGTTATGAGAAAGAGTTGTAAATAGATACGAGATATTCAATGGATCGCGTAGGGTGGCGCGGCTGAGTTGGGAGCTCACTCTAAGCAGGGACTTGAGGTAGTAATTTTTCACAAGATCATATCTTCATTAGACTATAAAATACAAACTTTTGGGAAATTTCAAGAAGGAGAGGCAAGGTTAGAGCCGGGTGTTTAGTCAAAGAGACCCATGCCCATGTCCTCGTCGGACTCCTCAGCCTCGGACTCCTCCTTGGCCTCCTCAGCGGCGGCGGCACCACCGGCAGCGGCAGCACCGCCAGCAGCGGGGGCAGCGGCACCGCCAGAGGGGACGGAAGCAAGCTTCTCGGTGCCCTCGGCAATGAGCTCCTGGACGTCCTTGCCCTCGAGCTCGGCGAGGAGGGCAGAGACACGGTCGTCCTCGGCCTCAATGCCGACGGAAGAAAGAACGGCCTTGATGTCGGCGGCGGAGGGGGAGGCGTTACCACCGGTGGTGAGCAAAAGGTAAGCGGCGAGGTACTTCACTGTGAATTGTTAGCAACTAGTCTAGGGACTTGTGTGTTGCTGTACTTACTTGTTGGTGATGGCTTGCGAGTCTGTGATGGGGCGTGATCGAGGGCTGAGAAGGAAGTTTTCGCGCTTTTGCCAGAAAAGTTTCAGCGGAGGTGTTGTGTACTACAATTTACTCAGGTGCTAGTTTCCAGTCCGAAGTTAGGGCTTAACCCTAACTGATGCAGACCAGCATGTGCTGAGAGTAACCCTGGGACCGGCGCATTCTCCCTGCGGTTTGGGCAAATTCTCTTGGGCCTTTGCGCTGGGCCTTGCTGAAAAAAAAAAAAATCCTCTTTTCTTGCCCTTTTCGACCTCACCGCACACCACAAATCACCATGTCCGACGCCGCCGACGCCATTGGTAAGTTCAAAAGAAACGACGGCACGCAGTACTAGTCAGTCGCTAACAGCCCTTTAGAGAAGCGCAAGCAGAGAAACTTCAAGAAGTTCTCCTACCGTGGAGTTGACCTCGCGGACCTCCTCAAGATGGAGACCCAGGACTTCTCCCAGATTGTCCACGCCCGTGCCCGCAGAAGATTCACCCGCGGTCTCAACAGCAAGCCCATGGGCCTCATCAAGAAGCTCCGTGCCGCCAAGGCCGCCGCCGCCCCCAACGAGAAGCCCGCCCCCGTCAAGACCCACCTCCGTAACATGATTATTGTTCCCGAGATGATTGGCTCTGTTATCGGCATTTACAACGGTAAGGCCTTCAACCAGGTCGAGATCAAGCCCGAAATGGTCGGCCACTACCTCGGCGAGATGTCCATCACCTACATCCCCACCAGACACGGCAGACCCGGTGTTGGCGGTGCCTCCAAGTTTATTCCCCTCAGATAAGCTGTACAAGGCGGACTGTGTATTTTATTATGCTTAATTGAATGACCAACAAAAGAACAACCAAAAACAAAGAAAACGCGTAGTCACAGACCATAAGACTGTCATAGTTTAGACACTAGACTACTAGACTACGAATGCTAGCAGCTAGTAACTAGCCTGTAGCTAGTTAACCCTGGTACTAAATAACTAGCAAACCTATAGTTTGGTATGCTAATAAACATACCATGCAGACTTGCATCTTGACCTCTTAATTGATCTCGAGATTCTCGACGGATCTGACTGCTTCAACTCTGGCATTGGATTTGCGTGTTGTTGAAGTCTCTTGTGGCGGTAAAATTTTAACCCTATGTTCAGAAACGACTTCGATATCCCCACCGAACCGTACTCCAGAGTCAAGGCTGTAGGTCTAAGCTAGTAAGCCTAACTCCACCGCAGTCTTGGGAGAGATGTTTTCCCCCATGGGGGGTTTTTCCCCGTCCTGTTACGTGAATGCGAAGGCTGCGTGGAGCGGTGAAGCAAAGACCACACCCTATGACAGCCCGAATAATTTTGTTAGTTTATAAGATTATGTAAAGCACAGTGCCTCTCGCGAGTGCATGGCCCGAATTTGATCTTTCTTCTTCTTCTTCTTCTACTCCAGAGTCTAGACTCCATGTATCTCGGTTAGTCAGGTGCTACGTAAGTAACGACGAGCCAAAGAGAAGGGGGAAGGCCGAGCGCCATATTTAATATTTTTAAATATAATAAACATGGGCATTGGGCCTTCCCCCGAAGAGTATGGGAACATCCTCGGATCTGAGCAGCTTACTTCAATGGCAACCTTCCGTGATTGTTATTCACAGTTAGTGACCAACAGTCTTTATCCATAAAGCTTGAAGAGCAGAAACGAAGAGGAACTTGGCCCGCCTTTTATAGACGAAGCCGGAGCGCTTGGCAAGAGCCTTGATGGCTCGTGAGGTTGAAGGTGGCTGGCGGTGCAGCCAGGGACCTGTCTCATCTCCAGAGCCTGGACTCTTGATGAGGCGATGAGAGTTGTTTCGGGTTGCACTGCGACCCGCGCGAACAGGGATCCGGTCGGGCCGTGTTTCGCCTACTAGTCATGTGACATATTACTTGGAACTTATGACGTAAATGG
>JAJMHN010000051.1:81420-119868 GCA_030566025.1 Geotrichum cucujoidarum | reverse complement strand
GGGCCTAGCCCTCCATACCTTGAAGTCGTAAACCTCGGGCTTGCGGGCAAGCCCTCATCAGAAACTCTCCTCTCATATGCTTGTCCCTCTTCTACAACAAACAACCTTCTCGATTATTATCTCGGCTTTCTATCCTTTTAGTCCGAGTCAATTGAGATCTCGCCTTATTTCCGACCCCTCGGGCGTGATTCACAACAAGGAATGTAAGAGATCAGCCCTAAACCTCCTAGTTCCGGGTCCCCGTTCCACTCTTCATCTCGCTCATGGCTGAGATCTCTTACAAACGTCTTCACTTGCAGCCCAAGCTCAGCCGTACGTCATCCCCAAGCTTGTATCACAAGCTTGCTCTTTACCTTGCTCCTAGTCCTATCAAGCCTGCGTCACAAGAAGCTCGGCTAGCCTAAGCTAGCCTCCAGCCACACTTGTCCCCATGCTCCGTTCTTTGGCTTTGCTCGTCAAGCTCGTATTCCCAGCTCCGTGTCTTGCCAGTACCGAAGGTACTGCCGAGTTCCCTTAGCCTTGCCACTGACCCTGTTGACGGTGTTCACACACACACAAACCTTGTCCACCGTCCTCCTGGTCACCATGAGTCACTTAACGTCACCTAACGTCACTCTTGCGTGTTTCCTTACCGAGTTCCTTGTCAAGTCGCCACCGTTCTAAAATACCAGGTCTTTTGGACTCCGCTCCTTTTTATTCTACTTTGTTTTCCCAAGAACTGCTGGCTCCGTTTTATTATAAAAGCCGAGCGTTTTCCCTCGTTTATATAAGAACTTTTTAGTCAATCAATTACCTCGTACATACTTCCTCGCACTCAAAGTTCCTTGTCGTTCTCCTAGTCAGTCCTATAGGGCTCCCTAGCTTAACTCCCAGGTCCTTCTCGGCTTTAAGGGTTCGGCTCCGGGCCGATCCCTTACAAGGAATTTTACGGCGTGAGTTCTACACACACAAGATAAAGAGAATAAATATTATAAAGTATTTTTGATGATCCTACTTTCTCATTAGCACCTAAGAAATGCTACGTTTAATTAGAGTATAAGAATATGTCATCAAAATTGTTGTAACTCATCGACTGTAGTGTAAAAGTATAGAATTATTATAATTGATGAAAACTATTTGTAACTTAACATGAGAAGTTTGTCACAACTTTTTCCAAAAGTTTTTTTAAGGCATAAAATAAGCTGTGTTTAAATTGGCACGTCAAACAACTCAAGGCCATCATCTCCAAAGGATATGCATTCAGACTCGGCGTCGTCAAACATGATCATGTAATGTTCCGTCCACTTTTTCTTTGCATACCAGTGAATCGTGCCAACCAAAAATGCGCCAAGACCAACACAATGGAGCCAGTAAGGAAGGTTTTCATAGACACTATTGTTTGGAGTGCTTGGTGGTAAGAACGATGCTACTATCAGAAAAAGGTTGCTCAAGAGGAAAAGCATAGTCACTGGAATTGTGGCGCGAATAGGGGAAGTCCAGTCTGTGTACTTGCCAGGTTTCAAGTTGATCATAAAAAGCGCAAATGCCAAAGCAAGGTTGATACAGCAGAGAGGGTAAGATATCAGGTTGACAATAAATTTGTAGGCGTCGCTGGGGGGAGGCGCAAATACAAGAAGAACAGAGACAAGCCAATGCTGGAACATTCCAGTAAGGGGAGTATTCCATGGCTTTAAAGAAGCAAAAAACCCGGAAAATGGAACCAAGTTTTCTTTAGCATAGATTTGAATCAGATGTCCTTGTGAAGATACTGTCGACATGACGTTTCCAAGAGCAGACAAGGCCACAAATGCGCTCGCGACTCTTCCAACCTGAGATCCAAAAATGATTCCAAAAAATTGAGAGACCAAAACAGTACCTGAAGCTTCTATTGTGTTTGCAGGTACTACTGCAAAATAAGCAATGTTCGAAAGCATGTAAAGAATACCAACTGCAACAAAGGCTATGGGGGCCGAGATCTTGAGGGCACGAACAGGGTTTTTAGTCTCACTCAAAGTTTGGTTAGCATTAGAGTACCCCGTGAAACACCAAATAACGTTGAGCAACGCTATGGACATCCCATTACTGCTTGGTGAGGTAACAGTAGTGAAAGGTTGGTCAAAAGCGTGAGTATTCTCAATGGTGAACCCACCCGCAAAGGCAATGCACCCGCAAACAATAATGGCCGTAATAACAAACATTTTAAAGACCCCTGTAATATTCTGGAGCATTGTTGAATATTTTGTGCTGACAGAGTTGATGAGCATTGCAATTGTTATGCAAACAAGGGCAATAATACGCTGATTCCAAGTGTCCGGCTCAATACCTGCAGTGACAAGAGCGTATTCTGCAAAAGCCACAGAGTTTGCTGCTGCAAATCCAAGGAGGAAAAAGTATGAGACGCACATAGAAGACATAAGAGATTCTGGTGTTCTGAAGTAGTAATCCAATAAATCTTTCTCACCTCGGTTCTCAGGGAGAGCTGAATTCCACTCCATGAATACAAAAAGACCGCACCCTGCCATGAGAGTTCCTGCAGCCCACACAATAAGAGAGCTTCCAACGGAACCTGACTGTGCCAAGATTGTCGCGGGATTTGCAAAAATGCCTGTTCCTAACAGGCGGTTGGAAATAAGAAAAATGGCTGACACTAGGCCAACATTACGCGCTGGAGAAGCAGACTCTTTGGAAAAATGTCCTGTTTCTATTGCCGCGAAAGTAGCCTCGTCACTAGCTTGGGTCGTGAAGTCCAACTTTTCAAAAAGCTGCTGTGAAGTCTGAGTCGAGTTCATTGCAAATTATGTATGTGGAGAAGAAGAGTATATAAAATTCTGACTTGTTTATTTTAAAAAAATAATATGGTCCCTGAACCAGGGTTTTATATCTTTTTTTCCTGTTTGGCGTCCCGAAAATACAGTTTTTGTTGAGCAGCAGGAGAGTTCGGCAGCTCTCTATCATACGACTACAACAACGAATGCTCAGGAATGGAAACTCTAACACTTCTTACGACAAGTCCTTCATGGTAGATCTTTTGTTCAACCTCCATCATTTTTTGAGTTACTTTGTCGCTTAGAGGTGTTAATGAAGTTATTATTTTGCTACCATAAAATACTTGTGAAATTACTTGCTGGGACTTCTCTTTTTAAGAGACAGGAACCTCAACTTGCTAGAAGCAGACACTTTTTGCCGCAACGACGACCAGTTGGTAGGAATTACAGTCACAACTGGTGGTTCTTCCCAGGTACTTTCCTGGGTGGCGCTAGAGGGAGATTTGGGTTGGGAAGAAGTAGGGAGGTGTTGCTCAACTGAAGCAGCGCTGACTTCAGGAGCTGCAGAAACTGAAGAAACTGCAAGCGAAGGTGTTGAAACACAGCTTCTGCACACGGATGGAGCTTGAGAAACGCTTAAAGCTGGGGAGGGCACTATACTTCTATCTGATGAAAGATTTGAAAATGAGCTGCGCGAAGGACTTGTGGCATATTGGCTCGATATCTTTCTCGACAAGCCTACAGTTGACTCGGAGCATTCGCTGCCCCGTAAGCTTGGAGATGTATCTGCAGTCACAAAAGAGTTCATCGTCGTTGCTGTTTTGTTTTCATGAAACATCATCTGAAAGGCAGAGCAAGGGAACGAGCCTGACGTGGAAGCAGAGTTTGGCACAATGGACACCGGATTGTAGAGATTGGGCTCAAACACGTCAAAGGTGATAGCAGAGTCTAGCAAGGACAAGTCATTAGAGATAAAATCTTGAACCATATCTTCACTTTGTTTTAGCTCAGAGTTTGGACGCTCTGCTGGACTCCCCAAACTGTAACCACCGGCGGCAGCACTCTGCACACTTACACGCCTGATACCATGCATACTTGTAGCTCCATTAGTAGAACGTGGCGGTATTTCAATCTCTAGTGAAGATGCGTGTGACCTTCTAGAACGGATGGAATGTACACTCGGGGCGTCACCCAGCGCAAACTCTTTTCTTGACCCTAACGAGCCAGATGGGACTTTGACATGAGTAGGCACAGATGGACCAGACATGAACTCGCGAGCAGACAGTAACGGTGGCGAAACCAACATGGAAGCATTATCTGGGGTGTTGACACGAGAAGAATTGCGTGGGGGAATTGCAGGTACTTCTCGAAGAAGGACCTCTTGACGGAGTTTAGATCCAATAGGCTTATCAGCAATATTGGAAGCTTGGTGGGAGCCACTGTAGGAGTGTGATACTTGCATTGTGGGAGAAAGTAAAGATACTCTCTGTAATGAAAGTGGCGGGATCGAAATATTGTCATCGGTTTTGCTTTTCAAGCTTGAGACTATGCTCAAGCCATCGCCAATTGTTGCAGTGCTCGCATTGCCGTTAGCTGAACTGGTGGCTGTGCTGTTTCGTTTAGAAATGATTGAAGTTACTCGCAGTGGTTGCGTGGTGTACATGTTGAGGTCCGTGGCTGTATCCAGATACTGGTTAAGCTCCAAGTCGTGAATTTCAGAGTGGAGGTTTTCCAGGTCGCTCAATATGTCTTCATTTTTGACCGAGTTGGTGCTTGTAAAGTTGGGCAAAATCTTTGAACAAGGCTCAACTTCTTCTTCTTCTGGAATCTTATTCTTGTCAACAGTAGGCGCTTTCTTACGTTTGGTGGTTGTACCATTCTTTTGTGACTTGACCGATTTGCTTCGTTTTGGGCGTGCCCTTTTAGAAATTTCCGTTGGATTGCTGACTGCTTGCGTTGATTTTGGCGGAGTAAAAGACTCAATGTCAAATTGGTATATTGACGCGTGTGGGTCGTATTCGCTTATGATGGCGGTATGAGGAAGTGAATGGATTTTGGTGTAGAGCTCAAAGTCTTTCATGTTCTCAAACATGTAAAAGTTGGAAGAGTCTTTATTAATGTGGACAAGTGGAGAAGAAGCCGTGATACTAGATGATGGTTTCAGTGGATTTTCTTTTAGAGACTCTGGCGCTTTTTCTCCTTCTTCGGCAGAGGAAAAAGAGTTAGTGAGACCAGGAAGAGGGGGTAAAGACTTGTCAAGGTGCACTGCTGCTCGACGCACTCGTCTTTGTCTGACAGCTAAAGTGGATGTGCAGTGCTTGCTTGCTGTATCAGTGTCTGTGTATGATACCATACTAGACTGTTGAGAAGACCGTGAAAAATAAGGCGTGGGGTAATATAGTGACGCGTTGTTTTCGTTATTGCCAAGATTTCGGATTCTTGCGGGTACTTTTGGCGGTTGCGACTTTAACGCGAATCGATATTGCGACATGTAGCTTTCACTCGGTGCGCTTTTCGAAAGGTGTGAAGGGCCAGAATCGTGATAATCTGACAATGTACTATAATTCGGCTGTGGTGGGATATTGCAGTCGAAAACATTTTCTTGACCATTTAAGAATGGAGGATCGCAAGCTGGCACCGCGCGAGGCGAATTTCGTGAGCCAAAAGGTTTGAAAGATTTGAGTGATGTTTTTTTCTTTAGGCTCATCATGTTGTAAGAAGTTGGATCACAATTCAAATTCAAAGAACTAGGAACAGAAATTGACAGCTTTCATTGTAGGAAATATCATTCAATGTGCAAAAGGACGAAATAGAGAAAAAATAAGTAAAGAGGAAGAGTGATATATTAAATATAAAAAAACTTGAACCGTAGCAAATAATTGACTTGAAGTTCATGATTTTCTTTTGGTCTGCGTTTACATGTTTACCTCAACTTGAAAAAGTTTAAAAATTTCTTTTTCAAGTTTCGAATTCTCCAAGCGTACAAGTTACGCGGGGCCAAAATGAATATCAAGTCTAGTAATGGAATACAAGAAGCTTTTTTGCAGTGCACCACTCGATCTGCACAGAGCTTTTGGAGCCGCGATGGTGGGATGGTTGACTTGCCCGAGAAATCAGTTTAGAGATTGCAATTGGCTCACATTTTCCATAGTTTGGTAAGTTATCTTAGTTAGCCCAAATTCAAGACATCACTCCCTATATATTTCTTGTTTGAGCTTCTTCCAGTCAAATGACTGATAATTTAGGAAGCACTTTGAGTCTTTTCACAGACTTTGCTTGTTGTGGGCCCGTCTGAAACGATAGCCACAAGAAAGGATGACAAGTATGCGGGCCCTGGTAAACCTTAAATGCAACGGGCACACGAGTCCAGTGCCCAGCGCATTGATGGAGAAGACTTAGTATATCGATCATCGCTTTGTATCATGACCTAGTCAATTCACTGATAGTGCAAAGACTGCTGTTGTGGCCATCATTGCTGTCGAGCCGAATAGTTAGGTAGTTTAAATTATGGCGTTGTGTTTAGAGATTTGCAGTTCACGTTTTTCAATGCCTTTGTTATTTCTTTTCTGTACACCGGGTCCACTTGCGCTTGCCTCTTATCGTTGTCCAAATAACAGTCTTCCCGCAACTTTGAGCACAAATGGTAGCAGTAGCAGCGGCTAGTCTGCAACTGGTGCCCAGAGCGCGCAGGAATTGCCTGGTTCGGGAGGGCCATAATCATGGTGCGGCGCCAGCAACTGCAACCTAAATTCTTTACCTGGACGTGCATTCACATTGGTAAGTACATGCAATGACTACAGAAATTAAAAAGACTTGTGTGAGTGACAAGATCAGCCTGGGTTATACTTGAATAATCGTCAGCGATCATTGCAATAAATCTGTCTAGGGCTGTTAAAAAAAGGCTAGTGTAAGTACTTACATGCGATGTTGGAAAATGATAAACTAGTTAAGCCTGGCCATAGGCATATTAAATGGAAATTATCGCTGCGGGTTCAGGTATAGAAATTATTTGGCATGCCTCCAACTGGCCGGGCCGGTTCCCCACATGCCTGAAACCGAATTAGCCTAACCGCTTTGCATTCCAAAATAAAATATAAAAAGTTCTCACAATTGATATTACATCAATGTCGAAAATTGTATGAAATCAAATACATAAACGCGCTCAAGGCTTGATCTGGTAGGCAATGGACAGGGCAACGGCGACACTCGGAGCCACGAGAGGTGCAATGGCGTACGAGTAGAGCAAGCTGCGTGAAACGGCAGTCACTTCCTCTGGCGACACACCTGCAATCTCGGCCACGGCGGCAAGGGTGATGGCGGGAGGTCCTACGGGGGTGATCATGAGGACAAAGTTGAGCATGGGGTCCATAGGCCAGAACCCGGGCGGAGCGCGAGTCGACATGAAGTAGACAATGCTAATACTTACCACACCAGCAATGCCAAACCGCACAATGACGATTAGCACAATGGTGGACAAGCGAACAGGCTGTCTCAAAGGAGCGGTCAGCTTGCTTCCAAGTGCAAATAGCTGGAGCGCGGGATAGAGCCCGCCAATAGACTTGATGGACTGTGTAAAAGACGATGCAATGGCGACATTCTTGTAGAAGATGTAATGCAAGGGCGGGGTGACACCAATGAAAACGGCCAAGATGGCAGAACAAACGGCTGGGTTGAGGAACTGCTCGATCTTGTTTAAAACACGGTGCCAGAAAGGCGCGGGCATTTCAATCTTGGAACTAGGGAGAACCGGTTGAGGAGGGTTGCTGTCTGTGGCGCTGGAGTTGGACGTTGTTAGGGGGTCAACAGAGTCCACTTCAACCAGCACTGGTGAGCTAGACTGTGGGTTGAGAAAAAGGGCGGACAAGGTGCCTCTGCGCCTAAAGACCTTGGTACCGTCTTCTTGAGTCTCTTCAACATTGAGCTCCTTGTAACTGCCCAGAAGGGCGTCGGTTTCGTCCAAATCCACACTGGCAGTAGACAAGAGTCTAGCCCGTTTGCGGAGAAATTCGCTAAAGTCCTCAGATACTTGTAGCTGCTCATCACTGGAACCAGAGGCCAATAGTGCGGTGGTTTCTGAGGGCGGGGCCTCGTCGCCCCTTTCAATGTCTGACTTGCGGCCGCTGGTCGAACCTTCCTTGTGGGAGGTCTTGAGCATGACCGGGCCAAGCGCGAACCGAGCCAAGTTGTGAACGATTCCATGGAGCAGGACATATGCCTTGGCACGGACTAGGGCCTGCTCGATGGACTCATTTTCGCGCAGCAATGGGACCAAAACGTCCGAGTTTGAGATGGCCTCCATGAGCAAGAGGGGCATGGCGACGACGTTGTTGAAGACCATGCCGGGGACAATATAGAGCGGCTGATTGAAGAAGCGGACCGAGAAGCGGCCAAGAAAATAGGTGACGGTGAGCATAACGATGGGCAGGGCGACGAGAGGCCAGAACTCTTCAAGGGTCTCGAGAGAGATGTGCGAGCCCATGTCCGTGAGGAGCATGGCAGGCAGAAAGAGGTTGACGCAGAGCTTGGAGATGCTGCGCTCGCCCGTCTCGGAGAGAAAGTCGTACTTGGAGCAAATGTAGCCGTAGAAGAGGACGAGGATGACCGAGAGCGACGACTCTGCGGCCGCCACTGCCGAGTTGACGAGCGTTCCCAGGTCGAGCGAGAACATGGCGAGAAGCAGTTTAGCAGGGAATTGGTGCTTGTGAGCAGGGTGTTCCCGTGATAGGAGTGAATGGGCGTAAGTCCGTGCAACCGTTTGGGCTGCGAGAAGGAGGCTGCCAGGAGGCCGCCTGCTGGGAACGCATTATGCTGCATATGCCATGACGCGCGCCCAAACCAGCCACGAGGGACTGCTTTCAGTGCTTTGTGGCTTTTTCCCGCGACGTGATTTGACCAAAGCGACTGGCCGGTTCTAAGTATGCGCCCATGAAGCAGTTGGCTGTTTTGTGCCTTTAGGTCTGGTTGGCAGGTTTGAGTTGGGATCTCGGACCTAAAGTGCTTGCGAGATAAGCTCATGGATAGACGCAGGCCCGGGTTCCCACGCCGGCGGCCTCGCGTCGAGCGCTTCGGGCACATGTCCCACGCGTGTCTCAGAGCAGACCGGGCGGAGCTGTTATATAAGTAGTTAAAGAACACCGTGCGATCACCGTGGGACCGGTCTACGGGAATGATGGACAGGAAGAAGTAATAGGGACGCGTGGCAGCGGCCTTGGCATGCGCGGCCGGCGTGCGCGTACTGTTTACGAGGGACTACGCGGGGGCACGGGCAGGGCCAGCAGAGGAGACGCGCGGTGCGTGGCGGACCGGGCAGGGCGATTGCGAAGGGAGCAGGCGCGGGCGTAGAAGGGGGACCAGAGAGGCCAGCGCACGGTGTTACGCTCGCGAGGAACGGTCGTGGGGGGCCATTTTGGCGTTGGTGGTAGCAGTGGCGATGGTGTTGGCAGTGGTGGTGGCGGTACTAGAGTAGCGTGCGGTGTCTGTGCCTGTGCCTCTGCCTGTGCCTGTGCCTCTGCCGGTGCCTGTGCCTCTGCCGGTGCCTGTGCCCGAGTGCCGCCTGGTCCCGCGGTCTCGCCTGGCCCCGGGTCCTGAACGGGCGGCGTGGCCGGGAGCCCCTTTTTCTCGCGGCGGGCAAAAATTCGTGTCTTTTTTAGTGAGTTTGTTGGCTCGTTTTGGGTTCTGACCACCCACCACCTTCTGCCAACTCGCACAAACTAAAATTTTTATTTTTACTGTTTTCCTGCTTGATTTTTCACTCCTTGAACCCTCTGCACAACAGACAGCATCGCCGTCCGAGGTCTGGGGATCACATCGCAAAATCCACGGGGGACTATTCCTGAGCCGCAAGCGCCACACCACCGCTCCAGTCACCTAGTCTGGCCTTCACCACCGTTTGCGCTGCTCGGCTCGAACAGGACAATCTACAAATCAACACACCTGGTTGTGAAACAAAACACTACACATGAGACTCACTAAACTAATCACCTCGCGCATCATCGTGCCCTCGGATGCCGAGGTCGCCCGCACCATTGGCCACTACGGTACCAGCAGCCACGGCACCGCTGCCGAGGAAGAGCTGTTGCTGTACAACATTCCAGGGAGGCCAACATCACAACAACAGCAAATCGGCTCCCACGAAAGAAACCCGTCCTCCTCCACCACGATCCACAGCACGAGGACGCGTGGCAGATCGCTGGGATCCTTTGACTACAACGAGAAACCCGTCCTCTCTAGCATAAAAGCCCTATCGCCAACCAACGAGTCTGTGGAACTCACCAACGATAACAACAACAATAACAACACTCACAACAACAGTCACCACAACAATAGCAACAACAGCCCCTTCGACAGCATTACTGAGGAGCCCACAGAGTCTAAGGCTACCTCCAGAGAACCCACCTATTCTCAAGCACCCCACCCGTTCAACAACCACAAAAGTAATGACCTTAGTAATGACTCTGATAGATTAAACGACACCAACCAACTCCATACCCCTTCCAAGCTAATCAGAAGTTTCCACACCTTTAAACTCCACACCCAGATCGTCGCCGTCCGCATTGCCAAATCAAGGTTCATCATCAAGCACAACGTCTCCGTGCCCCTTTGGCTCATCCTGCCGCTTCCCTTCATCGTGCTGGCGCTGCTCTGCTGGGCTCTTGCCGTCATTCTGCTGAGCAACCCGGCCAATGGTGGCATGAGCCATACCGCCAATGGCCTGCCCAAGGTCCGCGAAATCTCTGGCAAGGTCGACAAGCCATTTGTCCTCGGTTGCATGGAACCCCAGGTCGACGAGCCACGGGCTAATGCAGTCCTCGTGGTTCTTGCACGAAACAAGGAGATTGAAGGTGTTCTCGAGTCCATGCACTCCTTGGAGCGTCACTGGAACCGCTGGTTCAACTACCCTTATGTGTTTTTGAACGATGAGCCCTTCAACTCGACTTTCAAGGCCGCTATTCAGAACGCGACAAAGAGTGAAGTCAAGTTTGGCACCATTGACAAGAAGGTTTGGAACTTCCCCGAGTGGGCCGACGAGGCGGAAATCAATGAAGCTATTGCCAAGCAGGGCGACCGCGCCATCATGTATGGAGGCATGGCTTCATACCACCGCATGTGTCGCTTCTACTCTGGTGCATTCTTCAACCATCCATTGTTAGCCGAGTACACGTGGTACTGGCGTGTGGAGCCCGAGGTCAAGTACTTTTGCGACATTACTTATGACCCGTTCAAGTACATGGAGAAGCACAAGAAGGTCTATGGTTTTACTATCGTCATTAAGGAGTTGGTCGAGACGGTGCCCAACCTGTTCCGCCACACCGCTGCATTCAAGAAGGAGCACAATATTACCTCCAAGGGTATGTGGGAGCTGTTCTTGTCCAAGCATGACGACAGCGAGATGGGCGACAGCTCGGGAGACTCGGGCTCCGTGCGGCGAAAGAAGAAGCAGCAGCTAGCTGAGGAGAAGCGTGCTGAAAAGCTCAAGGCCGACAAGTTGCAAGAATCGCTGCCCGAAGAAGCCATCATGGGCGACAAGGATGTCCAAATGAATGGCAAAATCGCTGCAGGTCGCAACTTGTACCCTCTCGACGATAACGAGCAGCTTCTGGACATTGACAACTATGACTACTTGAGCAATGAGGTTCCCGCCTACTCCATTAATGGTGAGACCTACAACATGTGCCATTTCTGGTCCAACTTTGAAATTGCCCGTCTCGACTTTTTCCGGTCTGACGAGTACAAGGCTTATTTTGAAGCTTTGGACCGTACTGGCGGCTTTTGGAACGAACGATGGGGTGACGCACCTGTGCACTCGCTTGCCGCGGGTCTCTTTTTGGCCCCCGAGCAAGTGCACTACTTCCGCGATATTGGATACCGCCACACGACGATTCAGCACTGCCCTGCCAATGCCCCCGAACGCCAACTGCCTCACATTCCTTACATCCAGGACCCGAACGATCGTAAGCAGATTGAGGAAGACGACTACTGGGCCCAGGCGGACCCTGAGGTTTTGAACGGTGTCGGCTGCCGATGCCGCTGCGACACTGACGTGGTCGAGGTCGAGGGCAAGGATGGATCCTGCCTCAGCGATTGGGTCGAGCTCACTGGAGGCTGGGTCTAAACCAACCAACCAAGTAAGCCCTGGCAGTATTATTGCAAAAGAGAACGGTAAATTCATTTGTCACAAGAAGGAACCAAATCAAAGCAATTGAAAAGAAAAAAAAAAAATCTATAAAAAAAAGACTCTTTAATTCCAAAGCTAATAATATGTAACTTCTTATCTTGTTCTTTCTTTTTTTTTTTTCTTTCTTCTTCGTTTACTTCCTGTTAGTTAAGCTTATGATTGAAACAATAATAGAAAATAGAAATCAAATAAATCTGAAAAAAAAAGTTCTTCAAATTGAGATGAAAACAAAAGATGAAAGAGAAGAGGAGGGGAGGATTCAAGGACCGAAAGTAGGTAGGTACATACAGGCACCAGGCACCAAAAAACCCAGATGAAATGACGTTAATACAGATTCACGGAGAAAGCTAACTAGGTTAACAAAACATGCAAGGAAAGGTTTTGTGTTCCTGGTTCACTCAAACCGATCGTTTGGTAAGGACCATGAGAAGGTTGCCATAGAAATATCCCACTCGGTCCGAATTGATTTCCAAGGCATGCATTGATGATGGTTGCAGGAACACGGCCACGGCGGGATTGTTGCTTGGCCAAGTACAAGGTTCGGCTAAAGTAAAACAAACCGAGCGAAACAACAAAATCAGAAAAAAAAAGCAGTTATGAATGAAAAAGCTTGGAGAGCCGGCTGCAGGTTGACTTGTCGCATTACTGATTGAGTTTTGTATCTTGATTGTTCATGTAAATGAAGTTGGTTTCTTGTTTTTGTCCCGGGCCTTGTTGTTTCGTTTGCCCAAGGTCTAGAGAGCAAGCGAGAGATCCAACAATTCATTACACCTAGCTAGTTGATTGGTTCTAACATTAAATCAACCATGCCTAGTACCTATCGGGTTTGATCGTAGTCTCAATTGGTTTATGATACCTTGGGGTTGATCGTTTTAGGACGGAGGGCTACTTGGACTGCATTTGGTGACTTCATTCTGGACTCCCCATTCAACAATGCCTAGCTCAAGTCATGTGTAAAATCTACTACTCGATCTAATCGACCAGGTTCATTGCTCGTAAGTTTCTTGCACAAGCTCGTAAGTTTTGGGCAAGTGACCCCCACGCAGTTTTTGAGTGGGGGCTTCAAAATGGAATCGAGCCTATTGCTAAAACGTAATCACTGGCTGGCAAATTAGGTAATTTGTTAAGATGGGTAATGAAATAAAGAAAAATGGAAGGCCTTGTTTACAAGTTACAACTTTACACCGAGAACAGCAGTGAAGTTGAAAAGCAATGGTACGCAACGGCAGCTTGCGTCAATCATGCATCATCATGGCAACAGTGCGCGTGGAGTTCGGGTGTTGCCCGTCCAACAGTCGAAGAGATATGCAGTGAAGCAAGGGTTGGCTTGCATGGAGTTTTCGTGGAGCTGAATCAGCTCGAAGGCCCCGATGAAGGTAGGAAGCCTTCCTAAGATCGAAAAATTCTGCATCGACGTGGGTGTTCCTGGTTGATACTGGGTCGATCGAGGTATCCTAGGTAGCGCCAGTTGTCAACCAGGCCGCCTGTGTCTGCTCCAAAGGGCTATAATAGAGATGTCTTTTCCTCTTCTTCCTCTCCTTCCTGTCTCTCCATCAAACAATCGATAACTTGATACACACTCGAACATTGATTACCATGGCAGAATTTGTTTACTTTGACATGACCTTGGATGGCAGCCCCTTGGGCCGCATTGTCTTTAGGCTCCGCCACGACGTCGCCCCCCAAGACAGCCGAGAACTTTAGAGCTCTCTGTACTGGAGAGTACGGTTTTGGTTATGCAGACTCCCGCATCCACCGCATCTTTGATGACTTCATGATTGAAGGTGGTGATATTACCAATCACAACGGTACCGGCGGCAAGTCCATTTACGGTGAGACGTTTCCTGACGAGAACTTTGAGCTGAAACACGATCGCCCCGGCGTGCTCTCCATGGTCAACGCCAGCCCAGACACCAATACCTCCCATTTCTTCATTACAATGCATGAGGCTTCCTGGTTGGACGGCAGCCATGTTGTCTTTGGTGAGGTCATTGATGGAATGGACACTGTCAAGACTATCAATTCCTGGGGGACACACAGCGACATCCCCGCAGCCCATTTCTGCATTGTAAAGAGTGGTATGCTGTAATTATACATGGTATCAGTGAGCTCGACCGCAGGACGCGCCGACATGTTTGAATACTGTAATTAAATCAATACTATTACGCTTCGAATAAAATATCAAGTGCATTTAAAATTGAATCAAGGTAAATTACACGAGATGCTCTGCGTGGAGAGATGGCATGCTCTTCACCGGCCATTAGATTTCTTCATCAGCGCTCAGTTCGTGGTCTTTCATTTTCCCGTTATGACGTCACCATAAACCCTGAATTCTATTTTAGAATGCTCTCGACCCCACGAAAAAGAGTTGCCCCATCACCTAAAGAGTACTCAATGAATCACTACAATTAGTTATGTGCGAAATATTCAAAGAAAAAAATGTATTAAAAAAACTCGTTAACTAAATTAAACCGAGTAAAACGTCTAATAATAACAACTAGTAAACAAAAACACCCGCTTGAGATATGGGAGGAAAGGATCAAATAAATGTACACACCGCCACAAGGTCATTAACTGAATAACACCTTGTGGACTTTATATATAAAGGGGGATCAATAAATAAATAATAAGTAAGTCGTCGCAAAGAAATGGGGGAATGGAAGGGAAGGAGAATGCTGGTGAAGAGGAAGGTAAATGCCGGTAACAAGGTAACTGAAGGATCTTTTTTTTTTTTTTTTTTTGTTCAATGGATCACTTTTTTTGTAGGTTTTTCTTGGTTTTCTTGTCACTTTTTTTTGTAGGCTTTTTTTTTTTTTTTTTTTGATTTTTCGACATTTTTTTTGTATGCTTTTCTGTGGAATTTTTTTTAGCAGTTGTGCTTGATGCGCATGTGTCTGGACAGGGCGTCCATCCGGCTGAACGACTTCTCCTGCTCGACGCAGAGGTCGCACTTGAACGTCTTGCGCACCGCGGCGTGAATCGTGTCCTGGTGGCGGATGAGGTCGTACGGTCTTGAAAAGATCTTGTTGCAGGGCTCGCCGGTGGCATTGTTGATTTGGTCACAGCGGTGGGGGCCGGTCTGCGACAAGGGAATGCGTTTCGTGCGGCCGCTGGTGGTAGGAGTCTTGACCTGGTCGTTCAAGGGTGCACGCTTGTGGGGGTGCATGGGCGATGGCGATGGCGTTGGGAGGTTGGAGTCGAGCGACTTGGTCTGTTGGAGAGGATGCTCAGGTGTGACTGGGACATTACTCATGACTGGCGCGCTCGACGGAAAAACGTCCATGTGAGCCTGCTGATTTGAGAACCTAAGACCAGGGACCTCAGAGGTCGGCTGTGCAACGAACTCCATCTCATCTTCAGAGTTCTCGTCGTCCTCATCTTCGTCCATAGGTTCTGGATGCTCATACACCGCGCTGGGCTGGAACGTGAAATCTTGCAAGTTAGACATGACTGGATAGTCAGTCTCGTGCTTGATTAGCGAGTCCTGCGGAGACACGGTCATCATGTTGTAGTATGAAGCATCGTTGAACGTTTGGTAGTATGGCGAGGATGGCTTGAAGGGGAATTTTGTAATGGGCTGGAAATTGCTGGGCATGACGTCGACGTTTGCAAAGTCAATACCCTCTGTGTAGTAACTGTCTGCGTTGGTCATGGTGAAGTCGTCATACAGCGGGTCTGTCGACGGCGCATAGTATGAACTATCCATGAACGCAGCAGCGTCTGACGGGTTCATTGGGCGGTTGCTGTACTGTTGCTGTTGAGGAAAACACTGGTTTTCAAGGTCGTTGATCATGACAGAAAGAGACTGGTCGTTTGCCGGAGTGTTGATAAATTGGTCGATAACAGTGCTTTGCATTTACGCGTGTAGGAAGCTTGTAGCTAAGTTGAGTTTTCAATCTGAGGAAAACCAATCTAGATTTGAAGATATGTAAAAGAAGAAAGAGAGAAAGTGGGAAACGGAGAAGCTGCGATTTATTTATACAAATTCCATTTCCATGGAGAGTACTAGAACCCCCCATTGTTCTTTTCCATTACAAAAAGAAAATTTTTTTTTCCCTGGGCCGTTAGTCATGTGAGCAACCAGACCAAACACAATCCCGTACCAGAAAATTACCCAATCGGGTAAATCAGGTACACCGCCTAGCGCCGCACGCAAGCCGAGCACTGCCCGTTTTGGTCAGGGTACGTCAGGGCTAGGGCACTCATCTGCCAACGTTGCGTGCGGCGCAGCGGGTTTGACAGGCTTTGGAGGGCCCCGAAAGTTGTTGGGAAGGGCCGGCGCAGAGAGTTTGCGGGCTTGTCGCGGTTATTTCTTGCTTTTGCATGTGATGGCTCTTTTGTAATTGCAGTCAGTCATCAATGATCAATAGTTCGGCGTTGGTAATGACGGGTTAAAGCCGCTGCAATGTTTGTCCGCTGGCTACGTCCATTACATAATGCCGCTTTTGCGCCATGAGTAATGACGGGGTGATGACAGTGGTGATGATACTATCGCATAATCAACACAAACCGAGTCATGCCATTGAGTCCACCACCAGCGACAGCAAGCAACATCAATCAATCCAAAAGCGCAAGAGTTCTTGATTGCTCAGTGGTATTTCGTATTGCTGTGGACAAATCTGTTTATCTGGTGCGGTCTGGATTTTCATCAAAGACCCAGGTAGGAAGGTACTACGACCAACCCGTTCCTCGGTCACTTGAAAGCAAGCAAGTGAGCCCCGGGCACAGCTCCAAGACCCTGCAATTTGCAACGTTACACCGGGCCCCTCGGGTCCGTAGCAAGTTCCGCAGGGCCCTCCGCGGCCAAGCGCTTGCTTGGCTTTAGCTGTTCGGTTACAGAGAGCAAGGGTACCCGTTGGTACCCAGAATCAAAAATAAAAAACAAAAAATTTAAACTGTCCACAATTGAGTTTTATTGTTTTCAGATGACAATAGAATCAAGATACGAGCGTTTCTGGAGAATCTAGACATTGCGTCTTTTCTGGGGTTCACAAACCACGATGCTACGCATTGAGGTGTTTGCAAACACCAGCTACATCGTCAGTAAGCAAGGTAATGCCAGAGCCAGTCGTTGCTAGATTGCCCGTATTGCAGCATTGGCATTGGCATTGGCAACCAAGTTCTCAGGCCACGCCCAGCAAACACTATGTTTAATCGTATCATTTTTAATCCGCGATCGCATTTGGTTTGAAAGCCGGCGAATACGCGGCTGGGCTATTCTTAGTCTAGACTCTAGTTGTCTCGGCATTAGAAGATGTGACCCGGGACCAGCCGCTGTAGCATTGAGGTCAAAGATCGCAATTTATTCTGCTATGGGCAAACCAACTCGACGGCGGAGCAATGTGAAGACCTCCACAGAGGTCAGCCGACCACGTCACATGACAGTTTTGTTCTAGAAGGGCGTAGAAAAGCGGAACGTTCTATATGTACCGCATGCATTAATAATCGGCATTGTCCACTTCCCAATGCGGGTCCCAACAACAAAAACTACGGAAACCTTATTCTGTGCGCTTGTTCCAGTGGAATGGGAGCTGCGCCTTGTTTTCTGCGTGCACCTTCGCTTTGCGGAAACCAAAAACCCAAAAGGCCCCTGAACGCGAGATGACTGAATCAGTAAATATCATCATAGCGGATCTCGTATTTTCTATTTTAGCTTTGAGCATGATGAACAGAGTCTCTATTTCTTCACATGCAAATTGTGCAAGTTCCCCAACAATCGTTTAATCATTTAGCCGCCCAGACCCCAAGGCTTGTTTGCCTATTCTCCAACATAATGGCCCAGACAACGCTCATGAACGTGCAAATTCTTTCTTCACTCAACGGTTTTCTTTATTTACTTTTTTTTTTATCGAATGCTACATTTCATTTGATTCAAACGCCATGGGGATTGGTCATTTGACGGGATTGGAATGGCACATGGTTTCCAATCTCCGAGATGAAGGCCATTTCCGCCCATTTATTGTCGGAACTGACTTCTACAGTGATACTGATGTAGGATTTTTAGACGGGCTAATACTAAAGCGTCTATGAATATCCGACGCTACTCAGACTGGGCTGGTTTAATAACCGGTGCTAATCAAACTACTTTTTTCAATGACTGTCCTCAAGTTAGTTAATGATATTAAAGGTTTAAAGATGGCAACGTAATTGCTTCCATCTCTTGTTGGCTCTCGTTATACAACAAGTCAATGCATTTCTAAGATGTTGCTCACTCACTAATTTGTTAGCAGCATCCAAAACATCCATAGCTGACCATGTCAGACCCTGAGCGGACTTAGAACACCGTCTCCTTCTTAATAACCGGACTTTAACACTTTGTATCACCAACAAATCAACCTTTCCGAAGGTTAAGTCCTTGGCATGAGCAGTTTTTCATGGAGTTTAGCCTTGGAACCCGGCGGAGATAATGTGCCCTTGCCCTGGGTTCAGCCTTACCTCTGTAGAGGACGCATGCCAACTCACCAGTTCACCTCTATGAAGACCCCTGAAGCACATTTCAGCTGAGTTAGATGTGAGAGTTAGAAAGTTAGTGACAGTTCTGTGGGCTGTCGAAGACGGGCTATAAGTACGGGTGGTTTCTCCACAGTCCCTGTCCCGACATAGCAAAGCAAGCAAGCAAATGCGCCTCTCTCTGATATTCTCTCTGATATTTCAGTCTGTCTATCTCAGTCTACTCCACTACACTACCAAACCAGCCACGCAAGTTCGACAATTGCAAATGACGGCTCAACACGGCAAAGACGCGGCCACGGAGGCCAACATCAAGTACTTTACAGAGGAGTTTGTCAACAACTACGACCAGCCCGAGGCACTGGATCTGGGCAGCCAGATTGCCGAGCAGTTTCTCCTCTTTGACAAGCTGGCTCTATCGCAGCAAAAAGAGGATGACAGGTACCCTGGATGGAAGGAAGCCAAGGTGCTTGACTTTGCGTCAGGCACGGGCATTATTTCGCAGAACATGGCCCCGCACGTCAAGTCCATCAGCGGTGTTGATATCAGCCCAGAAATGGTCCGCTTGTACAACCACAAGGCCCAGGCCCGCGCTGTCACCAACATCAAAGCCACCGAGTTTGACTTGATTGGTTATACTCGTGAGAATAACCAAGGTGCCGCAACCGATGAAGTTAGCAACGCGATTGGGAATGACTACGATGCGGCCGTGTGCTCGCTGAGTTACCACCATATCAGCGATACCGTGCAGGCCAACAAGGCGCTGTTCTCAAGATTAAAGAAGGGCGGCTGGGCCCTGGTCGCCGACTTTTGCGAGGGCACCGCCGAAGAGGGTGGCACGCAAAAGCTCGCCAGCCACGGCCACTCGCACTCACACGCCCACGACCCAGACAACCACGTCCCCCACAAGGGCGGCTTCTCTCTCGACGAGCTCAGCACCTCCCTCGCCTCCGCCGGCTTTGTGCACACGGGCACCACGGTCTACACCGCGCAGACGTGGGCCACGGAGGCGTTTGCGGCCAGGTTCAAGTCTCACCACCAGGGCCAGGAGTCGGACAAGGACAGCAAGCATGGGATGAAGGTGTGGGGTGAGAAGGTGCGGGAGGGGGATGGCGTGAAACTGGTTTTGATCAAGTGGAAAATGGTGCTGGCGTATGGACAGCGCCCAGAGTAGACATTACTTGTAGGTGTGTATGTAGATTTTTTTTTTCTATAAGAATAAATAAAATGTTACTTTTGTGGACTCAAGTCGATGCAGTGGGTTTGCGTTGGCGGAGTTGCTGAGTTGAGTTGTCAGTGCCAGTCGCGCTCTGCTCTTTCTTTGCAGGTGCCACTGGTGTAGCAGTGGTAGTTTCTGGCTCGGGCCTGGCTGGTCTAAACACTGCAGATACCATGCTGGCGACGGCGTAGAGCACGCCGAGCATGACGCTGATTCCCACAAACAGCAGGATGCGGGGCACGGTCAGCATGCTATCGAGCCACTCCACCAGCACCTCGAACCCGTCCACAATGTGGCCTGTAAACGCAAACCTCGGGTCCTCCGTCACCCGTTTCACCCACGAGGCAACAATTTCCGAGCCTCCTGCTTGAGCAGAGGCTGCCTGCTCGCGCTGGTAGACGGCGAGTGGTGGCTTGACGGGGCCCAAGTCGCCAAGGAAATCGCCTTCCTTGGGCCCCGCGTGCTTTTTCCACAGGTCGCGGTTGCGCTCGTCCTGGCTGCCCTTGACCAGCTGGTCAATGAGGTAGTACTCGCTATACAGCCCGGGCCCCACGGACGCGTTGGCGCCCTGAGTGTTGGTGTAAATGATGGAAAAGAAGGGCGAGGGCGTTGCTTTGATAATGTCGTGGATCATGAGGTCGTTCTCAAACAGGGCGTCGAGCCGATCCTCGGGGTCGTCGGGCAGCGGCGGGAACCGCACGGGGATGACACGCCTGCACGTGTCTGTGTAATGGTCAAAGAACCTGTTTTCCTTGTTATCCCTCGCCAGGTCCGGCTTCAGCACCTCTGCTTCGCACGTCCGCACAAAGTAATTCGCAATCTTGTCAAAGTCCAGCGACGACTTGGTCTGCATATAGGGCATGAGCGTGCCGCACCGGTGAAAGTACCGCGTGAACTGCGTCCATAGTGACGCCGTATCGGGGGTCAGCTTGAAGTCCTCGCTCGAAATGCCCGGCTGGTCAATGAGCACGAGCGTGTCGGCGGGGCAGGCGTCAAGAAACATTTGCAACTGTTTGTCTAGCGGTGCGCGGTCAATTGCCGAGTACCCTCCAAACACCGTGCTCCCTCTCAGCGCTTCAACCCTGTAATTGTCGTTAGCACGAACTGGCTTGCCCTGCTTGTTGGTACTTACTCTCGATGCGATCCGATAATGACTGGGAACGTCTCACTCTCCATTGGCTCCACCGCACGCTCAAACTGGCCAGTGTAAGCGTGCGCAAGGTCTGGCCCTGCCACGACGACCGCGGTCAGCAGCAGTGTGACGAGGTGTATTGAGTCTGGCATTTGATGGGTTGTTTGTCGTCGGTTTGTGCCTCGTTTGACTGAATTGCTAAGCTGCTAAAGTTTACCTGGCCAAGACGGATCCAAAAATAACTATCTGGTCCCGTGACTTTTTGCTTACAAACCACAACACAACTTTCTTAGTAACAGAGCTGAGCACTTTTACTTACGTCATTGATATAACAACTTCTTAGTAATATATTAAGTAACAAACGTATATGGGATGTGCCCATAGGGCAAGCGGCGGTCTGGTTGGGGCTGTGCTCAGCTGCTGCACCGCGCAAGAACTCGCTCAACCAGGTTGCACTGAGTAACTGAACAGGCGCGGTTCGTTCTAAGCCGTGATCGTGCGCAGTAATGAGCCTTGTTGCCAAAGTTAGCAGCAGCTTGGACTCGGGCTGAGCGTTGGTTGTCGGTCCCTGGAAATCCAGATCAAGGCGGGCGGCAGAGCGAGTACCAACCGGCACGTACATGCCAGAATACCCCAGAGTAGGGCTCTTCCGGACTCCGGAATGAAAATCCCGTTTCGCCTGCAGCCGAGCCGGGCGGCGCAGAAGACGTGGAATACGAAGATGCACCTGGGAGTTGGAACTTGGAACAGTTTGAAGTAGCAGAGTAGGACCTTAGGTACAATATGTAGCAAGTGGACAAGGGACTAGCAGTTAAGGACGCGCTCTGACAGCAGAACAAGGGTGCAGTGAGAACTTGCTGGGCGTTCTGACCGTGCTGGGGTGGTTGCGCTCGCTCGAGTCCATGTGGTGGCAGGTACTGGACGAGCTTTCGAGATCTGTGATTCTATTAATGAAACAGACCGCTGCTACTCTGAAGCTGCTTAGGGTCCAGGGTCCAGTACTATTGAGCCGTAGCTACTAGCTAGAAACTACAAAACCCATTCAACTCTGAAACTCGAGCAGCTGGACTGTCCAGCCCTCACATCAGCCCCAAAGCAGCGCTCAGTAATGCCGCCGGTTTCAGCGCTAAATCGCGCACCTCCAAGCAAACCGCCAGCTGAGCCTGCTTGGGGGCTTAACATCACCGTCTTGTTGACTTCGGCTCAGGTGCCAGTTTGTTGTCGGGCGCAGAGGTCTCGGCGGTTTGGCGCACCAAGAACAGGCACAAACGTTGTAACGCTGCTCGTATTCCAGACACCTGCCACACTAGCCTGAAGGACCAGCCCGTGAACATGTTTACATTTAATTACCTCTAGTTATGTGACCACCAACTTCTTATTTAAACAAACCAGTTTTCCTTAAATCCCATTACTTCATTTTCAATTCATTGCATAAAAACCCCATCATGGCCCATTTGTATTCCGTTTACGCAGTCGACTTCACTGCGCCAGAGGGCACCACCGAGACCGGCATCCTGCTCACCCCGGCCCGCGTCTCGCTCACCAACCCCACCGCCCTCGCCCACCACTCCATCACCTTTCTCCGCCACTCCCCCGAGTCCCCCTCCCCCAGCACCAGCAACGCTACAAGTACCTCTGATGCCAGCACGGACCTGCCGGTGATCAAAATGGAGCTCGTTGGCGTGTGCCAGGACCAACCTGGGTTTGTCAAGACGGCACAGATTGTGGCACGGTTCCACGCGGGCGGCACAAGCAACGCGTCGCAAATGTGGGCTGCGAGTGTGCTCTCCTCCGCGTCGGAGCAGGGCAAGTACAAACCCATGGACTTGTATACCCAGGACCAGGAGGCAGCGAGCAGGAGAGAAAAGTCAAGGTACGCCAACAGCAACCAGGTTCAGTCGAGTAGTACTGCTGAAAGCAGTAGTGGTAATAGCAGTGATGAGAGTGGGACCACAACGCCCAAGCATCACCACCGTCATCGCATTGGAGGCATCTTCAGAACCAGACGCATGGCAATGCGGAGCTCGCTCGTGGCTCCGAAATAAAACATACATACACACAAAGTGAGCCCTCTTCCGTTCTTCTAGCATGGTACTAGCCTTTCTTGTACTCCCCTTTTTCATTGCATCAAATTCATTTATTAGTTATTACCATGTCGTTACATACAATCCATGCCTTACGTTTCTTTAATTAATGTACACATCAATTGTAAAATCCTCCTCAAGCTCCGTATCCCCCACCACCGAGTCCATGTCGAGCTCCTCGTCGTCGAATAACAGCGTAATGGCTGCAATCTTGTCGGCGGCGAGGCCACGCTGCTTGCCGTAGTACTCGGCCATTTTCCGCACTTGGGTCTCGGCGTTGACCTGGACCTCGACGTTTTGGTTGTCCTTGCCCTTCATGACCACGCGGAAGTAGCCGTCCGCGCTGCCCTCTTCCTCAGCGTCTGCACTTGCTTCTGTGCCAGCACCAGTAGTAGCGCCAGCACCATCGGCGTCGGTGTTTGTCAACTCGCCCAGCTGCTGCCGCACAAGCGCCTCGTAGTCGACAGGCTCAGGCGCAGCCAGTTTCAGCTGAAACTCGTGCTCCATATTCCGCTCAAATGCGTCCACCATCATGGCGTTCAACAGCATGGACGGCGACCGCTGCGACACCCCCAAGCTCAGCGGCGTCGCGAAATCAAACACCCGCGTGTTGTTCCAAACCAGCACACAGTTCTCGTAGTAATAGTCCCGCGTCGATTGCGGTACGTAGGGGTTGTGCTCCCAGAGCTTGGCGAGGAACTGTTTGCGAATGTCGCCCATGCTCGTTGTGCTTTCCTGAGTCGTGACCAGCGGCGGCGTTGTCGCTGCTGAATCGAACTCGTCGATAAGCGGTCGGATAATGACACCGATCGTGAATGACCGCGTCTCTACAAGTGCAGCAAGTTCGGCTTTTCGCCGCCGGATCTTTTCAAGCAACGCCGGGTCCATTTCGGGGTCTTGGTGTTGTGGTTCTGGTTCTGGGATTATCCGTGGTTGTATTGCCAGGTCCTCTGGTAGCGAGTATGCCCGCGTTGACACCGTCCTGTTATCTAGAATTTCGATTTCATCAGTGCCGTAAGTTTGCGGCCTTGATGGCGTTCGTATCCGTTTGCTGGGACGGTATATCGGGTCATTATCGACTTCAAGTTCATTGTCCTCTTCGTCTGAAGACAGTAGCTCAACCAAATCCTCCTTATTTTTGCCACTGCCCTGCGTCGTGACGGAGTCTTGTCGCGTACTAGAAGCTGCCTGGCTCGTCTCTTCTGGTTGTTTCACGGATTCGGATCGCTTGACTGGTTCTGGCGCTAAAAAACTGTCGTCTTCTTCTTCCTCGTCGTTACTATCAAGCACCTCCACTTCACGCTTCTCCTCCTTTAGCCGTCGCTCCTCCTCTTCCTTGATTTTTGCCTTCTTTTCGGCTTCCAAGTCGTACGACCTTGCCAAGTTGAAAAAGTCCTCTTCCTCCTCTGGCGTCTTGTCTGACGCTGGCTCCGCGTCTACTGTTGGTGTACCGGGTTTGATGGCCCCACCTTTCCCAAACAGCTTTTTTCGGACGATTTTCTTGCGTTTCACAACCCCTGGCTCCGCTGTTTCTGGT
Organism: Geotrichum cucujoidarum; assembly: GCA_030566025.1. NCBI lineage: Eukaryota > Fungi > Ascomycota > Dipodascomycetes > Dipodascales > Dipodascaceae > Geotrichum > Geotrichum cucujoidarum. The sequence goes on along the minus strand of JAJMHN010000051.1, from coordinate 95,527 downwards.
ACCGAACTCATGATGCAAACATATATGGTGCTGGAAAGTAAATGTTGTTATTAAAAAAGCCTTGGTGCAAAATGTATCAGGAAAATTCCAAAAGATGGGGCCGTTTTGCCTTCGCGCAGAAAAGCTGCTCAAACAATGAACTTGTGTAGGTCACGTGATTTTGCTGATGCTTGGTTTGTCTGGTCCGCAACGCGCTAAAGTTTATGCTCATAAAATGTATGTATTACTAGTCAACTGCTAGAGTATATCTAGAAGATGCTGCTTGTTTTAGATGAAATTTCAGCATTTTTTTTTACAGTAAGTTCAAATTGTATCATCCTAAATTAATAGAAGCAGTACTGTGGATGTGCGGCTGATACAAATAATTTCTTGCAGGGGCTGGCCGCGTCTCATGTAAAACGCCATGTCGGCGATTTGAAATAAAAGGTTGCATTTCTAGAGTGTTCCCAGCTGCTGTGTTTTTTACTAGTCTCGTTTGAAGTTATGTATGGACCTGCGTTGGCCCTGTTTGAAGCTAACAACCTGAACTGTTGTCTGCCTCAACTCGCGTAGAAGCCAGACCTGGGCTTTGGCAGTGCTAACAAATTCCTTTGGTACACTGTGGAGCCAAGTTTAGAGTCATGCCCCTGCATACAGAAAAATCGTCTATTTTGTTTTGTATTTAGGTAGGGGGGGGCTGTTGTTGTACAGCTCTGACAGATGTGTTCGTTGTAGCGTGAGATATATAAATGGGTAATTTGAGGACGCTGTCCAAGACGCATATAAAGAAGTAGAGCTGCAGTTTTATTTCACCAAATTTCAATCACTCTGCATTTCATCTACTACCTATCACTCGGTCATCATTAAAAATGGGTTTCACCAGCTGGCGCGTAAAAAGAAGTTCAAAAATCGTGAACACCCAAGTTGAACCGTAAGTGCAAATATTGCAATCACCAAGAATAAGCTAACCGTCAAAGATCGCCGAACAGCCAGAAACGGTACTCAGAGCTGCCAAGCAAACTAGACCGACTAAGACAGACTGATGCCACCATTTCTCACACAGTTGCTCTTATTCACCTCAGCATTTTTGCTGACGAAAAGCAAAAAGTCAGGCACACCTTCTCTGGGTTGGGTAGTCACTCATCCGACTTTGACGTATACATGAGTGAGCACGAAAAAGAATTCTACAATGCACTTGCTCGGCTGGACCACACATCAGAAGTTGTCCCGCCAGAGACAGACTTGCATCCCGACGCTGGCGTACCGTACGCGCAGCCGTCGCTCCGTCAAAGTGTCTACGAAATCGCTTCCATGGACCACCAAGACCCAAAAGCTTTGGAAGAGCTGATACGCCAAGAAGAAGAAGAGACGAGAAAAAAGCTGGAGTCGGTTTTGCTTGATGAGGCCAGAAAAAGGGCAGATTCTATTAAGCGGGCAAGTCGGAGTTTACAAAGAGAGGCGGCAAAAAGCGAGCTGCAGAGTTATTTGAACAGTTCCAACTCATCTAGTGAAACCAGCCTCAAGCTCAAAAAGTCAGTGGTCCCATGGGGCAACATGTGCTGATAGTGTGAGTGCCTCCAAACCTAGTGTTGAAAGTAAGTCTTCCAGGATGAAGAGTATTATTTATTGTATTTCATGTATTTCAAAAATGGCGTCGTGTGTTTCTACAGAAATTGAATATTGATGTTCCTGTTTACAAAAATGTCAAGTAACTCGTAACGTTTTTATCACACCAACATTGGTGGTGCCAACCAGTCCTACTTCCACTTCAAGTTTACACGTTCAACTTGGACACCTGGGCTACTTTTGTTGCCGACTCTATGCGTAGCAATGGATAGCTTTGGTGATTATATGTGGTTCAAATGGGTCTTGATTATTCTGGGCGTTTTGGTCACAATAAGACTTTTCTCGTTGATGCGCATCATGTTTTGCACAAAGAGGGTGTTGGAAGAGTGAGTATTGCTTAACCGTCACAATGAAAATCCACACTAACTATTTGATAGAGACAAATTTGAATTGAGTACTGTAAGCTTTATCTCACAATACTGATTGAAGAGTTTCTTTGCTAACACAAATTGTAGTTTCATGAGAGTGACCGCAACCCCAGATTCAGCAGGCGACCCGCAGTGACGACACGACCTCCATCTGGTCCTCCCCCGCCTTGGTCCCCAATGAGAACATTGGCAGCCCACAACGTTCCTCCGTCCGCAAACTTCCATGTCGGTCCTTCGCACTCTTCAAGACGCAACCGCGTGCTTGAAATTTTGGACCAGGTTAGTCCTGCCCGGCCCATGAGAGATTTTCATCCTGGGCAGGCACCCCACATAACATCTGGCGACTTGGGCGACGTTGCGGTGAGCAGGGTTAGACATAACAGTCTTGGCAGCGCTGACCAGGAGTGTATGATTTGCATGACTACAATGGGCAGAGGAGAGTACGCAGACATGCCAGTGCGCATGTTGCCCTGCGGCCATATTTACCACAGCGGCTGCATTGTCAACTGGATGGCGGCATCCGTTGCCAACAACAAAACTTGTCCTGTTTGCAAGCACGAAGTGTTGCATCTGTCGTAAACGTATGGCATTGTATTTGTAAATGTTTAAAAAATAAGAGTTTGAAGCAATTAAGCACAAATCAACTTCAAGAATGTAAGGCACAATGAAAAAGTCGAAATCACCAACTCCATGCGGGCTTTACTTGTGCTAAAATTCACAAGAAAACATCTAGCAATATTTTGAAAGTTTGAGAATTTGCTCATCAGGGTGTATTATAGGACTGAGCGTAAGTTGAAGGCACGGCGATGTCTCTTCTTGGAGGTGTAAAAATTAAGTTTACTTGAGTTGGAAAATTAAGCACCCTGGTTACAACCTCCAATTTAGCAGCATATTTTATTTTAATATGAAATAAATACTGCTCGTTAAGTTGATATAAGATTTTCTTTCTCCTAATTTTTCTGTCAATCATACATGTTTCCTACGGCTCGTTTGTCTTTGAAAAAATACTCAAATGGGTCGGTCAATATATCCTTCATTGTTTGAAAGCGAAGCCCAAGTCGATTCCAGCGATGGCTGGCTTAAATATATTCCCATACTTGGTACCGTCCAAAACAAAGTTGTGGCAGTTCTGCTCTTTCTTCTCATGTCACTTTTACTGAGTTTGGCGTTGGCAATTGTCTTTTGGTTCATATGCCACAGCGGAGAAAACGATCCCGGCCGCGGACGGCGCGGGCATTTTATGCATTGGTGGATGGGGTATGGAAATTACGGCCCTGATGATGAAAGTATGGGTACATGGGTTTTGTCAAAAAAGGACCTTAACGCGATTGCACCGCCGGTGAGGTACTCGGTAATGATGGCTCGCATAAAGCAAGACCAGAATGAAACAGATTCGTTATACGAACAGGATACCATGCGCTCCGGCATCCGTGCAAACTTGTCTCAAATGTGGCATAAAGTCAAGCCAGTTTGGTCATCTTCTAATAGCCATGATAATATTGAGCTGCAGAACACAGGTGATGCTGAGCCAGATATCGAAGCCCAGAATGACGACAATGACAGTCTCTCCCCAATAGGCCCTACATATTCCTTCGTGCAAGGCCAAATCAACTGGACATGCCCCATTTGCCAAGAGCTCATCTCCTGCAACCCGGAACACGTTGAGTCTAGCACTGCACCTGCAACGCCTGAACAAGGGACCGTTGGTACGGCTGAAATCGACATTACGGATATCAGGCCGCTCCCGCCGGTCTCGAGTAAACCGCAACCTGAACCGCTTGTGCGCCAGCTCCCTTGCAAACATTTGTACCACGATATTTGCATAATCCCGTGGGTCACGACAGCCAAACCAAACTGTCCAATGTGCAAAATCTCATTGACCCAATTTTAATAGGAGCTTTCTTTTATGAACACAAAGTGACACCCCCCATAAGGCTACAAATTGTAACTGTGGTATCATAGGTCTCTTGATGTAAAGATTAAAACTGTACGGTCATAGTGCCTGAAACGTGATGCAATTTATTATTTTACTATTTATATCCATCATTTAATAAAAAAAAAAAAAAATTAGTCTTCAAGAGTTGAGTATGTGTATCTAAGTACAATCTCAAAGACATGTTTAAGCAAGCTCTCTGGATAAGCAACAAACTCGGCCATTTTGTAGCAGGTAAGCACGTCTGCGTATTTTGCAACCAACTGGGTTTCTCTTTCCTTGGTCAGCGCTGGGTCCGCAAACTGTGACATGATGATGTCGACTGGGATCTCGGGCTGGAAGGACTCGACGCTCGAGCTAGAGCAGGTGCTGGAGCAGTCGTCGTCGTCGTCGTCGTCATTGTAATCGTCGTCGTCTTCAAGCTGCTCGGCGATTAACCCGTCTATGTCGAAAATGTCCTCGTCGAGCATGCTTTCGTCGTCAACGCTGAACTTCTTGTCTTCTCCAGAGGGGGCAGGGCGCACCTTTTGGTTGGCACGTAGGAAAAGCTCCCACACGCGACGCTCCTTATCGCCAAGATCATACTTCTTCTTGGAAGAGGACTTGGTGGCATTGCTGTCTGTACTTGATCGAGACAGCTTATGGTCTGCCACGGAACTATTTTCCAGCGTAGACGCGTCGAAGCTGGACCGAGCCAACGGCGAAGAGTTGCGTGGACGGTCAGCCGGTACCACAGACACCTTTTTAGAAAGAGTGGGGCTTTGAATTTCCTGACGAACGAGAGGAGTAGAGACAAAGTCGTGGCTCGCAGGAGGAGTGTTTATTTTGAGTGGTGCAGGAGGTGTTGTATACCTGCTGGTATCAAGAGGAGATGGAAGCTGGTTAGGAAGCTCATGGACGGGCTCGGGGGTTTTGTACTCCCGAGAGCCCTCTAGAGAAAATGATGCTTGGAATGGGGACGAAAGCTTTTCGTGCGAAGAAAGGAACTCAGGACCTCTGGGTGTGCTGGACTCACTGTTGTCTATACAAGGTGCCATGAAAATCATGTTCTGGCTAGGAACATATTCGGTAAAGTTTTTGTCGCTGCGGGGAGAAAGTTCTTTAGTCAAAGACTTTGGGCGTGGGTTGTACGAAAGAATTGGAGAACTGGTAAAGGATTCTGATTTAGACCGGGATTTGTCGATTTCAGAAATGTTGGAGTCGAGAGCTTGGCCGTATTTACCACCATGCCCATGTGGCTGGGCACTCATGCTTTGGCTTTTCTTGAGCTTCTTCTCTGGTGTGGGAGTTTCTCTATCATCTTGGTGAGGTGGTGTGACAGGCTCAGGAGAAATATCTCTTTGATGGTAGTGAGAATGGTATGCGCTTGCGGCCTCTTCTGAAGTCATGGGGGTTCCACTATCAGGTGGTGATTGAGGGTGCAAGTATTCTGACGGGGTGCTCATAATAGACGGTGACAATGCTGAACTGGAGACTGAAACCAGGGAAAAGCGCTTGTTTGTGTTTTTGGAATTTTCGTTGTCTTGAGCGGCCTTGTGGAACGCATGCTCCAAGCTGTCTAATGAAGGCAGACGTGAGCCACAGTGACGGCATTTTGCAGAATTAGGCGAGCCATCTTGCATAAGGGTTTTGTCAGTTTGAGCATCATCAGGCTTTTTATCCTTCTTTGTGCTTGGCGCTGAATGGATTTTGTGAGCGCCGTTGCGCTGGAGCTCCATGTTTCGACTGGCTCGCCTTTCATTTCGAAAATTGTGTTGATCGACTGCATACTGTTTGGTCAAGCTGATTAGCCTGTCCCACATTTCAGCAGAGGTAGGAACGTTTGAGTGCAGCCCTGAAAGCCACAGTTTGGCTTCTGGGAAGTACTTGCGTAAAAATGCAACATAGGTTGGAGGAAGCGACGAGGTGAGCATGCTGAATCGTTGGCCAGGACTCATGACGCCTTGCTTGCAAAGAGTAGCGGTATATGTGAAAAAGCATTCCAAGAAAATGTGTATTCCAAAGCCAGGAGTCTCGTCCTTGAATGTTTTAATGATGTGGCGTACGTATCCCAGGCCTTGAGACTCGGTGTAGTAGGCTGTCCGAAACATGCGCTCAAATGTGGCCCAGTCGTTGTAAGAGCACGTACGAATGATGCTCATTACGCCTTCGAGAGAGCTGTCTACATACTCAAACACTTTCACAAACTTTTCTTCCCCAGTGAGCTCTGCTCTGCTTGACAAGTCGTTGAATCGTTTCAAAAACTCGTCGGCGCTGTATGTCGTGGAAGAGCCTTGGAATACTGGCAACACGCTGCCTTGTTTTGCATCGCTCAAAGTCGGACCGCTTCTATACACGGCAGGTATGGGCATGGCACTGTGCTTCAGCGCAGCCTTGATGAGCTGGAGCGTATCATTGTCGAGAGCATACAGCTTGGGCTGTGTTGGCGGAATACTATTAGGCAGTCGGTTCCTGGCGAGTTAATCAGGGTCTGCGACAAGCGAGAAACAAGTGTTCAGGCACATTAAAACTTACATGATAGGCGGCGGTCATTGCTTTTTTCTATGGGAGGTCAAACAATCACCAGCCTTGGGCAATGGCAGCGCAATTCAGACGGTGAGCTGGAGGTCGGGGATAGTCTTGGAGGTGCAACGGAGATGTTGGAGAGGAAGGAGAAAAGTTTCAGAATATATTTTCCTATCTAAAACGGGCCTTGATTTGGTAACATGCACAGAGCCCTGAAGCCGAACCACTTAGGAACCACTTAGGCCGCCGCCGCTGCAGTTTGAACCATCACTACTTCACATACGAAAGGCGACCGCCAACTACCCGAAAAAAAAAAAAAAATTGCCAACTCATGCAGCTGCAATAGCCACGGCCTACTAAGCCCCAAGTAGCTACTGAAATACGACAGAGTAGACAACGCTCGCTACTGCAGCTCCAAGTGGTTGAACTTGAACAAACTACTCCCAAGCAAAGTGTGGCTCCTCATGAGACCAACCTTGACGGGCATCCCTGTGTGCTACACGTGTACTAACCGACTTCGCTTAAGACTGTCGCAATGGCACAGAATGCACCCATGTCCCACCTAAACGACAGAAGATAGATTGGTATCAATGCTGGGGTGTGGAACCAGAAACGCCGGCTCGCTTAGAAATATGGCGGTGGCAGGAGCGGCAGTGGAACATTGCAGTGGGACTCGCACCACACTTGCCGGATTATATGCAATCCAGGCAGACCACGCAGGCAGCACGCACCGGCAGAAGCACCAGCAGCGGCCGGCATTGAACTGAGGGTCGATCAAACAAACCCGATTCCAGTAACCTCGCTTCAAACCATTCAAGAATCAGCATTTCGATAGACTAAATTGAAGGTAGCCCCACCTTGACTGGTGAACACTAAAGTGACTGCAGCTTCCACAACACGTAGGCCCGTAAAAAAAAAAGATTAGAGTGCTCTCGACTCCATTGAAAGCTACAGGCAACGTTACCAAGGGCAAAAAAAATCGGTTATAGGTCGTACCCGGGATCGAACTGGGGTCCCCGGAAATCAACTTTCTAAAGAAATCAAAATCCGATGTGATGACCACTACACTATACAACCAATTTTCGCAAATGTCACTGATCTGGCTTGAGATCATTTCCGGCTTGGTATTTATTATCAGCGCCTTCATTTATGAAGTAAACGCTTAGTGGTTCTTATTCATCAAGTTACGCGATTCTTGAATTGTCTTCCTTGTGTTCCTTCTTGAGTTACTTTACAAGATTTGAGTTATGATTCCTTCTTCAAGAGTTTGTTTGATTTTCGTTTCAAGTTTTTTTTATGATTAGTTTTATAAGTATAAATATCCCTTTGATTCCCTTGAGGTTCAAAGGTCATCAATAAATCTGGTCTTTTTCTTAACGCTACATTTCAGCTTGATTAATAGTCAAACCTTTGGTCCTTCTTCTAAGGTCCTTGGCCGGGCGTAGCCCGCCACCTTGAAGTCGTAAACCCCGGGCTTGTGGGCAAGCCCTCGTTAGAAGCTCTCCTTTCATTGCTTGTCACTCTTCTACAACAAACAACCCTCTCGATTATTATCTCGGCGTTCTATCCTTTTAGTCCGAGTCAATTGAGATCTCGCCTCATTTGTGACCCCTCGGGCTTGATTCTCAACAGCAAATTCACTTTTTTAATTATTACACAAACTAGATCAAGGGCATTAGCCAACGGTTAACTTTTTGACATTTTTTCTGACATTCCAATTATTAAGTAGCTTAAAAATCCTTGGCAAACTACCAAAAGTAAAACATCGGAGTTTGAATGTAAATGGAACTGCATTTATACGTAAGAAGCTAGTTGTGGCTTGTAACTCAATAAACACAAGATGGAAAGGGTAACAAGTTTTCAGTATTTCTGAGATGAGAAGTTAATATATATATATATATATTGATACAAGTCAATTAACTAGGTGCAAAGTCTAGACGAGGCTCGCATTACAGCATTTGAGCACGTATACATGACTTTGAGTCTGCCACCCAAAAGTTGTATTTCTAGTTCAATGCATTAAGCGATTTATATACACGAACCTACTCCCTTACTCATTGACAATGAAATGAAATAAAATACATAAAACACACAAAGACTACTCCTCGTCAGAAAGTTCATCTACTTCGACCACCAGTGCACCGCTCGGCCACACGCTCTTTTCGTCCTTGACCAGCGTACCCTTGTCAGCGAGTAGCACTTGGCGGGGCATGGCCGACGCAAGCTGAAACTTGTACTCGTGGGTATAGTTTTCAGGCGGCGACAAGGGGAATTTCTCAAGGCTGGAGTCGTTGAGGAAGTCGTAGCATTCGACGTAGGCGTAAATGTCTTCGAGGGTTTGGGAGCTGGCGAAATTGTGAATGATGCGGTTGCCGGAAAGAAGACGAATGGCGACGCGTGCCGTTTTTTCATTGCTGGGCTCTGCCGTAGAAGAGTTGAGTTGGCCCGCACGCCAAAGCTTCCATTGCTTTTGAAGTTCTTGCAGTGATTCCTTTTCCTGCTGTGCCTTTTCAGCCTCTAGCGCTGCCTTTTCAGCAGCGAATTGTGCTTCTAATGCCTCCTTCTCAAGACGAGCAGACTCTTCGCTCCGCTGCTTTTCACGTTCCCGGTCTGCTTGCAGTGACCGCTCATAAGCCGCGTTTTGCTCATCTCGCAGCCTCCGTTCGGCTTCGCGTTCTTGACGATCGAGAACCAGGGCCATTCGCTTCGGATGGTGTCGTTCGGTTTGCTCCCTGAGAGCTTGCACAAGCATAGCCGGGTCCGTTTCACCATGAATGTAGGCGAGAACCTTCATGGTGACGCCAAAACTGGTGCGCGACTTGGGTGCGGCGCCTATTAGCACCACAGTGGGAAATGTCTGTACACGCAAGCTCTTTGCAACTGCGCTACCCTCTCCAGAAGTGCTTCCTAGCCATAAAACAGTTTCCTCATTGTTTAAAAACTCGGCGACTCTGGCGTCGGTCAGTACTTGCCTGTTGAACTGTTCGTCGGCATCGGTTTCCGACTCCAACACCACAACAAGGTACTTGAAATCCTTTCGGGCAGCCTCAAACGCAGCGGAAAACCCTTGCTTGTACAAGCTCAAACCGGTGTTGCCATATGTTTCTTCAAATTGTTCGACAATGCTCTTGGTGGGTACGGCCGGTGCAGGTGGGTACCCAAACAGCCGTGGAAACAGTTTTGAGAGGAGAAAGTAGAGTCCGTCAAATGCCTTGTAGCCAACAGTTAGAGGGAAGGAAAGCAGGTACTGTAGAATCGACAGGCCTGTTGGTTGGTTTGCGTTGAAGACTCGGCGGGGGATGGGTATTAGCTCGGACCCGTCTTCGTCGTCGTCTTCCTCTCCACTTTCCTCGTCCGAGACTGGCACCACTGGCACAGGCGTATGTGTTGTCGTAACGTCTTGAGGACCCGCGCCCTCGAAATGCATTGTAAGGGCCATCTAATCCTTGGTTAGTATTGCGCGCGTTAAAATCTTGACAAGTGAAGGCCTTACCTCGACGTTCCAGGCCGCGGATCGCAGTAGCGCAATTGCGGCTTCTGGGTCGGCCTCCCAGTTGGTAATATCAACAAACTGCTGATAGCTCTCGCGTTGGTCTCTATTGAGTCGTTCTAAAGCTTCAGACATTGTTGGTTCAACTGTGGCGTAAGAAGCGTGCCTGGAAACGAAATAGATATACTGGATGGAGGTTACCCGGTGCAGGTGTATGGGCCGGACAAGTTCGAACAGCATAAAGCTGGCTTTTATACACCTTGAACAGATTTTCAAAAAGAGTTTGGTAGTCAAAGTTTTGGAAAACGCTGAGGCCAAAGGAGTTTGTAGACTTGAACGTTTCAATGAAGTCGAAACCGTATTTAATATGTAGCAGTTGAAACTGGTTTTGCAATCATCAATGCTATTCAATGTGTAGGAGCACTATCAGCCGCACCACTCAAAAAGTGCACCATCAACGACATGAGTTCACGATCTGACAGGCAACTCGCGTTAGAGAAGTTCCTGATTTCTGTAAAGGTCTTTATTTTTGCATCTGAAATGGTAGTTTGAGCGTTTATCAGTTTGTAATGTCTGTCTACGCGTGGACACTGTCACAGCTTTACAGCGCTGTGAAGCACTTCAGCACCACCAATTCCTATAACCATGCAAAGCATTTCCCTTCAATGACTTACCAAACCACTTTTGCCATTAGACACAATGTACATTCTTTCGTCATGCCCATGTTCCTACCGTTGCTCTGTTCCGCTCCCATTCCCAAGCCATCCTGCCATAGAAAATTTTTTTGATCCAACTTCCCAACGCTTGAAAAATTATTTCTAACCTACCCCGTCAACTCAGGTTAAAGACGCTTTTTCAAGCCCATGTCATTTGTGCGAGCTCGACCTAGGTTCCACACAATCCCGAATTTATTCAATAACTGGCGGACGAATTTGCAACCTGCTAGATTTACTACGATACGCACTGCCGTTACCACTACCACCACCACCAGCATGTCAAAGCACACTGAAGCACAGCGCACGCCGCTGTTCCTACCCCCCGTCAACCGCACCATGAGGGTCCTCGACCGGTCCTTCTTTGTCAAGGAAGTACCCCTCGTCGCCCTCAAACTCGAGGACCCCTCGGTGATTGGCATCTTGGGCAAGTCGTACAAGCCGTTTCTTTTACAGCAGCTGGGCGTGGGCCATGTGGTGCACTTGGGTGACCGGCCCGAGGGCTTTTTGGTTAATGCAAAGCATGGACCAAAGGATCCCAAGGGCGTGCTGCTGAGCGAGGAGTACAACGACGCGGACGAGGCGCGGGAGAAACTGAGCCAGGGCGCGTTCAAGGAGTTGATGGCCAAGACCAAGATTGAGTTTGTGCCGTACAAGCTCAAGCTGACTTATGATTTTTGGAAGGGGGATGAGATTTTGGCGGCGGTGTTGCCGGAGGAGATGCTAGGCCAGATCCCCGGCGGGTTTGCAATGGTGGGCCATGTGGCGCACCTCAACATTCGCGATCATTACCTGCCTTACAAGCACATTATCGGGCAGGTCGTGCTCGACAAGAACGCGCGCATCCGCACCGTTGTCAACAAGCTCGACACGATCCACACCCTGTACCGGACTTTTGACATGGAGGTCCTTGCGGGCGAAGAAGACTTCATGGTGGAGCAAAGCGAGTCCAACTGCCGGTTCCGGTTTGACTTTTCCAAAGTGTATTGGAACTCGCGGTTACACACTGAGCACGAGCGCATTATTACCAAGTTTCAAAAGGGCCAAGCCGTTTGTGACCCGTTTGCCGGAGTAGGACCGTTTTCAATCCCCGCGGGCAAGAAGCAAGTGCTCTGTTTTGCAAGCGACTTGAACCCAGAGTCGCACAAGTCGCTGGTGGAGAATATTGCGCTCAACAAGGTTGGCCAGTTTGTCAAGCCGTACTGCGCCGACGCAAGGACGTTTATCCGTGACGCTGTGGAGGAGCTTGTCGAGTTCCAGGCCCAAACCCCCGAGATTACCTTTGCGACCAAGAACAATGTGTCGCGGTCGAGCTCCAAGTACCTGGCGCAGCGCGAAACCATTGCCGTGCCCAAACATTTCAGCCACTACGTCATGAACCTGCCGGACACGGCAACGTCGTTCCTGGACAGTTTTATTGGCATTTACTCTGACAGCAGTCTGCGCACACGGATGTTTGGTTCTGCCTCACCACAAGCTGTCCAGCTGCCCATGATCCACGTGCACTGCTTCTACAAGTACGAGCCCAACGTGCCAGAACCCGCAGAGCAGGAAATCAGGGAAGCGTTGCGCCAGCGGGTAAGCGGTATCATCAAGCATGAGTTGGACATGGAGGGGTTTGAAATGCACAATGTGCGCAAGGTGGCGCCGACAAAGAACATGTACTGCCTGTCGTTCGAGCTGCCGTTGGCCGTTGCTCTGGGCGACAATGCATAGCTAGTGTAACGACATGTAGATTTAGCTAGACAAGTATTTTTTTTTTTTTTTTTTTTTTTTTTTTTTTTTTTTTTTTTCTTTTTGTTTCACAACCAGCGTTTGTATAAGGGTCCAGTCAAGACCCAGGGCTCTTGGTGTTGCCTTTTTCCGGCCTAGTCACTCGTGCAGCCAAGCAACTACTCACTACTAGTCTACTTGGACTCTGCTACTAACGAACTAGGTACGTAAATAATGTCAGTGATACTCGTGCGCTATCATAGCTGGTGTTATTGCGTCGTTTTTTTACCCCACAAATGTTTGCAGTTGCGCTTGCTTGGACAGATGGTGGACAACTTGCGGACCAACTTGTGGTTGCCTGCTAGTTAAGACTTGAAACTTGAGTATGGGGTTTCACAAGCCACAGTTCATGGAACTCTAATAAGCCACTGGGGTTGATGATGATTGATGGCTGGTGCGATTCCAGTGCCACACAAGTGCTTTCTTGGACAATGCCTTGGTGTGTACAAGTTCTACTGGGTTAATTGTATGCAGCGGTGTTATCGATAGCAGCGGTAAGTACTTGGTGATGGTGCTCGTTGGCGCAGGTTGTGGATTTCTAGTCACGTGCAAGCAGGCAACTGGATCAAAGCTTTGCCGGGGAGCCAGCAGCAGCAAAGTTGCCAGACTTCTCGTACCCTGTGCCAGTCTGTCTTTCTGACTCTTTTCTGCTCAAACACCCAACTGTCTACTGTCTACTGTCTACTGTCTACTGTCTACTGTCTACTCTTTACTCTCTGCTCTGCTCTTCTGTCGCAGGGTCGTCCAACGCTGTGCACTGCGTACTTGACTCGCGCCACAGTAGCGAGTTTAGTCGCCTGCTTAATCGATAAGTGGATAATGCAGCAGCGCTGCAGCCCTCTTTGATGAGTCATGTCTTATCTAATCAATAGCCAGGGTCTATTGCGGCTCAATCACCTCATTTCGCGCCGGTTTGGTTGGCTGGCAAAGCTGGACTCGGTGCCCGCTGCCTCGAACGAGTAACCAGGCCCCGGCCGGTGCTTCCAGCCCAGATCGGCGCCGCCGCCCAGCAACGGACAGCAACAAAGAGCAGCTCATCGCAAATAACGGCTGAGTAGAACAGAGCAGACCAGAACAGAACAGACCAGAGTAGAACAGCACAAGCACAGGAGCACACAGATCCACTTGTCTTGGAGTTTGTTCATCGATCTGTTAACTGAACGTGACAGGAATTTAGTCAAAGAAACTGGAAAGAAACTGGCTCAAAGTTTTTGTTTGCTGTGCTGACTCAGAAAAAGCGCATTGATTACGCATTGATTACATACGCAATACCTCAGTGATGCGCGTTCCAGCACCGACATTATTAGGTGCTGCTTCATAGACCAGCATTATTACTGCCCTTTTCAGACCTCCCCCACACATTTTGCCAATTAATGTCGACAGAAATTGTATTCATGTCGCTGTTTGGTCTTTTCAGACGTGCAGCACCTCAAACTCGCGCTGACATAAGACAATAACCAGCGTCTATAGGAACCCTATAGATCCACTATATAGTATGGTATGACCATTTATCACTCTTGCCGGCTGCCTGGCATACTCTGGTCTCTACCAATATCCTTACAAACAATTAGTACTCTGTCAATGCGTGTGAAAATACTGATACCCACTACTACCATTTATCATTATACAAAGTTTTCTCCGTATTTTTTTTTTTTCCACATAGTTTAAACCTTTTTTTTTTTTTTTTTTTTTTTTTTTTTTTTTTTTTTTTTTTTTTTTT
>JAJMHN010000051.1:0-81320 GCA_030566025.1 Geotrichum cucujoidarum | reverse complement strand
ACGACCTCCTCCACAGCGCCAACCAGGCCCTCTCCCTCCAGCCAAGGGCAGACAACCTCTCCTGGCGAATGACAAACAGCCACAGCCAACGCCATCGACCCCAGAACCCTCCTCCTCCTACTAGCCACAACAACAATGCTGCCCAGTCCGCTTGTGTTCCTAATGCTCCCTTCCCCGACCAACTCTCGCACAACAACGTCTCGCAAGACATTTTTGACTCATTGGTCATGCCTACGCCAACAGACACGAGCCCAGAGTCAAACGACGAGCTCTCGCCCTATGTGCCCAACACCCAGGACGACCTCTACTCTTCTTTGCTAAAACCCGCTGGACCTACTCCTGCCTCGAAAAAGAGAATGGCCGCGTTCAGTCCCATGATTTCTGCTCAAATGACGTCCATAAACGAGTCTGGGCTTCTTTCTCCCGAAGAGTCAGACGTGGTTGAGTGCAATTTGGATCAAGTCACCACCACCACCACAACAACAACAACACCCGCACCTGCAAAGGAACCCGATACGAGCTTTGAATTTTCACTAGACTCGCTGGCATATGAAGGCCTAACGGGTCTTGAAAACTTTGCAAACCCCATGTCGGGCATGTTTGACTTCATGACTCCACTACAAAGCCCCCAGGCCTCTGCACCCCATTTTTCACACCAAATAAAGCCCAGCCCGCCTGTCTCTTCGAGCAACAGCTTTAGCAACGTCTCGCTCAGTCACAACAGCTTTTCGGGCGTGGCTGGACCAAGAGAGGTACATGGTTTCCACGTCGGTTCCTTTGGCGCGTCGTCAACCAATATCCGTCAAAACCACATGCCACCCACGCCACGCCAGCAAGGGAACTTCTTTGCACCCCAGGGCATGGCCAAATTTGAGTTTGGCTCGGATGACTTGTACGACGAGTCCACCGCCAATTCGACCGCCAACTCGACCCCTGCCATGTCTCCCACCAGCAACTTCACACCGGACTCGTCTGCCCTGCCATCCCGCCGTGACTCGAGACAATTGAGCATTCCCAGTGTAGGCAGCTCAGAGATTTTGGTGCCCAGAAGAAACAAGCTCGCCAGAACGGCTTCGCAAACAAACGCGTCGACGTTGCTGCAACAAAGCCTGCCCAAGGACTCTAAACCTACGTTTCGACACGCTTCTACGCCTGGCCAGCTCTTTTCTGCATCGCTACCTGGGTCTGCACCGCCTGCTCGCCGGGCTTCGTTCAAGGCACTCCCACCGCGTGAACGCATGCCTTCTTTGCCTACACATACTTCCGCAACCCCATCTGCCCCCGCCGCGTCTTCTTCATCCTCTGCAAACCCTGATGCTCCAATTGAATGCACAAACTGCCACACTCGCACGACTCCACTTTGGCGACGCAACGCTGCGGGAGAGCCATTGTGTAATGCCTGTGGCCTCTTTTTGAAGCTGCACGGCGAGGTCCGCCCTCTTTCCCTCAAGACCGACGTCATTAAAAAGCGTAACCGTGGCAGCAACAACAGCAGCCGGCACCACAGTATCTCCATGGACCCCAATGCCGGCAGAAACCAACTCTCAAGCATGGCCGTCAACGGCGCGACTGCCAGTGCCGCCATTCCCATCATGCGCCACAACTCGACCGACGGGTCGGCCAACAGCACACCGTCGTCGGCCAGTTACAAGCACGTCCCCATCGCCCCGAAACGGCGCATTGCGCTCGCTCCGGCTCTCGCCCCCAAGCCCATCGCCGCGCGACCGGCGCCCAATACCGCGCCGCCACCGCCCACCGCGTCGACTCCAAATTTCAAAGAGTACAAGATTAGAACCCCGGCCGCGCCAGCCCCGTCGTCAAGTGCGGGCAAGAAACGGGGTGCAAGGAAGAATAGCACAGCAATGCCGCCGCCTAGCAAACCTGCCGAAGACAAGTGGGACTGGCTTAAAATGGGCATTTAGTCTGTTTGCTCAGCCAAAAGCACAGTTAACATTTCATGAAAATCAGACGAAACGAAAAAGTAGTGAAAGAAAAACCAGCAACACTTCACACATCAAGCAACGACCCCCCAAAAAGTAAATGATTTTTTTTTTTTTTTTTCGAAAACCAAACACCAATTATTTCTCATGCCATTTGATTTTATTTGTTTATTTAGTTTAGTCTGTTCCATAGTTTTATGTAATTCTGCGAAGTTGAAAAGAAAAAAAGTTGAGCGCTTCTTGTTGACTATTTGAATTTTGGTTTGTATCAGCCGTGCGGTTCTGAAGTTGACCCTTTGGAAATGAAAAAGAAAAGAGAATGCCACAACCTTTTGCCCAACAACAAGGTCAGATATTTAAACAAGCCCGTTGGTAGTCCACGAATTGACCCAGACCGACATTCGGAACTTGGCTGGGGTCTTGAGTATCACAAGGGGTTCTATCGAAGATAAAGTGGCCCAGGCCACAAAGCTAAACAACGAGTTGCCAAACGCGTTTTTTTTTTTTTTTGGTTTACCTTACACAACCTCCAGGTTTTTCAGCGCGCTTTACCCTCGACCAAGAAACCGCGAAAACCCGCATTAGAATCTAACCACCAACGAACGGTATAATCTCCGTGAGGTGCTAAGAATAACGCACAATGCAGGGTGACGATATACAAGCCCCGGCTGCAACCTCACCAACGCCAACACCGGCGTCAACATCAGATGAAGCTGCGCTAGCCATGCCTGAACCAGTGCTGGGCCCAGACCTGCATGCGGTCATTGCCAGCTTGCTTCCACCCGCTGGGACTGGTGGTAATGAAGATGGCAACACAAAGCAGGAGTTTTTGGGCGAGGGAGAGGAGGCAGAGGTGCCGCCATTATCGCCGTTTAAAGGGTCCTCACCGTTGCCTTGGCCCGCCAACAACAACGACCATGACCATGAACCAAACGAACCACAGCAAGCCATACCGCCATTGAGTATAAAAGAGCAAGATGAAGCAAGCCGGGCTGGAGATGTGAATGAGGCTGGGCCAGGTAATGATGACTCGAGGTTATTCATGACTCCGCGCGAAACGACCCCAAACGATCATGACAATGACAATGACCAAGTGGCCCAGCCGTCGTCGTCGTCGTCGGCAGATGCTGCGTCGAGCCCAATTGGAGAGGGGGAGGAAGAAATGAAGTCGGCAATAAGCTCGCCGAAACCGGTTGACATGGGGAATGGGATTGAGATTGTGGACGATACATGGTCAAAAGCGCCCTCACCGCCGCTGCCGGCTTCAAAGAATGCAAGAGCAAAGGCTAAGCTAAAGGAGTCAAATGTGGAAGCGCAGTTGAAGCTTGATGAAAAAACGACGGGATGGTCTGCAAAAACATCTCAAATCAAGACGGAGGATGATCAGATTTATTCCAATTCAAGCAGCTTCCAGACTTCAAAACCATCAGTCCAACAAACAAATGACGAAAGCAAAAGCAAAACAACTGCACCATCGATTAAAGCAAATCCCACTTTTACAGAAAACCCACTCTTTTCAAAACCAAGCAAACAAGTCGAGAGAACGACCTCTGAACCTCCACCACCCTCAACCCAGTCCAACGCCCACCCGCCCTCCTTCAACAGTCTCCCCGCCACCCCTCCCCAATCCTCCGCCTCCCCCGACCACGACGTCGTTTCCGGGTGGAAACGCTCCCGCCCCAACACCACCACAACCTACCTCATGGCCTCGCCGTCCACACTGCCTGACCACGCCATGCCCCAGTTTGTCAAGAAGGAGTTGGAGCCGGTCAGCCTCGGGGTGGATGCGAGAAACAAAGAGTCGCTGTTCCTGGCCAGTAATGGTGAAGGCGAGGAGGAGGACGGGGATGAGCCGATTGTGGTGATCTCGTCGAGGGAGAGCTCAGCGGACGCAGAGCCCATGTACACAGCGCGGGGCCGGCCTCTGCGGAAAAGGACCTTGGCCGAACTTGACCAGGACGCGGATGCATTACTTCCGCCGAGGAAAAGAAGGCCGACGCTCAAAGCGAAGCAGGCTGATGGTGAGCGGAAGAAGGGGAGGAAGAGAGTGAAGGAGGAGAGTGGGCCGACGTCACCAAAAGCTGTGGCAGACGCTACGTCTCCAAATCCCGTGGCAGACCCGACGTCTCCTCCGCCAGTCATGGTCGACAACGACATGTCCACCGACTCACCCTTATCCTCGCTCTCCTCGCTCAGCTCCGACGAGGCTAACCTTGGCGCCATCCACTGGAACGGCCCGCCGGCGTCAATCGACCCGGCGTCGCTGTCGACCCCCGCCGCCGCCGCCAAAGCCGCCACTGCGATGCAGCAGGAACAGAAACTCATTGACTTTGCGCGGCAGTCGCTCTACTACGAGTCGGGGTCAGCGTCGTCGGCGTCGTCGCTGCTGTCGCCATTAAACGGCGAGACGGCGGCGGAGGCGGATAATGCGCATGTCAAGCAGGAGGAAATCACGTCGGCGCTGAACGCGTCGTGGGACTCGTGGACAAACGCGGCGTCGGACTTGTATGCCATGGACTGGAACCTGGACCGCGAGCATGGTGCTGGCGATGCGGACGCGGTGCCCATTTCGGGGTCGAGCGGGAGCAGCAGGGCTAGCAGTGTTGCTCCGGAGACTGAGCCTAAAACAGAGGGCCAGTCGCCGCCGCCGTTCAAGCGGCATGGTAGACCTCCAGCCAAGCGGCGACCGCCAAATACCACAAAAAAAACCGTCGGCAGGCCCAAAAAGGGCAGTGACGTTATCGTCGACATTTCGTCCTCGTCCGACTCGGAGCCAGAACAGGAGCCAGAAACAGGCACGCCAGACGCGCTCAAGGACAGCCCGGTCTGGCCACGCCACCGTCCTCCCGCCAAACCCGCGACCACCTCTCTCGCCATGCTGACCAGCGGGCCCCCAACCCCCTCCGACCACGACTACGCCTCCCACTCCGACGAGTACGTCTTGCCCAGCGAGGGAGACTTGGACGCGAGTGGCAGTGAGATTGAGAGTAGTGGTAGTGAGAAAGAGTCGGATTTGAAAAGGGCGTATTTAACGCTGACGGCGAAAGGGAAGCGTGGAGGAAGGCCTGTCACCGCGAAACCGCAAGCCAAACCGGTGAAGGCCAAGACCAAGACGACGATTAAAACCGAGGCTAAGGTCAAAGAAGTTATAGACGTTAGAGACGTTAAAGAGGTCAAGCCCGCCGCCAAACCCCGTGGCCGGCCCAGACTGAACACGCCGCTTTCATCAGCATCCGCCGCCGCCGCCGTGGTGCAACCGGCCGTCCGCCGAGGCCTGCGCAGCAGCCAAGCCGCGATCCTGGATCATGCCGTCGACGAGGCCGTGGTCATTCTCTCCGACTCTGACTCGGAGTATGGGTCGGACCGCCAGCAAGCGTCCTTAATCGCTGTCTAGCCCCGATCCATTATGTATCTATTTGTATGTACACCAGTTGTGCTGATGAGTTTATTAATGATAATGAAAGAAGAAAATTATATACTATTAAACAGAAAAATACGTAAAGGAAACCAACTTTGTGTGTTTAGAGGTTCCATTTGGATTTGAGCAGGTCCAGACCAAGTTGCAGCAGCGTCGCGCGCACAGAGATCTCCTGGCGCTCTTCCTCATCATCACCGGCTGCCGATTTACCGGTGCTCCGGTCCAGCAGCTGCCGGCCCAGCCCGTGAACCTTCGCAACATGCTCGTGCGCGGTCTCTACGACGGCCTCAAAGTTGAGCCAAGACAGGAGCACAGGGAACTCGGGGTGGAGGATGCCCTCGGGGCTGCCGAGAATGGCGTCGAGGTCGGCAAGGACGAGTGTCTGGAGGGAGTCGAGGTGGGCCGGCGAGAGTGTGAGGGCGGGTTTAGCCTGGCTGGAGGAAAGCGAGAGGCGTGCCAGGCTGTCCGAGACCGTGGTGTCGGTTCCAGCATCAGCCTCGGGCTTGGCGCTGCTGCGGTTGGGGGTGGTGATGGATTCTTTCAAGAGCTTGATGCATGCCTCGCGGATACTCGTGAACGGGCAGCTCTCGACCGTGTCCATGAGGAACTCGAGCCTGGCCTCGGGCCGGCCGAGCCCCAGCAGCCTCGTCGCGATCGACAGTGCCATGGGCCTCAGGTCCGGCTGGCTCGCCGTCGCTGCAATGTACATGAGCAGCTGCAAGTAAGAGAAGAACGCGTCTTGCGGCACGGCCTCGATTTCGGCGGCGGTCACCTTGCGCGAGACCCAAAGTGCCCAGAAACAGAGGCTGTCCTGGATGCCGGCGGAAATGCGGTCGGTCCCGGAGTCGAGGAGGAACCGGTTGGTGAGGGCAATGAGGTCGGAGAAGGTGAGGTGAAGGGACTTCGGGTTGACGCGGTCGTGGAAACGGGCGCTGGTGGCGAGGAGGAAAATGCCTTCGGTTGACAGGGGCAGGTTCTGGGGGCTCTTGATTGTTGTAAAGTCAAATTGGTTGGACTCTTCACCCTCGTGGTCTTCCTGTGGTGACTCTGTTTCGTCTTCTTCTTCGGCTTGGCTGTCTTGTTTCTTTTGGTTGTGCGTCTCCTTGATCAAATCCACAAACAGCTGTTCAACCTCAATGTCGAAGGAATAAGCCAACTGTGTGATGCGATAGACAATGTCGTCAAATTGTAGCGTCGTCTCATCCAGCTCGTAGGCTTCAGTTCGGACTGCCAAGTCCTGGTTAAACGCCACGCCCTTTTTGAGCTCCACGAAAAAGCGCTGGGCCAACTTGACTGAGTATTTCTCCAGCGCCATGCTAGCCACGTCCGTCACAAAACGTTGCAGCAAGCGAGCTTGCAGCTGTTGCTCGAGCTCTGAGACCTCCTTGTCGCCTGTAACTGGATTGTAGTCTCTAGCAAACATGAAGAATCTGCGCAAGATGAAAACGAGACTTCGCAGAGACAATGTATCCAACTGTTCAACGATAAAGGTAATGGAAGCAGCAGTTGCATTGGCCAAGAATCTCGACGGGTACTGGGCTTCGACTCTCGCAAGCGTAGCAGAGAGCAACTCAAACAGCGCCACAAACTTGAGTTCAAAGAATCGCTCTGCTACCTCCGCCGGTCGCTCGTCATCTTCACTCAAGGGCTCGACCTGCAACGATCCCAGGCACTCAATGCTCTTCAAAAACAGCTCCTTCTTGTTACCCTTATTCGTCAACACCTTGAAAATGTTCATGAGCGTGCTCGTCGTCGACACCTCCTTCAACGTGATTTGATCAAAGTCTACACGCGAGTCGAAAAATGGCAGGAGTATGCTGGGCATGTCCCACGCAATCTCGTAAACGAGCTCATCCTCCACCAACAGAATCTCAAGCAGCTTTTTGAGCAACTGGTTCTTGTCCTCGTCGGTGAAATCCTTGGCTGCTCCCAAATACAGGTCTAGCACTGTAGCGTAGGATATGTAATCCTTAGTCTCCTATAAGTTTTATTCTTGCATTAGTAAAAAGGCGATACTCTTGAATGAGTGAGTTCAACGAAGCTTACCTTGACGAGCTCCAGTGCCTGGTCAAAGATGTCGCATATCGCTTCGACTGTTAAAGGAGGAGCCTGTTCGTTTGCAGGCTCAGTCTCCTCTGCCATTGTTGATTTGTTTGGTGCCGGTTATTGCGATCTTTTGGCAAGTTAGGTTTGGAAACGGTTGGTAAGGCTCGGGATTGGGAGAAGTTCATGCCTTTTTTTTTAATTCCTCCTAAAGTCCACGGCTGAGCTCGGCACCCCGGCGAGCTCAGAGAACGAAGCTTAATCGAGTCTTAAAAGGTACATCGATTAAGAGTTTTCGAAGATGATACTGGCCCATGTGATTTAGCATTTGTTTTCAAACTATTGAGCAATGCTAGTGAAGCGTTTGAAGAGTTCTACAGGGCCGATACCAAGGCCAGTGGAAAACACCATTCCTTATTACCAAACTACCTTATAGACCATCAATTCGCCTTTGAATACATTAGAAAGTCCGTCCTTGGGTGGTTTGAATCTTTGCTTGGAATTGTTTCGCTCGTGTTACGAGTTGTTTCTAGTACTGGTTATGGTGATTTGCAAACCCTGGTGTGTGGGTAGAATTGTGAGCGCATGTTTTACTAGCAGATACTACACTCAAAAACACAACTTTTCGATATCAAATTTAAGAGTAAGTGCAAGCTACTATATAATTAAGGTACCCGCAAAGGCATGGCTTCTCGTAGTTTATCGGCGCTACTAGACAAAGCATGGGCCAACAGTGGCATGGCAGCACTGATCCCTATCACCCGCAGGCTCAATAATATTCAGAACGCAGAACCGCGGCTGAATCATGCAAAATTTCCATGCGTTCTATCGCGTAGCCCATCGTCCGCGGAGCAGTGAATCCTTGCTCAAGGTACGTAAGCTCCGGTTAATGGTCCCGCACGCAATAAGGGGACGGCACTTCCGAGCGCATGGCACTTCTGAGCGCACGGCACACGAGCAACATCGACGACACGGGCCTGTCAACCCGCCCGCCCAACTCCTCCGCAAGCGGCTCCTGCCCGTGCTCGCCAGCGTCTCAGACTCTCAGAACTCGAAGCACCGGAGCAGCAGCAAGTCGAGTTGACGGGGCCCATGAGGCAATCCGGGCCGCTTAATATGTTGTGCTATGTGTGTTGGCACGTGACCACAAGCAGAGTAGTTAGGCTTGTCGCCACAAAGAGAGGCATTGCCAGGAAACGAACGCCTGAACCTGGCCCTTTTGTAGCTTACTTCAGATACGACTAATTATTCGGGGCTTGACCTTGAACTCCATACTTTTGAGCAGTTGAAATTTTGTATAAAAGGCCCGGCGTTGGCTTCTTTGTGCTCCATTTCGATAAAGAACGAGGCTCCCCGATCCATCTTTTCACACGAGCTCCAAGTTGGGACCCAACTTTTTGTTCATCTCTTTTCACCTTCGCCTCGCTGGAGATCACACCCCGTTTATTTATTCTTCTCAGTCTTATCGCCGTGTCGCTGGCTTAGTATTCCATGGATTCTTCTCAGCACACGCTTTTGCTGAGCTCGACTGCAGCTGCGACCAACGCTGCGTGCAACCAGACGCTTGGGGACTGCTTGGGATCTAGGTTTGCATTTCTCTGTTCAGATCAGAATGGGTGGACTATTCTTTCGCCAGAAGGTGCCCTAAACTCTTGTTTCATAGACAGCGCAGTTCTCCTGGTCCCCTCTGCGTTCCTGTTGCTGGCAGGCTCGATAGACCTGGCTTTGCGACCAGCAAGTCGGTCACCACATTCACAGCCCTGGTATCGAACCTTGAAAATTGTATGCATACCTCTTTTATATCAACCAACAATAACTAACAAACACAGGGGTTTGTTTCCTCGATAATTGGCCTCCAAATAGCCATCTCGCTACTTGCCTACCAAAAGCTTGGGTGGGACCTCAAGACCGTTTCGCCCATTATTTCCACCCTCTGTCTCGCCATCGGGCTGATTATGCATGTAAAGGAAAACGCAGTCGAAGATGTTCCAAACGGAGTCCTCTTGATTTTCTGGTTCATGGCCATTATTTCATACTCCATGAAATTCTATCATGTCGCTACAAGAGGCTATTTCCAGACCGACCTAGCTTACTCGATACTGTACACGTTTTTGCCGATACTTGCGCTAGGCGTCTTTGTGCTCCAGTACGTGCCGTTCAACTACTTTTCCAGACCTGCTGGCTACGAGTCGCTTGATGACAGGCCATTATTAGAGAATTCAGACATCTTTGCCCGGTTTGCGTTTACATGGATCAACCCACTCATCATCAAGGCAACCGAAGACACCATTAAAGCCAATGACTTGCCACCGATATCGTCACGCCTTAACTCGACTTACTTGAAGACCCGATTCCTTTCGAAATGGCAATCTAGAACTTCAGACACAGTTACGCAGCTAGTTTATTCGTTAGCAAAATCGTTTGGCTACCTCATATTTTACACTGGAGCGTGTGAGTTCTGCATGGACTTTTTGTCACTCGTTCAGCCCTTTTTGTTGAGATACCTCATTATTTTTGCACAATCCTACCGTACTGACGACCCTCAACCCGTGTCCATTGGATTTTACATTTCTCTCGGCATGTTTAGTCTGGCGTTGGTGAGAACTTTCTTCAACACAATTTTGTTCCAAGCGTCTCTTACGCTCATGCTTTCAGTCAGAGGTGGTTTGTATGGTGCAATTTATGACAAGGCGCTCAAGCTTTCTGGCAAGTCCCGATTGGTACGCTCCACTGGTGAGATTGTCAACATCATGTCCACTGACGTGGTTACAATTGCAAGAACTTGCAACAACATTTCCAGTTTGTGGCAAGCGCCCATCAAAATGACCATGTACATTATCGGCCTTTACCAGCTTTTGGGCAAGAGTGCTTTTGTTGCCCCCACCATCATTATTGCTGTCATGCCCCTCAACTCATGGCTCACAAAAAAGATGAAAAAGATGCGCCAGAAGCAAATGAAGTACAAAGATATGCGCATTCGCCTGACTACTGAGATTCTCTCCAACATGAAAAGTTTGAAGCTCTATGGATGGGAGCCTGCCATGATTGAAAGACTCAAACACATTAGAAACGACAAACAGCTCAAAAATTTGAGAAAAATGATTCTCTTCTCGACCACTATTTTGTTCTTGTGGGTCATTGTCCCCTGCTTCATCACAACCTTTTCTTTTGCATTCTATGCTCTTTTCGAAAAGAAGCCTTTGACACCCGAACTTGTGTTTCCTTGTCTTTCGCTTTTCATGATGATGAACCGTCCTATCGTTCAGTTCCCAGCCACTATTGTCACCGTCGTGAACTCTGTGGTTTCGTTCCAGCGTATCAAGGATCTTTTGTGCAGCGAAGAGTTGCAAGACGAAGCAGTTAACCACCTACATACTTCTTCCATCTTTGGAGGCGACTCTGTTTCCGTTAAAGGTGCAAGCTTTGCATGGAGCAGTGAAGATACTGAGCCTACTGCCCTCAAGGATATTGACTATGTTGCCCACAAGGGTGAGCTTTCCTGCATTGTAGGTAAAGTCGGTTCTGGCAAGTCAAGTTTCTTAAAAGCGTTGCTTGGTGAGCTCCACAAAACCTCTGGTAGTGTGTCCATCAATGGTTCGGTTGCATATGTGTCCCAAGACATGTGGTTGACAAATGCAACTTTGAAGGATAACATTTTGTTTGGACACCGTTACGACCCAGAGTTTTACTCAAAGACTGTTGAGGCTTGTGCACTGACACCTGATATTGCTCTTCTTCCTGATGGAGACCAAACCGAGATTGGTGAAATGGGAATCACGCTTTCTGGTGGTCAAAAGGCCCGAGTTTCCCTTGCCCGTGCAGTTTACGCTCGTGCAGATGTCTACTTCCTTGATGACCCCTTGTCTGCAGTCGATGAACACGTTTCTTCACACATCATGAAGGAAGTTTTGAGCTCAACAGGTATTCTGAGCAGCAAGACCCGCATTTTTGCCACCAACTCTGTTCAAATCTTGTCGCAAGCAGATTCAATCATTCTGTTGGAAGACCAGACCATTGCTGAGCGTGGTACCTACGAGGAAGCTCGAGATGGCAATGCCAAATTGAGTGCCTTGATTGCAGAATTTGGCCGCCACCATTCTAATGACAACACGCCAGTAGCGTCTTCTCCCGAATCTGGTACCATCAATGAAGAAGCTATTGATTCCAATGACGAAGAACTTGACACTGTTGCAGAGACTGTCGTCAGCTTCCCGACTCGTGACAATGTGACAAACGACGATACATTTACAGCGAGACGAGGAAGTTTGGCAACACTGCGTCGTGCTAGTATTGCCACCCTGAGACCGGCTTTTAAGGGTCGTGACATGAACCAAAAGGCTAAAAAAACTGAGCAGACCACTGAAAAGGCCGAGGCCGGCCGCGTCAAGCTCAATGTCTACAAGCGGTACATTCAAGCGTGCGGCATTCCCTCTGTTATTTTTACGATTTTCATCATTATCATTTCTTCATTAAATACTGTGGTTTCGCAGTTTTGGCTCAAGCACTGGTCAGAGCACAATAGTGAGGCAGGAAGCAACACCAACTTGTCTTTCTACTTGGGCATTTACTTGGCGATTGGTATTACATTTGCAATCTTGGGAGTGGCAAGAAGATCGGTTGTGCGCATTTACTGTGGTTTGACTGCATCTCGAATTTTGCACGATGAAATGGTTGACTGTGTTGTTCGTTCCCCCATGCAGTTCTTTGAAACAACACCGCTGGGCCGTATTTTAAATCGTTTCTCTGGTGATATCTCGGAGCTTGATGAGAGTTTGCCGAGTAACTTTTTGGATATTATTTGGCTCCTTACTGATATCGTTATTTCGATTACCGTCATCATCATTGCTTCCCCTTTTGTCTTGCTCATCCTGTTCCCATTGATTGCCATTTACTCATACTACCAAAAGTACTATGCAGCTGCTTCCAGAACGCTCAAGCGTATCTTGATGATTTCTCAAAGTCCAATTTACTCTCATTTCCAAGAGACTTTGACCGGCTCTGTTACCGTTCGTGCTTTCAAGCAAGTTGATAGATTTGAGTACATTAACTTGAACAATATTGACTACAACCTTCGAATCGGTTACTTGTACCGCGGAGTCGGAAGATGGCTCTCCATGCGTCAGCAAATTATTGGCTCCTTCCTTTCTTTTGTCACTGCGCTTTTAGTGTCGTATGGTGCTGTCAAGGGCTCCATCACACCTGGTTTGATTGGTCTTGTAATGGGCTACTCCAGTGCTATTTCTGACGATGTCAATTATTTCATTCAAACTCTTGTGCAATTGGAAACAAGTGTTATTGCCGTCGAGCGTATTTTGGAGTACTCCAAACTCAAGGCCGAGGCGCCTGCTCATATCGAAGATGCGACACCTTCTCCCCAATGGCCTGAGCAAGGAGGTGTCAGATTTGAGCACTATTCCACCAAGTACAGAGAGAACCTTGACCTCATTTTGAAGGACATCAACTTGGACATCAAGCCCAAAGAGAAGATTGGTGTAGTAGGTCGCACGGGCGCCGGCAAGAGTTCGCTCATCATGTCCCTGTTCCGGATCGTGGAGCCCACCGAAGGAAAGATCATCATTGATGATGTCGACATTACAAAGATTGGCCTTGCCGATTTGCGATCTCACATCTCCATCATTCCCCAAGACTCGCAGATTTTTGAGGGCACCGTGAGACAGAACCTGGACCCCCTGGGAGTTCACTCTGACGAGCGGCTTTGGGAGGTGCTCAACCACTCGCACTTGAGCGAGTTTATCAGTGGTCTTCCCGGCAAACTCGACGCAGAACTGTCAGAGGGCGGATCCAACTTCTCTAACGGCCAGCGCCAGCTCATGTGCCTTGGCCGTGCTCTTCTGCACGACTCGCCTATTCTTGTGTTGGACGAAGCCACCGCTTCGGTGGATGTCGCTACCGACAAGCTCATTCAGGAAACGATCCGCACCGAGTTCCGCGATAAGACCATCATCACTATTGCCCACCGTCTCAATACGATTTTGGACTCGGATAGGGTGCTCGTGTTGGAAAAGGGCTCCGTATCCGAGTTTGACACGCCGGAAAAACTATTACAGAACCCTGATTCGCTATTCTACCAGCTTTGCAAAAAGGGTGGTTTGGTCGAGTAGCAGCAGCTTCACAATAAAAAAAAAAAAAAAAAAAGTTACAAGAAACCAAAAATGTATAACCTAGCTATTCTATTAATATTTTAAAATGCATCAAATTTTTAATTACAACCCTTTATAAATACCTTTTTTTTTTTTTTTTTTTTAAAGCGAGTAATGACAATGACCCAGAGGGCGAGCATGGTCATGAAGGCAACAAGCACAAACGGGCCCAGCACGATTGCGCCGTGCGACGTTGCCAGCGACCCTGATATAAACGGCATGACGGCGCCGCCAATCCCACCCGCCGCAGACACGGACCCGACGCCAGTGACATGCAGGTGTTTTGGCATTTTGCTCAAGTAGACAATGACAATGGAGGGGAAAAGCGGGCCGATAACAAATCCGACGAGGCCGGCGCAGAGAGCGCTGAGGAAGAGGGCGGGGGCGACCCAGAAGAAGAACTGAAAGACAATGGCTGCGCCAAGGTAGATGAGGACGAGCTTGGCTTCGCGGCCGGCGGCAAGTTTGCCGGCGACGAGGCCCAAAAGCACGCGGCCCAAGGTGATGCCTGTCCAGAAGCCCGTCGCGACGTAGCCCATTTTGTGGACGTCGCCGTGGTGGACGTCAATCATGAAAGTCGTGACCCAGCCGCCTGTACTGACCTCGGCGCCGACGTAGGAGAAAAGGGTGAGGGCGACGAGCCACGTCAAGGGGTTTCTGAACGTTTGGGCAATGGTGGAACCACCGCTGCTGAGACGCTTTTCGGCAGGTTCGGTGTCGTCGTCATCGTCGTCGTCGTCGTCGTCCTCGTTATCGGCGTGGCGGGCGGTTTCTTCAGCAAGCAAGGCTTCACGGTAAGCCTTGCCCGTGTCTCTGCGGAACGCGACCGCCGACAACGCCAGCGAGATCAACGCCGACACGACGAGAAAAATGTAAACCTGGTTCCATTTGTATCCATGCGCGAGCATAGTTGTGGCGAAGGCGGGGCAGATCATGCCGCCGAGACCGTAGAACCCATGAAGGAGACCCATGATTTCGTTCTGGTTTTCGAGGGAGCCGGCCCAAGCGTTCCATGCCGCTTCAATGAGGCCGTTACCAAAACCGGAGATGGCGTAGGAGAGGAGAAAGAGGGCAAAGGGTGGGGCCGTGGAGGCAATGGCGTAGCAGGCGACCTGGCACGCCACGCCGAGCATGCTGACTCCGCCCATGCCCAGGTACCGGTGCATGTGGTCACAAATGAGTGCAGCGACCAAGTAACCCGTAAACGCTACGAGGAAGGAAAGCGAGGCGGCTCTGTAAGTGAGGTCGTAGTGGGCTTCGAGTTCCTTGATGAGCGCGCCCAGCGACGAGTCGTTCATTCCAAAGATGGTGAAGCCGTAGTAGATGGCAACAAGTTTGACAATGTTCCAGCGCGGGTTGTTCCAGCGCTCGGGGGCCTTGTGGCGGCGCTCAATGAACGCCAGGTCGTCGTCGTCGTCATCATCGTCGTCGTCAAGGTTGTGATGGCCGGTTTGATCGGCGTCAAAATCGAGGCTGCCGCGGGCCGAGAGCAGTTCAATGTCGTCCGAGTCGTTGAAGGGGTCGTCGGCGCCGCCGTTCAGCAGCGGTTCCCTTGCCAGTGGGTCTCTTGCGGGTACCTTTGAGCCCATGGTGCGTTACAAGATCAAGTAAGAGTGTATTTGCGCGTCTGGGGATCGAGGTTGAGTCTGTTCGCTTCTTGACTAGGCTGCTTCACGACGCTGAAGTAGTGGAATCAACTGCTAGGCAATGAGTACGAAATGCCAGCTGTACGGAATACGAGAGCTAGGCCTGGTGGAGAAGAAAAAAAGTTTGGAAAAAAGCGAGTTTTGCGTAGCCGCCCAGCAGTGCACGTATGAAATCACTACTCACGCTACAACGTAACTATATTAACCGACACCGGATCGCAGACGGGGGCTCGGAACAGCGCAGCGGGCGAGGACGAACAAGGACTCGAACCTGAGAGACCGTACGAGTGCCAGCAAGAGATCATTCCAAAAGTGTCAATGGTCAGATGCAGCAGGGTCTGCGATTTGACGGCTGCCTGGACCAACTCTGGACAGTGGACACCATGTGGGCGTGACATCCACAACAAAAGTTCAGAGCCCCGGGACCGGGTGCCTTGACAGGCAGGCGCTTCTGTCATTGCTGCTAGGTATTTCCGAGTACCAACATTGGCAGCATGAACCTGGCGTACTCGCTCGCAAAGCTTGCTCAGGGCCCTTTGTGCGTGATTGCTGGGGATTTGCCACAAGAGACCTGGGCTGGGCTGTTGGAAGTTCGCAACTAAGCAGGGCAGCGAGACAAGCGGCCCGGGTGCTCGACCGTCTCTGCTCTGCGCGCGCTCTGTTCTTTGTCCCCAGCACGCAGCACGCAGGTCTCCTGGCCTGCCCATCGAGACCGCCGCGCATCCCGACCAGGCCCGCCGCGATCGCGTTCTGGACCGGGTCTCGTTACGTAGAACGGAGCATTCCAAGAAAAAGAAAAAAAAAAAAAAAAAATCTCTTGATCTTTCCCTGCCAAAGCTTTAATTTTCCCTGTCGTGTTTGGGCTTCTTTGTCTCCTGAAATCTTTAAATACTCGCCGACTTCCTCGTTCACGTCTCTTCTTCTTCTTCATCTTCATTCTCATCCTCAGCTCGAACCGCCCTGTGTCCTCTGTCGCCAGCATGAACGTTCTCAACGCTACCGGGGCAGTGCCCCCACCCACCTTCAGCGAGCCGCGACCGCCGCTGCTTTCCTTCATCTCCGACGCCAACCTCTCGCTCGCCCTGCCCATTATCGTCTACTGGGCCATGGGCCTGTTTTTCCAGTACCTCAACGACAAGGACCTGTTTCCGCAGTACCGCCTGCACACGCCGGAGGAGCTCGAGAAGCGCAACCGCTGCTCCCTGGGCGAGGTGCTCCGGGCCGTGTTTTTGCAGCAGATTCTCCAGACCATGGTCGGCATGGCCCTCGCCTACTTTGAAGAGCCCGAGCACACGGGCTTTGAGGCCTACGACATTTGGCAGCTGCAGCAGCGTTCCGACGAGCTGACGAACGGCAAGTTCCGTCTCTCGAGCGCCGCCGCCTGGTTTGTTTACTACATTGCCGAGCCCGGTCTGCGCATCGGCATTGCCTTTGTCATTATCGATACATGGCAGTTCTTCCTCCACAGGTACATGCACCTCAACAGGTTCCTCTACCGCCACCTGCACGCCGTCCACCACCGGCTCTATGTCCCCTACGCCTTTGGCGCGCTCTACAACTCGCTCATTGAGGGATTTTTGCTCGACACCCTGGGCACTGGTGTTGCGCACCTGGCCACGGGGCTCTCCTCGCGCGAGGCCATCATCCTGTACACGTTCAGCACCATGAAGACCGTGGACGATCACTGCGGGTACGCGCTGCCCTGGGACCCTTTCCAGATCTTCTTCCCCAACAATGCCATTTACCACGACATTCACCACCAGAACTTTGGCATCAAGAACAACTTCAGCCAGCCCTTCTTCATCTTCTGGGACAAGCTCTTCAACACGCAGTACCGCAACATGGACGAGTACGTGGCCAAGCAGAAGCTGCTGCGCCAGCAAAAGTACGAGGAGGTGCTCGCTGCGCGCGCGGCCAAGGCGAACAAGTCGGGCCGATCATCGCCGCAGACAAAGGAGGAGTCCAAGAAGGACAAGTAAATCAGGTTAATCCGACCAGGCTCTGGCCCTGGTACACGCTACCACCCGGCTACAGCAGTCTACGGCTGTCCACGGCCGCCGCCACCACTCCATTCATTCATTCTTCATTGCCAAAACGAACGCTTAATCCCTGTCTAATCCGCCTATTAATTAATTTATAACCTTGATTGTGTAACTAAAGCCCCTGAAGCAAATCGCACCAAGTACACTCGTTGCCGTAACTGCCACAATGCACCGATCCGATCCAAGGACCCCGACGTGCCCACTGTTTTGGCCCAGGGTCCTGTAGTTGAGCGCTGTCCCGGGCGCACCGCCGTGCCCAGTGACCCGAGGACCCGAGGACCCGACCAGAATACGAGAGCAGGGTTGGGGCACTGATATTGCTGACTCATAAAATTCATATTACCTAATCATTTGTCAGACATTCTGTAAGAATAGCCTGATCGTTTTCACGTGACCTTCTCAGCCCCGGGCAATCCGCTTCGAACCGCTCCATCATCTGACCTTGGAAATTTACTCAATCAAATCCTCTGCGATTCTTTCCTTTCTCTTGCCAAATCTCTTTTTTTTTTCTTCTTCTTATTCCACAAAGATCAATTCTTGAACCCGACAAGAATTCCTGCAACACCTACCGCCCAACCGCACAATGCCAGATCCCAAGGATACAGTGCCCTTCCCAGCCTCGCCTCGTGCGGGCTCGACGGTCTCCGCCGCAGCAACCTCGCCATTGCTTGCTACGCCCTCGGTGCACCCGCGACGGACGTCAAGAGCCTCGGGCGACGCTGCTGGTTCCGTCGGCGGCGTGCCCTTGTCGCCAGGGTCGCCTAACCAGCAACGCCAGGGCTCGATCGCAGATCTGCTCTCGACCCCGCCGCCCTTGTCCAGCGAGTCGCCGTTACAACGCCGCGGCTCCACCACGAGCAACCGCAGCTCCGACGACGGGTCCTCGGTCGCTTCGCTCAGTTCGGTCCAGCAGCACACAAACAGCGGCAGCTCTCTGCCGTCCCAGTGGCAAGACGTGCAAATGCACGAGCTTGTTCAGAAGGAGAACCTCGTCTGCGTAGACGGTGACACCTCGGTAGAGAACGCCTTTGACATTTTGGCCCAACACCAGTTCACGTCGCTGCCCATCCGCATGAGCCCAACCGATACCCACATTTCCACCGCATTTGACTATGCTGACCTCAATGCATACCTGCTACTTGTCCTGGGACGAATTGAGCCCGTTGACGACACCCCCGAAGTCACAGAGCTTGTCAAGAAGGCGCAGTCGGGCCGTCCTGTGCCCGTTAGCTTTGCCGCAAAGCTTGGCGTGAAAAACCCGCTCATTACCTTGAGCTCAGAGGACACAATTGCCTCTGCCGCTCAGATCTTGGGTAGCGGCGTCCACCGTATCGCCATTACTGACGCTGCCAGCTCAAACCTTGTCACGGGCGTGCTCAGTCAGCGCCGTTTGATTAGGTTCTTGTGGGAGAATGGCCGCAAGTTCAAGTCGCTTGAGCCCTTGTTCCAAACCACGTTGGACGACCTGGGAATTGGCTCCAAAAAGGTTATTTCCATCAATGGCGAAGAGCTCGTTGTGGAAGCTTTGCAGAAAATGCACGATGAGGGTGTTTCTTCGCTAGCCGTCACTGACTCGCATAACAACCTTCTTGGAAACATTTCAATTGTCGACGTTCGCCTTGTCACCAAGTCGTCGCAAAAGGGTCTTTTGCGGTCGACTTGCAAGAACTTCTTGTCCGTCATTTTGAACAAGCGCGGCCTCGAGGACGGCAAGGATTCTTACCCCGTCTTCCACGTCTTTAGCAACTCATCCCTTGGCCGCATCATTGCCAAGCTCGTCGCCACCAAGGCCCACCGACTCTGGATCGTGCAAGCCGCCGCACCCAACGAGGCCGGCGCCGCTGCCGCCCAGCGCAGCAATACCGCGGGCCAGCTCGTGGGCGTTGTGTCCCTCACTGACATTTTGCACACGCTCGCCAAGCACGCGGGCAAGGCCCACTTGGACCCGGATTCCGCGCGCCGCCAGCGCCGGCGGTCGTCGTCTGCTAGCGTGAGATCAAGGGCATCCCTCGACAAGTTCAGGCGCAGCGTGTCGATTGAGCGTGGACCACCCCGATAGCAGCTATAAGTGCTGTCACGTTATACATCTCCTCTAGTTCTTTTTATATATATTATTATAGATATTAAATTATTTCGTTCAAAGAACGGACGACCGAGCGGCATGGCGACGGATTATGTGCCAGGGATCTCAATTGCATTGGACAAGTCCTTACCGTCTGAGTTTAGACAAGAGGTCAAACCGTCATGGAGCAACGTAGGTACTTTGTGTCATAAGTGAAGGACCTGGCATATGGAACCTGCAATTGGCCTCGCTGACGGCCAACTGCCAGCCAGGGCCAGCTTGCTCACAATGCACCTTACTCTATCATTTTACACATTGATCCCTAGCTGCTTCCAAGCCATGTGCTTCTCAAGTAAGAGCCTCAGCCAAACGCAACCGTGTAGCAATACGACACCTGCAAGTTCCCATCCACCGCAAAGTTTGCGTACAAGTTGCCCAGAGGCTCATCCAGCGCTGGCGAGAAACTCGTGTTCACATAACAAAACAACGACTCCCCCGGGCCTTGCCCCTGCACCGCTGGCCGGCCTTTGGTTTTGTTGAGCTGTTTGGCAATGAAGCGGACCAGCACATGGAACGGCTGGCTTGCCGAGATTTTGTACACAGACTGTTTGAGGGGCGGGGTGGACCCGATGGGCCTGACCTTGATGGTGACTTTGCCCTGGGGCGGGAGTAAACCGGCGGGGATGGGGGACTGGGCGTAGTGGTCGAGGATGGTTGTGGCGGAGGTCGGGAGCGTGGAGAGGACGGTGGACGCGCTGAGGGTGAAGAGCGGGGCGTGGAGGTCGGCGTCGGGGATAGCAGTGGAGCCGTCTGAGGACGGTGCCGGATGCTGCTGGGAATTGCCCGCGGAGCTGGGCTCACTCATGGCGTTGCGTGGGTGGACAAGCTGGTGATGGAGGTTTGCCAAGGGCGAGTTGGGATTGTTGAACTTTGGAACCTCCACAACGTTGATTTTTTATGTTCAACTCCCACTCTGGCATTTTCTTCCTCCAGCATTGCATTTACTACATACTCCTTACCAAACACAAACCAATGGCGACCTCTACCTTGCTCTCGCACCAGCTCTCCACATTCTTATCTAGCCTCGAGTCCACCTGCAAGAGCCTACCGGACGT
Source organism: Geotrichum cucujoidarum (assembly GCA_030566025.1). Taxonomy (NCBI): domain Eukaryota; kingdom Fungi; phylum Ascomycota; class Dipodascomycetes; order Dipodascales; family Dipodascaceae; genus Geotrichum; species Geotrichum cucujoidarum. Next base: position 60,893 of record JAJMHN010000051.1, on the reverse strand, counting down.
GCCGCTCTCCACCACTGCCGACCCAGACAATGCCACCGCTTTAAACGACAATGAGCTCTTCGAGGCCGGCCACGACGACGACGACTGGTTTTTGGCCGGGTTGGAGCACGCCAAGCTCAACCGCAACATCGACCTCGCCCGCGACATGATTTACAGCCTGCCACCGCAGCAACCACAAGCACAAGCACAGGTACAGCCGAGTGAGCTCAAGGCGAGACTGGGCCTGGTCAACAAGCGGGCGAGGGACGCCGACATGGTGTTCCGAAGCCGCGCACAGCACCTCGCCGCCGTCGCTGCTGCCAAAGCCGCTGCAGAAGCCGAAGCCCAAGCCGCCGCCAAATCCGCGCCTTCCTCACCGACAACCACTTCCCCCGACACCTCGAAGCAAGACCTGACACTAACCCAAAAGGTCCAAATCCAGTCTCAGACCCAAGACTCCATCGCCGCTGATATCCTGAGCCTCGTCCGCCAGCTCCGTTCCGACGCCGTGTCCTTCTCCGAGCGGCTCGTTGTCGACACGGACGTGGTCGCCGGCACCGCCGCAACACTGGAAAAGTCGGCGGGGGTCATGGGTCGTGTTGGGGGAAGGTTGGGCGAGTACCAGCGGAGCACGGCGATTGGGTGGTGGTTTTATATCTGGGCAGTGGTGTTTTTGGTGGCGGCGATTGTGGGCAGCATGATTGTGATTCGGTTGTTTCCAAAGTGGTGAGGGTATGTGGTGTGTGGGCGTTAGCAGGGCCGCGGAGTGAGTACGCAGGGCGGTCGCGGCTACCGAATATTTCCCCCCCAGACTACGGGCTTTATTCTGGATTGGGGCGAAAGAGCAAGGTCTAGAAGCCAGCGCCGCCTGACTTACTGCAAGTGCAGCGTGCGCCAGATCTGTCGAGCTCAAACACTTGGACAATTTGTCTCCAAAAGAATTCTTATAAGTTTAGCGAATTCATTGTAATTCAGTCTCCTTGCGAGTCTACGTTCCTCCATAATCTCCAATCTTTGACAGTTTAAGACTTTTAAGTAGACAAAATACATGATCAAGTATTCAAAACAATAACTAATTACAAGCCAAAATATAAAACAAAAGTAAACTATTGATACTAAAAAATTTGGAAAATCACATCATAAAACAATCTCGTGCCATGCCTTTTTGTGTTGGTTTTGTTTTGAATAAAGAATAGAAATAAAAAAAAACCGGGTTTCATGAAAATATTTTTGGGTCCGCCAAGAGGACAGTAATAAAAAATAGGAAATAGTGAAAAATAAATGTGCTTTTGGGTTTTGGTAGTTTGGTGGAGCAACAACTGTAGGGCGCGTTACATCAAGGATACCGGGTTGGCGCGGTCATCGGCCCACGAGTGGTTCAAAAAGTCAAGCAAGTCGACTCCAGGCCCGCCGCTCGTTGCCAGCTTGTTGCTGCCACTGGTACCGTTGCTGTTGCTATTGCTGTGGCTGTTGTTGCGCTGAGAGTTGGCCAGCTCCTCTTGGAACGCCGTCAGGCCTGCAAACAAATCCGGTTCGTTGGCAGGCTGTTTAGTGGCATGTCGGTCCGGGTTGAAGCTGAGTGTCAACAAGTTGTCCTCAGAAATGAGACCAGAGCCACGATCATTGGGGCTTGAGGATGGCTGGTAAGGTGCACGCGTCACAAAGTCAAACATGTCAATAGAGCTAATGGGCAACTGAGGAGGGTCAGAGACTGGCGACTCGTAGCTGCGGTGACTAGAGTGAGACGGGTTTGAGGCAAGCGAGTTCAAAAACAGCAAGTCATCAATAGCAGTATCGCGCAAGCTGTAGGCTGAATTGTCCTTTTTAGGCTCCTGCGGCGGTGTAGTCACATCGGGAATAGACGCAGGCGTCACAACTGACTGAGCCGGCGAAGGTGCCGGAATGGCAATGGAATCACGCTTGGTAGAAGTGCGTCGCTTACGCGTGGCCTTGGGTTTACCGTCGTCGCCTTCAGAGTTCTTGCGTTGCACTGCATTCAGTAGCAAGTCACAAATCTCCTCAAAGCGCTGGAATGACTCTGGAGACAGACAGCCGGGTCTGCGCAACTGCAAGTCAGAGTAGAGATGGCTCATGGCTGAAGACATGACCTTCTTGATATCCGACAAGAGAGCACCGCCCTTGGAGTAGTCCACAGCACCGTAAAGAACCAGCGCAGCAAAGAAAATGTTGGACCGCGACGGGTTGAAAGGAACAGTAGGAACCACACTTCTGGCCTTGAGGTAGTTGCCCACTTGAATCAACACCTTGGCACTCTGCATTACCGCCACGCAGGAAGCACTGCCTCTAGTACCTGAGTTGGCACCAAGAGACGGGGTAGAAATGGCAGGCATGTGGATGAGAATGCGGGCATAGTGATAAAACATGAGCAACAAGGGCGACTTTTGGTGCACAGGGGCCAAGACAGCGGCAGGGCTGCCATTGGAAAAGTCAAACTTCAAGTCATTAGGCAACTCCCGTCTCCAAGACTCTAGCTGGTCCTCAAGCATGACAACCGTCTTGTAGGGATGAGTCTTTTTAGAACAGTAAATGGTGTCTAAAATATTGGCCAAGCACTTTGAAAAATGAATGACACTAAGAGGGCAAGACATGGGGGTCATGTTAGAACTTTCTGGGGTGGCAGAAGACTCGCTTCTCAGCAGCTCGTCGTCAATGTTCATGGGCAAGGCGCATTCAATGTCAGACTCGCTCAAGAGACGAGGGGCTCCCAGCAAGGCAGCAGAAAAGCAATCAAGGGTGTAAGTAACCCAGAAAATCCGTCGTCGCATTTCCTGCTCATAGAATGGAAGGCGGTCGCCGTTATGGAGCTTGAGCGACTTGTGGCAACGGTGCAGGCCAAGACGCTGGGTCATGCTAACAGCCATCATGCGGAAGTGCCAAACGTCGTCCATGTGGCCAGTGTGGAGAGAGTACAGCTCAGCCAACACCAGAGCTTGAACAGTGGCAAGACTGGGGGTAGTTTGCAGCTGCGAGGTAAATGCGCGCTTCCAATCAGCCTCCAACTTGGCGCTTTCGGCCATGGCACTTTGTGACTTGTCCTTGGATGTGAGGGAACCAAGAGCGAGCACGAGTAGAGTGACAACCAAAAATGTTTCTTTACCCTTGAGAGCGTCGTAGTTGTTTGAAGACTCGGCATTGGCCAGCGCATTCATGACAGTGTGATACTCCTCCAAGTATGCGTACTGGTCAAGAACGGTAAACATGCTGTTCCATTCATGAAAAAACGTTGATGTGAGCTTGTCGGTAGTCATGCGACTGGGAATGGACAGGTTGTTGAAAAACGAAGGAGTTTGTGAGTTTGAGTCTGGCGAAGCAATCGACGACGGCGTGGGCATGGCATCCTCTGACGACATGGTGGAAGCAGAAGACGCAGGTTCGTCCAAATGCTTGAACAGCTTGCCTACAAGCGGGCTAGCCAGACTGTTTTTGGTCTTGAGCTTGTCCAAAAAGGCGTCAATAAACACACCTCCAGAGGACGAGCCCTTGTAAGAGCCGTCGATAGAAAGAGTGTTGATTTCGTGCACGACATAGGCCTCTTCGTCGTCATTGTCCTCGTGTATTGAGGGCGCTTTTTTGGTGGTGGCTGTTGTGGTGGTAGCAGTGGGAGTAGCAGTGCTAATGACGGGGGTAGATGCAGGAGAGAGGGATTTGATGCTGGTGTTGTTTTCGGTGGGTTTGCTGTTGGATAAGGGAGGAGTCAGAGACGAAGAAATAGTCGCTTTTGGAGATGCATTGTTGTGAGAAGGAGGGTTGTTGACAGACTCGACTTTGGCAAGGAGTTCCATTTGCTCGTCCTTGATGTCCAAGAGGTTGAGCAGCTTGTTGTTTTCAGTTTCGAGCAGGCGCACACGGTCTTCGAGGGACTCAGTGTAGCCTCTGGGGAACGCTCGTCGCGAGAGCTTGTCTGAGGTCTTGCATTCAAAGCCCACCGCAGCGCACTGGCTGCAATGTGGCCTCTTGCCGTCGCATCGAATCTTTTTGGACCTGCAGCGGTCGCAGGCCTGGGCGATGCGGTCGGTCTGGCTGCCTGGCGGCTTGATGATTTTCCACGCTTGGGCTCCGTCGGGCATGGTGTCGTAGAGGTGCTGGTTGGTTGTTGCAATAAGTCTGGGGAATGGAGAAAAATGAGGAAAATGGGTGAAATTGTGGGGTAGTCGTTTGGTATTTATATCAGACCCGCCAATCCAGGCTTTGACTCAACAAATCCACGCTGTGCGCACCGTCTATAAAGATATTTGCATACAATTGGGTCTAAAGTGTCGTTGTGTGTAGTGATAACTTGGGCTGAGAGACGCTCGAGTTGACCCGTCTGACCTGCCTAAACGGGGAATAAAACATGTACAGGGCAGGGCAAGGGCGCGGTGCAATTGAGTTTAGGCAGCAAAGACTGGTGACTTAGGCCGGGTAAGATGTGACCCAGCGGCAGAAGCCGGAAGACACTGGCTGTGGAATGCATCCAATATCGCTACATGGCCGGGTTGTATCACTAACTGGACAGCTACCCAGGCAGTCGTACCATCATATCGATAGTCGCGCGCCTTGCCGGTACTCCGGGCCGTACCCAAAGAGCGTCTGGCCCTGCCGTTTATAGTGCTGCCAATGCTGCAATCGTCGGGGCAACGGAGCGTGTCCCGGTCATGTGACAAAGTCCAAGGCTCCACTCAGACCTCAGTTCAGAACTTCAGAGAAAGCGGGTTGAGCGGGTTGAGCGGGTTGAGCGAGTTGAGCGAGTTGAGCGAGTTGAGCGAGTTGAGCGGGTCCAAGAGACTCGGAACAAAGGCACGCGAAGCAAGGCAATGACGACGATGGCAGCCACGGTGGTTACCGGTTTGGTACTGGCTACCCCGGATTATGCAGTCGTTGGCAGTCCCCGGATAGCACGGAAACCGCACCCGTCACACGAGCAGCCAGCAAATGGCAGCGCGACATTTGGTCAGATAGTTAACCTTTGAAGACCGCATTCCAGGACCATTCCAGGACCCAAAAGGGGCGGGCGAAAAGTGTACCGTACAAAACCCCAGGCAAGGAGTAGTCACAGAATCAGTGCTGCCCGAATTTAAGCACAAAAATAAGCACAGAGTCGCCAGTCTTACGTTGACAAAAGTAGAGCGGTCGGGCAATATCGTCGCCGCAGTAAAGGTTTTAAACTGACTGAGCAGGAATCTAAGCTGCCCCAGGTCCAAGAGGCGGCCGTACACAAGTCAATGGCCGCTTTTTGAAACAAACGTCGATTAAAGGCAATTGGATAAATATAACACTAATACTTGAATAAACACAAGTTCTAAAAGCGCCAACTATTCAAGAAATCAGTAACAGTTAAATGTAACTGTAAGGGACCCAATTCACACTTTGTAACAACCAACCCAAGACAACCATCACGGTACAAGTATAGAATGCAGCTTGACCTTAGCCAGCTCTACCATCAATCTTGCATAAAATAGAAAAATCCATTAAACCTTGCACATTTCAACAAAATAAGGGGCTTCTGAACAAAAAAAATTTCATGCTTTGTCTCGAACTTTCCATCCATGGATTTTGGCTTCCCTTTGAATCGGCAATCTATCTAATGAAACAGTTTTTTTTTTAAAAAAAAAAAAAAAAAAAAAAAAAAAAAAAAAAAAAAAAAAAAACATTGCCTCAACGACCTCATCTACAATTCTACAATTGATTCAGAACTTTCACTATGATTATCTAACAAACTACGCAAAACAACAAGCCACTTAATCCAGTCCAGCTCTAACTTATTTAATGTCCAACTGGCAACTGTCCAGCCTTAAAACCCATTCTCAAAAGGTTAATCACGTGCTTTGCTCATCTCCCAACGGTTCAGCATCTCAGTCACGTGTCAAGCTCGGCTAACTGATAACCACGAAAACTTTTTTTTTTTTTTTTTTATCAATCGAAAAGGTTCCAGACCCAAGTTTAGGCCATTAAGACCGAAAAGTTTGGAAACGTGTTTGGTACTATGTCCCTCTTAGTTCTATTTGGTATCGCGTTTTCTTTTATAAATGATATTAATTGTATTGAGTAGCATAAAAGCATACTAGTAGTACACGAGATTAGTATAATTGTAAAAAACTATTGTTTGAAATTAGGTATGATTGATAGCCGGTCGATAGTCGCTAGTTGTTGATTTTTTTTTCTATTTCGTAATTCATAATGATGAGGAAAGGATAATAGTGAGTGAGGATGTGGGTTGATGGTGTCGGCGATGAAACTGCTTATTTCGTCTTCTTGGCCTTGGCAGCGGCAGAGCCAGCAGGAGCAGCGCCCTTGAGGATGGTGTGTCTGCGAGCAGTGGCGGGGGTCTCGGTGCCGAGAATGTAGTCCCAATGTCTGAACGAAGAAGAGTAGTTGCCGACAAAGTACTTGTGATGGTCGTCGTGGTGGTCAGCACCGGCCCAGATGGGGAGGAAGTGGCGCAGCGACCAGGGGAAGTCGTAGCCAGAGTGCGAGTCAATGGCCTGGAAAAGACGCATCACGACCCAACTGAGAATGGTCAAAAGATGGACATTGCCAAACAAGTAGGCAAACAGCAAGGGGCTTCCGACGGTACCGAGACCAGTAACGGCAACCTCAACGGGGTGGGCGTACTCGGCAGTGAGACCAAAGGGAGCGGCGTACTTGTGATGCTGCTTGTGGATGTGCTTGTAAAGAGGACCGTAGTGGAGGGCACGGTGGAACCAGTAGTGCCAGGTATCCTCCATGAAAAAGAAGACGGCGATCTGGGAAGCAAAGGCCTTGAGAGTAGGGAAGTTGGCAGAAATGTTAATGTCCAAGAGGTTGCAAATGGGCTGGAAGCCAAAGATGGGCACGGCCTCGACAAAGGCGTGGGCAATCAAGACGTCCTTGAGGCACTCAAGCTGGTCGTCGGTGCTGGGGATCTTGGTGTCCTGGATCTTGTACTTTCTAAAGAAGGGGATGCGATCCAAAAGGAGCCAGGGGGCAGAGCGGCCAAAGTAGACGAGCTCATGGACAACCAAGAACAAGAAGCCAGTGGCGAGGAAGTTGTTGTCCATCCAGGCGTAGTAGTTGCCCCAAGCTTGCTCGAGGTAAGACACGACAACGTTGCCAGGCTGGACCAACGTCTCGTACAGGCCGAGTGCCGCACTGCTAGCAGAAGAAGTTGAATTCATGGTTCAAGAGACTTGGATCAAATGAAAGACTGGGTGTGTTGAAAAGAAGGTGGGTGGTAGAAAAAAGGGAAGGAGGTGCGCGAATATATAAGAGGAGGAAGAAGAAAAAAAATATTCAAGAAAGGTGACTTTTGTTGTTCCGAAGGTGGTCTGTTCAAATTTCCATGGGCTTTTTCCATTTAAAGGAGAGCCCCGGCGTAGAACTTGATCGTTGTCGTCGTATTTAGTCGTAAACAGCGCCAAATTTTGTTCGCCCCCCTCGGAACTTTACTACTGAGGTCATGTGACTTTGCTTAGGTAACCAGGGTTTTGTGAATTTGGAAACCTTCAATTCAGAACGCTGTGGCGAGTCTTTTTTTTTTTTTTTGGCAAGAACATGAGATTAAGTAGATTTACAGTACAGTCGTGATTATGATGATGATAATGATTCGTCGGCTTGTGCCTTGAGGAGCTTCATGTCGCGGAGCTGTTCTAGAGTCTAAAAAGGTGGTTGGTTGGTTAGTTACTGCGTGGCCAAAAGATTAATCGTGCCGTTCTGAGAAGGAGACCAACTTACTTTGATGTTTTCGGCCCGTGCCAAAGATCGGTTCAGGGTGCTGCGTGTTTTTTCCTTCATGGCGTGCCTCAGCACGTTTAATAAGTACCCGCTAAGCCTTTCCAACGGCCACTCATCTGGCGTCTTGGAAAGCACCGTACGCATGTCCAGCCTGCTTCCGTGCGATTCCAGCAGCTGCCGAGTACACTCGACCTGTACACTTTCTGGCTTCATTTGCAGAGAGGCGTCGTACAACAGTGGGAACAGCTCGTTTTGCAGCGTGTTGCTAGCCAGTGCGTGTTTCTGGTCGCTCTTGCTACCGCCAAAGACAAGCGTGCCGTGCTGGCAATAGCTGATTGATTGTGTAAAGTCTTGCAGCGAGTGGCACAAAATGTCAATGCACCGGGAATGTAGGCTCATCTTGTTGTAGACCACGCACAGTTCAAGTTGCAGCACGTCCTTGTCGTCTTCTAGTTTTGTCTTGATGAGGTTGTGGTCGTAGTCTCTGTGGCTTTGGGCAAGCAGTTTCAACAAGTCTCGTCGCATTTTCAAGACCTTTTTCAGCTCCTTGCTCGTGCCTGACGTCTCCATGTACTCGTAATAAGTTCGCTTGGGGAATGGCAAATCATGATACTTTTTGCTGCTTTGCACCAGAAACTGCCGAGTTTTGTCTGACCGGCTGATTTCCTGTTGAAGCTCCTCGACTGTCACAACAACAAGGTCTGCGTGAAACGAGTAGTCGTTCTTGTCGTAAACCAGAATACGGAGGAAATCGCGCCACACTTGTTGATTGTCCAACATTTTGAATGCTTCCATAAGGTCGCTATCCCGAAACTCGTTCCGCTGGGAAAATACACGGAGACCCAGTTCGGGGTTTGTGTTGGCCATCCACAGGCCGTAGTCCCAAACGGTGTCCTTGTCACAGCTTTGCAAGTAGTCTGCAAATTCCTCTATAGAAGCTGTAAAGTCTGGATCAACGGCTTCTCCGGTAATGATCTTTTTCCACAGTTCACAGACCTTTTCAGTCTTGCCTTGCTGCTTGTACAGCAAGAACAAGCCGTAGTATTTTTCAGCAGATTCAAGCATTGCCAGAGTGTCTTCCACAGAGTCAATGACGTCGTGCTGTAGAAACTTGTACAAATCGGGCTTGGCTTCTGCATTTTCGTTTGAAAGCTTCAACAAGAACTGTAAGCTTGCCCTTTCAATGGTAAGGAAAACATTCTTCTTGTCTGCAATGCTCTCCATATCACGCTTGGCAAGCCAATCTTCTAAGAAAAACCGGTAAAACTGTTTCGATTCGGTTCCGTCTTTTCGAGATATTTTCTGGCCCTTTTTCAAATCTTTTTTCTTGGTGCTTTTGATTTCTGCTCCCGTGCTTTTGTCAACTGTAACGGTTTCCGAAAGATTTGTGGAGATTGTCGTTAAAATTGCACGAATGCCATTGAACACCCAGAGATTTCCGACCACGCTGTCGGGATCATACAGATGTACAACCAGTCGCGGGTCCAATGACCCTGTGCGCCAGGACTCAGTAGCGCTAGCAAAATCTTTATGCAAAATGTATCCCAAGCCAACGAGCAGGTTTAAGTACTCTAGCTCGACCACCGCTCGCTCAGTCGTGATTTCTAGCGTGCCCATTTCTTCCAACACCTCATCCATCTTTTCCTGCTCAACAAGCTTTTCTAAATGGAAGATTCGCGGTAGGGAAAGCAAGCATTCGACGCCCTTTTCTTTGCTGTAAACAAACAATGATGAGGATATTGTTGAAAGCCCCTCAGCAATCTTCTTTTCCTTTTCTATTCTCGTTTCGTCTTCTTGGCCAGTTAACGGTACCAGCCTTATTTTATCAGTCAGCAAATGGTATGGCTGTGATATTGCGACTGAGACGTTGCTCACAATAGGCTTGCTCTCAAAGTCAATTGTTTGCACCAAGCTTTGATCGTGTAAGGAGTGGAATTGAACCTGTGTGCCGATAACGGATGCAACATATGGATAGTCGACTGCCACAGAGTCTGGGTATTGGGGCCAAGCAATTGTTCCACGGGATATATCACCTTCAAGGTTAACCACAAGGCCCATTGCGGGCTCCTCAGTTTTCGATCCGCTCAGGACCAAAAACTCGTCCGCTCCAACTGGCATAATGAGAGGCTTGATTTTTTGGTTCGTTGACTCTTCGCTCGTAGATTCATCTTCATTATGCTCTTCCGTGTTTTCTTCTTCTACTCCGCTGGTAGATATGGGAAATAGTGGGATTTGTTGGCTGTTTTCGAGGTCAATTAATGAGTAGTCTGTAGCATTTGCTACCAATGCAAAATCCGATCGCCGTAAGCCTAGCAGCACTTTGGGGTATTCGACGTTTCTCAAAAGTTTCAACGAAGATTTTTGTACTTTTACTATGCGAATGGCCGTTTGTGTGAAAACCGTAACAATTGCTTCATCTTGGTCTCCGTCGGTAAGTTTTTCGTCTATATCTCTTGATAAGTCGTTGACATCTCGTAACGAGCCAATGCCACTCATGGGCGCAAACTCTGGAAGTGAGAACACACTAGCTGTTGATAGCGACAAGACTAGAGCCCTTGATATGCTAGGCAATAGAACGATTTTGTTTGCCGGTCGTACCTTTTTTGAATGTGTCCTTTGGCGGGAAGCGAGAAGATATGACACCGTTTCCTGTTGTCCAGTTAGCTTTGAACCCGCTCACCAGATTTGCCGAATTGAACTTACCGCCGACTCATCACGAAAGTAATGAATGATTTCACCCTGCTCTGTTCCAACATATATGCTCGAACCTATCAAGTTAGTATTTCAGGCCTTGAACAAGTAACTCACTTACCCCAAGCCTCTAGACACGTAACGTCGACTTCATCGTCTGGCCCAGTGACATCAGGCACTAGCGGAAGTGCGGTGTACGGAGAACTTCCCTGATCGGCCATACTGCTGTAGCCTAAATCAAGCCCTCACGATGTGTATGTCAATTGGCTGTCTGCTCGTAGAACAATAAAACTCCGCGTTTCGTCAGGGATGTCTCTCGTCAACTCGTTCGAATCCAGCTTTAGTCGAGGGCCAAGTCCCTTCCCAGTGAAGAGTTGTGGTAAGGGTACGTGCGCCTACTGATATAATTCAGCCAAGACCTAGCCTGGTTCTTTTCGATATTCAAATTCACAAGTCGAATATGAGCTTACTATATCCTTTTCCTCTGCCTACGACGGGAAGTATATCGTTTTCGGAATGCATCAGTACAATTGAGTATCGCCAACTCCTTCTCACAGCCGACGAGAAACGCGCTCGGGTGCGGGACTCGCTCAAGCGCGCCAAGAGAACCGACAACCCAGATCTTTTTGGAGTCGTCAATGCTTTGGAAGAATACATACCATACTTGTTCACGACCATTGAGTGTCTAGATATGGGCGAGCTGCAACTCTCGAGCACTTTGCCTTCGTTTTCTTGGAGGCTCCCAATGAAAAGCGCAACACAGTCGAGGCATTTGCATGTAGTGGAGCCACCACGAGAAGAAGTGGCCTCGCTGGATTTTGAAAAAGGCATGATATTGTTCACTTATGCTCTTGCACTGGCTTCCTTTGCTGAGAATGTTCAAAAGCAAACAAGCGAAAACGCAGAAAAGTGGAAGTTGATCACCAACAGGTTAATGAAGTCAGAGTCAGTCCTGCGGTATATAGCAGAGCAAGGAATTGGTCTCACGCCTGGTTGCAGTGGTATCCTCGATCTCCACCCATCTACAATTTCGGCTCTCATCACACTCATTTCTGGCTCGCTACACCTCACCATCATTTACAAGGCCCAAGCTCAAGCATCACAATCATCCTCGCTACTCAGCCGTGTGGCATTATACGCTGCTGAAAAATTCGGTACCTCAACCCAACTATTTTCTGGGAGTATCAACAGCGGTTCCGGTAGTAAGAAGAAGATTCTGGGTAACTTTCTACCTAATAATGCTTTGACTGCGTGGCTGAAAGAAGCGAGGAGTTTCAGTATTGCATTTGCAGAACTTTACATGGCAATATCCAGTCAAGACAAGGCACAGGTAGGGTTGGCAGTTGCTTTCACACAACATGCAAAAGAGACTCTGTCTTCTGTCGAAAGCACTCGTTATCTACAACCCATGGTGGATACACTTAAATCTGAGATCGAAGAAAAGCTGGTATTGTTTAAAGCTGAGAACGATCGAATCGCATTTCAAAAGGTCCCGGGAAAGGATGAAGTTGAACAGAATTGGCCATCGGGGCGAGAGGTTGTGTCGGTGCAGCCTGCTTGGCAGCCACCGTCAAACCTGTTACAAGGGCATAGTAATAGTCACGGATATGCAGAGCCAAGTACCGAGAAGCGAGGTTATTATTAAATAAATAAATAAGCAAATCATGATGTTTGGAAAGGCTGACGGCACATGGGGCATAAGCCCTGCGAGCTCTCCACGTCGAGCCACTTCAGCATGCAATGTAAATGAAATGAATGCTTGCAAGTTCCAATAACTAAAGCCATGTTAGTGATTTCAATTGTTCCGTGCCCTGATCTGTAACTTACTTAAAGGACAGTCATCACCGGGGAATTTGCAAGTCGGACAAGTGCCGTCAAATTGGACACGACAGATTCCGCACACTTCATCGTCTGGGGTATTCCATTTCCATGTGGCCACCGCGTTCCACTCTTTGATTACCACCTTCATTAGGAGTTTTGGAGGTGGTGAGAAAGGCAAAACACGGAAAGTTGGGAAGAAAGACAACAAGAAATAAACAAAAAACTTTTTTATTACTGAAAATAATAACATGAACCAAAACTACACTTCTAGAAATTACAATTGACAAAAAAAATATTCACATGCTTTAAAGGTTTTGCAAGATCAAGCTGCTTCCCTTGTTGCCTGCCTCAGCAGCCTTCTTGATCTCCTTGGTGATGGCCTTGTCCTTCAAGATGGCAACAAGATCGCTCTTGTCCTCCAGGTTCTCCAGCAGGGCGACAATGACAAAAGAGCCATCTCCAGAAGCCCACTTTCCAACATTAGACTTGATAGCCTGGAAAAGCAAGTTCTTGAATCCAGTAGGCTCTGAGATGACATCCACGGACTTGGTCTTGGCATCCCAGTGACCTTCCTGGATCAGAGTACGGAGAGTACGACTCGAGAAAGGATGCTGGATGAGGTGCTCAGGGTTCTCAACAGAGCCAGCAAATGCATTGGCAACAGCCTCGAGGGCAGCGGTTTTGTCACCCTCAGCATACAGCAAAACTTCGGTGACTGATTGCGTGCCAAAGGACTCTCTGAGAATGGGGGTGGGGTATGCAGCTAATGCGTCAAGCATGAATTGTGAGAACTTCTGCTTGAGCTCGTTGCGTCTGACCTCGTCGTCCTTTTTACTGGTAGCAGCCTTGATCTTGTCGAGTTCGGCTACAGATTCAAGAACAGACTTGGTGAAGTATCGTGGGGAGAATCCTAGGAGCAGGTAAAGGAAAGGACGACGGCCGTACTTGCCAGCCAAAAGCTCGGGCATGTGCTCTTGGAGCTTGGCAGTGAATGCTTTGTGAACAAGGACGGTATCGTCAATGGTGTTGAATAAGGTGATGAGCACAAAGTTACCAAACTCGTCCTCAGCGAGCTTCTCGACAAAGTCCTTCAATGATCTGATAAGGAGCTTACGTTCTTTGGGAGAAGCCATAGCCAAAACACGGCAGGCCACTTGTGAACCCTCGTTGGTGTGAACCATCTCCGGGAATTGCTCGGTGATGAGGTCAATGAATTCGTCCTTCTCAGAAGTCGTGGGGTCGAGGTTCTTGACGTACTCCAACATGGCGGCGTGGATGATGGTGAAACCGATGGAACCCTTTTGAACGGCAGCGCTGATTGTGTCCTTCAAGTTCTTCATCAAAAATGGTCGCTTTTCTGGGTTCTCGGCAATAATGTCGGCAAGAGACTTGTCTTTGGCGTGGTCCTTGAATAAAGCAAACTCAGATCCGTAAAATTCACGGACAATCTGTCGTTTTTGAGCAGCAGTGGCGTAGTCTCTGTAAGCGTCCTCAATGACGTAGGCACCCTCACGGTGGCGCATGAGCTTTCTAAAGTTTCCGTACAGCTCGTTCAATACTTCTTCTCTAATGTCCTTGGATCCGTAATGCAAAAGCTTAACAAGCAAGTACTTGCCGTAACTGCTGCGAGCAAGCTCGACGTAAGTACCCTTGAGGGCCTTGGTGATTGCGAGGCGCTTTTCCTTGTCGGAGTACTTAAACATGGTCTGAACCACACGGGAAGCGTCATGCTTCAACACTAAATCTTTAATCTGGTCCTTAGAAGAAGCCCAAGCCTCCTCCAACAGCTTCTTGCGGACAGCAGGAGGAGTTCCCTGTTTCACTCTGAGTCTCTCCCAAATCTGCTTGATGTGTTGAATCTTCTCACCGTTGGGCTTAGCCAGCTTTCGCTCTTCGCGAACCTTCTTTTGCTCGGCATGTTGTTCCTTCGAAGTCTTCTTGTTGGGGTCTCTCTCTTCAGACAGGTCCTCAGCAGACTCTCCCTCAGCATCGTCTTCGCTGTCGGAGATGTCGCTACCGCTGGAGTTGTCCAAATCGTCCTCAGAGGACTCTTCGTCTACCGATTCTTCAGACTCCTCCTTTTCAACAACCTTTTTCGAAACAACCTTTTTCGAAACAACCTTTGACTTCTTGTTCTTAGATCCTGCAGAAGCAGCGTCCAACTTTCTCTTTGATGCAGATTTAACGGTCGTAGGCATTTTTGTTCTTGATATGCAATACGGAAGAACAGACTGATCGGATCTTGTTTTTTTTTTTTGAGAACGCTTAAAAAAATTTTCAAACTCCCAACTTGTCCTAACCCACATTATTCATGATCCCAAGTGCTTTCAGAAAAATTTTATGGACGAGCCAGGTGAGATAGAACGCCAGCTTGGAGCTAGTTCTGTGGGTTTACGTTAGATAGAATTAGATAGAAAACGAATGTATTTAGATATATTTAGGGTATCAATTAGCCAGCTCTGAGTCGCGCAAAACAGTACACGACTCGCGAGTTGGCATGTCTCAAAGACTTCTTTTTTAATTCCAGTAGGAAAAGGATTCGTAAAATACAACTTCAATTGCAATTCGGAAAAGATAGAAGTAAAAAATATGTATTGCTTTGAGTTTCTCTCTAGGACACGTAGTATCGACCAGTCAAGGTGAGGCCTTGATGACCGGTCTTCTTAAATGAAATGCCCATGTTGAGAGAAAAGGAAAGGAAAGAAATTTGCACGGGAGAAATTGGCTTTTATAGTCCTGGGCCAAGGTGGAGCACCAGTGCTGCACCACACTCAGGTCCAAGTCTCTAGAGCAAAAACAGTTCAATTGAAAGTCGTCAAAGAATAAATAGTCGTAAAAGTATATGGTTAATAAATAAATCGTTTCTCTAAGTTGAGCTCGAGTCTGGTGCAAAAGCCACCTTCAAAAGATCTGACGGATCGTTGTTAACAATCAGCTTTTGTCTCTTCAAATCTGGAGCAGACATGTCCTCCTCCTCGCCATCCTCTTTTTGCGACTTCAAGAGCCTCTTCGTGGCATCGGGGTTGTAAGAAGCTTTCACGGCAACGCGCGCGCTGACCGACTTCAAACGACCAATTAGGTTCAGCATGTCGGGCCGAGGGTGTAAGAGATGCGGTTGAACATTGCTTTGTGGGTCTTCAGTAATTGTTTCCTTCACTGCTTTTTCAACCTTTTTATACAGTGCTTTGCGATCTTTCGCAGCAAAGTAACCATCAAGAGCGCGTTGTAGCTTGTTGGTGTACCCTCCAGTGACTTCCTTGTCCTTCGTCTCCAAAAGATCCTTGGTCAATTCTACCAGTTTTGCTTCTGGCATCAAGGCAAAATGTTTTCTTAGTCGTTCCCTCAAATGCTGTTCTGCACGCTCGTCGCTGCTGTCGTCGTCTTCCTCCTCCTCCTCACCATCGCTTTCTAATTGAATCAGATCCAGTACTGAACTTTTTTTGTTCAATGCGCGCTTGTAAGCCGACTTCTCGCTCTCCAAAAGCTGCAACGCGATATGTCGCGTCGCTTGGTGCGTGAATATCCGTTGGAGATATTGTTTTCTTGTCTTGTTGAATCGCGACAAGACGCGTTCTAAGCGTCGAAGGAGCTCGGGATCGTCGTCCTCGTCGCCCAAGAGCTCTAAAATCTCATCGCGCTGGTCTTGCGTCAAGTCGACGGGTTTGAGTAGTAACTTGACCTGTTTTTCTAGAAAGGTCTTTGCATCAAAATAGCGGTCCGAGTTCATGTTGGGCTAGGACTTTGAAGAAAGACACGTTGTTATTGGGAAATTGGCACTTCCATAAATACTGGGGCTCTTCTTCCCAAGCGCTTTTTCGAAGGAACACAAATACAAATAGGTACTAAGGCCGCCATGAAGTTTTCCAAAACAGCTTGTTTGCTCTTTACTTTACTGGCCACAACGACTGCAAGCTCAAACGGAGACTCGGATCTTATCTGTGTTGAAGAGCCCACTAAAGAGTGTTACCCTAGAGTTTTCGAACCCACAAAAGAGTGGCAAATTGTCAAGAAAGGACAGGAAATACCTGGAGGTAAGCTTGACCACTAGCTTGTTCAAACGTGCGTTGCTGACATTTTAGGATTGCACGTTCGACTCAACATGGAAACAGGACTGCAAGAAGCAAAATTGCTTGACGAAGAGGACCAGACGCAAGAGCAAGGCGTGGTGCTTTTAGACGAAGATGAGGAGGAACTTACCACAGTCGACGGCGAGACTGTTCATGATGATCCAGAAGAGTCGGCTATTCGACAGAATGTCAAACAAGCTGCTCCAGTGTCAGATCATAGCGAACTTTCGACGTCTCTTGCTGTGTTACAAAAATACAAGTCTGCTGGCGAGTCGAAGCTGTTGGCGGCTTTAGAGTCGCTGGCCGACTTGGCACATGAAATTGATTTTGGCACCGTCATTGTGGACTCGGCCAACTTGAAAAATCTCATGGCAATTGTCCAGGACAGCAAAAGCTCTCCAGCTACCAGAGAAACTGCAGTGAGGACAATTGGCGCTTCGCTACGGAACAACCCAGAGGCCGTCAAGCTCACGTTGGGTTCGAAGGTGACTGAAAGTCTTCTCAAGACCCTGCATGAACTAAACAAGCCAGGTCTTTCTAGGGACTCTGCGAGCAACAAGTTGGTAGGAAGACTGGTATATGCCCTTGGCTCCATTGTCAGTACCGGTGAGGCTGATCCCACTGTGTATGGCGAGTCTGACCATGCATACATTTCCTCTAACGGTGGTGACGTTCTTAGACAGAGCTTCCAGGTCGCTGGCCCAGACGTACAACAAAAGATTGCAACATTTGTTAGCGACCGAGCCCTATCCCCCGTTTGGCCCATTACTGAACTGCGATACTGGTCCTCTTTCTTGCAAAAAGAACTTTCAGAAGGAAAGCTGACAGAGTCTGCCAAGGAAAGTGTACTGGATACACTTGTTAGAATGCACGAGTTTGCTGTTGACCAGCCTCACGGCGAGCAACAGACTCTACGAAAGCGCGACCATGCCGTAGAGGAGGAAGAGCTCAAGGTGCAGGATTCATTTTTAAACTGGTTGGTAAAACAAGCTGATACTGCATCGGACAAGGAGACAAAACAGTCTCTCTTGCGGGCCCGCCACGAAGTATTTGGAAACCCGCTGGCGAGAAGAAAGAACTTTGACGATTTGTAAAAACAAATGTGTGTTTTTTCTAGTTAATTTATTTTCATCAACTCATTACATCTTTAAAAAAAAAAAAAAAAAAAAAAAAAAAAAAACGAGACATCTATAACTTGATTACAGACACAAGTGTGTATGAGAGGAGGACGGTCATTGTAACACAGAGGAAGGCGTATTGCATAATGAGATAAATTGCAACGCAATCCATCTGTAGCGACTTTTCCACTTCCTTTGGCTGGAAAATAGCCGTAATATAGATAACCATGGTTGGAGTCGGCACGCCGCTATTGAGAATCATGACAAGCTGTGCAATTTTATTGTCAGTTTCAATCCAGCCCAAGTCTTTCATCTTGCCGGTCCATGCAATGGCAATGATGGGCAAGACAACAAGCTTGCAAATGCACATGAGTAGCGCGGACTTCCAAAAGCCCTTGGGCATAGTTTTGATTTTAAGCTTGCCGGCAGTCGCCCCCAGCATCATGAGACCGAGCGGGACCTGGGCGTTACCGGAAAACGAGGTAAAGTCCATAATGAACCCCAGAATGGGCAGGCCTTCGGGAGCAGTCGGAATGCTGCTGGCTCCCCACGATTTGATGCCGTCGTCGCCAACGTAGAAGAGCCGGCGGATAGGTGGAATGAAGGTGCAAAAGAGGGCAATGAGGAGAGTGAAGCTTGGCGGGCGGCCAAAGTTTTTAATGAATTCCCAAAGGAACGATGCATGATGTCGCTTGAAGAAGGCTTCAATGCGGGATGGTTGGGGTGGTACCATGACTTCGGGGACCTCGGACCGAATGGTCATGACGGGCTGAAGCTCAAGGTTGTCCGGTGAGGGTTGCTCGAAAGCAGAAGGTTTCTCATGAGCTTGCGTAGTGCGTCCAGAAAAGTCCGGGATGGTCTCTGTAGACGAATCAGCCAGTGACGCGCGGCCGGAATGCGGAGACTTGACCTCTGGCGTCACTGGATTCTCATTGCGTTTGTTGGTACCTCGGCGTCTGCGCCTTGCAGTCAGGACCTGCTTGTAACCAGGCTCGCAGGTATCTTCCATGACACCCATTTCAGCGTCCCGTTCCATTTGGCGGAAGTCTCGTGCAATGAAGTTGAAGGCGCCCATGTTGTAGAGAAAAAAACTGAGGGTGCTCATGAAAATGGTGCCGTATGCGATTCCCTTGGAGTTTTCGTCGGGGGTGAAACGAGGTGCCGCCGGACAAGGTGGTGATGTAGGCGATGGGCAGATCACCACTGTTGGTGAACATACCGGCGACGATGAGACCGCCGAACCAGTACTTGGGGTTGGGTGTGACGGCCTTCACGAGCATGGCAAACCCCAGTCCAAGTGCCGTGTACAAGATGGCAGTGAGGAGCATGACGGCGATGGCCACAATGTCCTTGGTGCCTAGCGACAGTAGAATCTTGTTGAACACTAGACATGGTGCCAGGATGTTGACAATCAGGATTGAGACCGCTTGACTCACTTCCTGTGTGATGACATCTTTGCGGGCCAGGACAAACCCAATAGCGGAGTTGAGAAATACCTTGGTGAGCGGCTTGACGCCAATGTAAATAGCTTCTCCTACCGAGATTGTCATGATGAATGAATGCAAGAATAAATAAATAAAAAAAAAACGAACGAACGAACTCCAACTAAAACAAAAGACACATGCAGAGATAGAAGGAAGAAGTTACAAATGTGGGCCTGTTATTTGTATATATAGAAATATAAAGCAACCGAGGGGAGTTCAATAATTTGACATGGAGCTCGGGATAAAAAAGAAATAAAAAAAAGTTTTTCAGTATTAAGGTGGAACGTGGGGGGCGTGGGGGTCCCAACGGGTTGCGTGAATTAGCCATGAATTAGCCACAGGCACCGGCAATGGCGCCATGGAACAAGCACGCAAAGGTGACACGACCCGGTGCGTGCGCCCCCCAAACAGTGCAAAACCCGAAACGCAGACCAGCATCAATCGATGGCAGTTTGGCGCAAAAACATGGGGAAGAAACTGTGGAGGGGGGCATGGCGATGAGCTGCCTGAACTATGCAACGGCGCCGCTCGGGTATGTCAGGCAAAGTTGAAGTGGGCATGGCTCGCATAGCCGGCAGAACAGCACTGGATTTGACAACAAACAATCATGATTGAATTACTACAATATAAAAACAAGCATCGATGATAAATAAATCTCTGAGTCATTGTCACAGTATCAGACATAGGGCCTAGACCCGCTTCTCCTTCTTTTCGTCCTGGCAGTGGTGGCTGTCGCCGTTCGAAGACTGCGTATCTGAGCGCCGGAGTTTGGAGTACAGCGTCCTTTTGCCATCACCGCTGCTCTTTTCGGGATCGCTCTCGCTGGCGTACGGCGACGGCGACGACGACGGTGTGGAAGACGAAGACAGGCCCTGGAAAACACGATGGTACCACGACTCGACTGGTGTCCAGTACTCAAATATCAGCCAGACGACTCCCGCCATGACAATTGGCAGCACGTAGGAGTACACAGGTATCTTTGCGAAGAAAAGGTACCGCGGCGTGAGTGGCTCCACGGTGGCTCCCAAGTCGCTCAAGCACTTGAACTCGGTCAGCGCCCCGTGCGCGTGCAAAAGGCAAATGGACGAAAATATAATGCCATACGTCCAAATGGTCACAAACGCGAGAATGAGCTTGACGGGCTCACGGCGAATGTACCGCCAAGTGACGAGCCAGTTGGCGAGGATCACGACCAGCGCGAACGGCGTCAGAAACGGGAGCGATTCGGACGGGTAAGGTTTACAGGTGGCTTTTGCGCCGGGGGCGAGGAACTCGTGCGTGGCATTGAACCCTGCAATGTGCGTCGTGACGCAGGACAGCGTTGAGTAGTCGACGGGGTACTCTGTCGACGTTGAGTTCATGCCCGGGTAGTAGGGCATTTCGAGCATGGCGGAGCAGAGCTGGGTGGTGTAGAAGAGCAGCACCTGCGCGTGCGGGTCACTTCCCGAACTCGGCGGGTGCGCGAGCCGCTCGTTGATGGCGGATTGTGATAGAAAAATTTTGGCAATGTAAACGTCTTGAAAGTAGGGCCGGAGGTAACTGGTACCGGCTAGAAAGATGATTGCAGTAGAAAGCGTACCGGCGGCAAACAGGACCGGCACTCCATAGTACAGGACGTTTAGCAAGTACTTTTTTATATGCGAAGGAGGTGCCATTGTGTGTGTGTGTGTGTGTGTGTGTTTGAGATGGAGTTGATCTGGGGAAGCATTGCGGGATGTGGAGGGATTTAAAAAGGCGCTGGAAATCATGTTGTATGGACAATGGTGCAGGGCTGAGTCAGGGCTTGGCTCGGAGACATCACCGTTCACGATTATGGAGAAGAGGCGAAGGCAGTGTCAGTACTATTAATAAAACTTATAAAAGAGAATACGAAACTAACTATGTATGAAGGGCTTTCAGATCCGCTTTTGTTTGTGCGAGGTCTGCGCGGGCTCGGTCTGGTCGTCCTTATCCAAGACCTGTTCGGCATCAACGTCCAAGGTCGGCACCATCTCATAACTCTTGCCTTCCTGTCTGTGCGACAAAGTGATGAGCCTTAGTTGTTTGAGCGCACGCACGAGCAAGATGACGGCGAGAACGAAAAACATGGGCGCGATGAACCCGGCCAGGCCGATGGTGGAAAAAGCCAAGAACTGCGGCGAAGCACCTTCAACGGCAACGCCCATGGGCTCCAGGCACGCAAACTCGTCCTTCATTGCACGGGCAGCTCGAAAGATCTTGAGCTTGGCCAAAACTCCAAATATGAAGCAGGAGCCAAACGCCAGCGCCATTTTGAACTCGTCGTTGTAGAAAAAAGTGCAAACTACAAAGAGGCCCAGGTTGTACAATACTGCAAACGCGGTAAAGATGGGGAGACCCTGCGTCCGCGAAGGGTCGCACGAAGGCTCGTGGAATTCGTAGGTCGAGTTGAATCCAGACAGAAATGTCGGGTTGCACTTGAGCGTGGAGTAGTCCACAGGCTGTATCAAAGCCGTCGTGTTGAGCCCCGGGGTGTGTGGAGAGAGCAGCTGGGCAGTACAGACGGACTGGATGTAGACAAACAGGACTTCAGCCTCTGGATCAGATCCAGACTTTGGGGGATGCTCTTTCCGGCTCGCAATGGCTGATTCTGACAAGTATACTTTGGCGAGGGTCACGTCCGCGAGTGTCTGTGCCGTGGCCTCAGTTCCTGCCAGCTCCAGTGCCAGTGAGGATAGCAAAGCGCCGCCAAACAGGACGGAGACGCCCAGCACTATGAGTTTTATAAACAGCGTGTCGAGATTTAAAAAAGTCATGTACAAGAAAAGGTGTGTCGAAATAAATATGTTTAATTCCAAAGGTTTGGAGCCGTTTTATAAATGGGCCGTGGACGATGGGGCTGAGGCGAGATTTTAACGCTTAAAGCCGTGACGCCAAACCACGCTGCGAGAATTTGAGGGCCGTCACCGAGCGCGCTCAAACCAAACGAAGCTGGTTTAGAGACCGGCACCAAGGAACTCGACGAGGCAGAGTTGGAGGAGCAGAAAATAAGACCGGGACTTGGCACTGGCAGGGACTGCAATTCTGAAGCCCAGACAGGAACCCTTCCAGGGCCAGTCCAACAAGACAACACCAGACACTGCGACACCAGCCACTGCTCCCGTCTGCTCGACTCCCTCCTTCTACTCTACTTCACCGTCCAAGCATACTAAAGGCCTCGGTACTGGCCCTGACCTGGGTCCTAACGCGCGCTGACTCAGCCCGCAACGGTTTCCAACGCTTGAGCGCCCAAGTCATGTGCGGTGGGTAGGTCAAAGGTATCTGATACGGCTCGGAAAAGGTCCCATCAAAAAAATTCAGGCACTCCGCAACGAACTTGACTTCATTGGCATTACTCCAGAGGACGTTCTCAAAAGGACG
Source organism: Geotrichum cucujoidarum (assembly GCA_030566025.1). Lineage (NCBI taxonomy): Eukaryota > Fungi > Ascomycota > Dipodascomycetes > Dipodascales > Dipodascaceae > Geotrichum > Geotrichum cucujoidarum. The sequence continues at coordinate 38,645 of JAJMHN010000051.1, read as the reverse complement.
GTGTTCAGGGACATAGGTACATATATATATATATATCATGCCAGAGAGCAGCATCCCGTCGTCGCGGCAGAGCCAGGCTGCCACTCAGCACAAGACGAAAGGCACGCAAACGCAAGCCGATACAAGCACGCCGGCCCAGCAGCCCGCACCAGCACGACAAAACGGCCAGGCTCAGACAGACACTACCAGTAAACAGGTGAGTTAGCATTCACAATCCCATTTACGCAGCTTTATACAGTTATAGTCCAGCTAACACGACTCTAGCGATGGCAGGTGGGGCGACTACAAGGCCTGGGCAACCCCGACGAGCTGCAGCAGGTCAATCCAGACCCGATCCGCATCATTGACAACACGCAGCGGCCAGTGTCAGACTCGTCCAAGGGAGTGTGGGCGCACGACGTGCACATTGACGACTACAGCATGATCCAGGGCAACCGCAAAGCCGGCGCCTACGTCGTCTGGACCGTCCGCATCGACGCCGTCATTCCCCCGCAAACGGCCGCTGGCGGGGACCACAGCAGCAGCAGCAATAACGGCAGTAATAGCGACGACTCCCCATGTCCTGGACCAGGCAAGAGCCAGATCACGATCCGCCGGCGGTACCGCGAGTTCGACACGCTCCGGACACAACTCCGGTACGCTTTCCCCGACCGCAAAAACGAGATCCCCGACTTGCCGCCAAAAAGCGTTGTGAGCAAGTTCCGCGCGGCGTTCCTCGAAAACAGGCGCAAGGGCCTCGAGTACTTTCTGCTCTGTGTGCTCCTCAACCCGGTCTTTGCACAGAGCCCTATTATCAAAAAGTTTGTCCAGGGCTGAGCCAAGCGGTTATTAGTTGGACTGATGTTGCATTTAATATATTTCGTTTAGCATTGCGCTGGCTTTTGGCGACGAGCGGTTTGGCGTGGGCAGCTGGCTCGGCAATTGCGAGGACAAGCCTGTTTCCCTGCGCTCGTGAACGCGCCCAACGAGTTTTTCCGGCGTGGGCTCTGCTTGACCAGACTCGCGATGCCATTAAAGCCCTTGTCCGGTAGTCTGTCCTGGCTCACGGGCTAGCTACGCTTGGTTATTTATTCCGTTTGTAATTCATTGCGTTTGTGTAAGATTAAAAGCCAAAACCCGGATTAACTTTTCATTTGCTCGTGCCAGAACTAAGCAACGCCCATGGCGCTCTCATTACAGGTCCTGGCCAGCCCTGCCACCACCGTGCCATGGATCACGCGCAGACGGTAGCCGACGTGTGATTCTCACGTTCACGTTCGGCTCCTTGTGGGTTTTTCCGTGGCGGCGGTGACAAATGCCGCGCCGCCGTTGAGGGCCAGACCGGTTTTGTCAGGGAAAAAGGTCTAGGCCTCGGGTGCTGGCGCCAAATAAAACGGAGCCCGCTCAGAAATTTCAAAACCACAAAAAGATAAAATAAAAATCTCTGGCCTTCCTTCTCTTTCCTTTCCTTGTTATAAATACAATCCCAGATCCCGCCTTTCTGCGCATTTTTTCTGTTTCTTCCATCCTTCACAATTCAGTCCTTCAAGCTGTCTTCCAAATTCTCTGCTCGCCTCTTCTCGGCAAAGTCAAGACTCTCCTCCATCTCGTCTGCATTCGTTGCTTCTAATCTCGCAATCTCGTCAAACGAAAACAACAGCACCACCACCCCCGTCAATCAAGTTCGCAACATGTCTACCCACCACAGAGTCGTCATTATCGGTTCCGGCCCTGCCGCCCACACCGCTGCCATCTACTTGTCTCGTGCCGAGATCAAGCCCACCCTCTACGAGGGTATGCTGGCCAATGGTATCGCCGCTGGTGGCCAGCTCACCACCACCACCGACATTGAGAACTTCCCCGGTTTTCCCGAGGGAATCTCTGGCTCCGGTCTTATGGACAACATGAGAGCCCAGTCCATCCGCTTTGGCACTGAAATCATCACAGAGACCATCTCCAAGGTCGACCTTTCCCAGAGACCATTCAAGTTCTGGACTGAGTGGAACGAGGACGCCGAGCCCAACACTGCCGACGCCATTATCCTTGCCACCGGTGCCTCTGCCAAGCGTCTCCACCTCCCCGGTGAGGAGACCTACTGGCAACAGGGTATCTCTGCCTGCGCTGTTTGCGACGGTGCCGTCCCTATTTTCAGAAACCAGCCTCTGGCCGTTGTCGGTGGTGGTGACTCTGCCGCCGAGGAGGCTCTCTTCCTCACCAAGTACGGTTCCAAGGTCTACGTCATTGTCAGAAAGGACAAGCTCCGTGCCTCCACCATCATGGCCAAGCGTCTCGCTTCCCACCCCAAGGTCGAGATTCTCTTCAACCACAACCCCAAGGAGGCCAAGGGTGACGGCAAGCTGCTGACCGCCCTTACTATTGAGAACAACATCACCAATGAGTCCCGCGACCTTGAGGTCAAGGGTCTCTTTTACGCCATTGGCCACATCCCCGCCACTGCCATTGTCCAGGGCCAGGTTGAGACTGACGAGGACGGATACATCAAGACCATCCCCGGCTCCGCCCTCACCAGTGTCAAGGGTGTCTTTGCTGCCGGTGACGTCCAGGACAAGCGATACAGACAGGCCATCACCTCCGCCGGTACCGGCTGCATGGCCGCCCTCGATGCCGAGAAGCTTCTCTCTGAGGAAGAGGTCCAAGAGTAAACTTGACCTTGTTATTAGAGAAAAAGAAAAAAAAAACCCCTAAATATGAAATACATCACTAGAGTAGATTTTTTTTTTTATTTTCGGTTGTACACTCTCTTGCGTTGATTTTTTTTTTACATAGTTTAATGAGTACAATGACATTTCCAAAACAATAGCCAAGTCAATTTACAATCGATACGTACCTCTGTATGATCATAAAAACACCTCAATTAATTAACCTGATTATAATATTTTTCTGTATTTTTCGTATTACCATCAAATGGCCAAGTCTAAGGGCCCAACTCGCTCGCTTGCAATTCGTATCCTAGCTATCTTCTTTTCTTTTTCCTTCACTCAATTATTTTCTTTCTTTTCCGTTTAACGTCTGGACTTGAGTCCCAGGTTCTCAACCTCGGTCTCAAGCTGGCGAATGGCGGCGTGGGTGGTCTCGAGGTCCTTGTTGAGTCTGTCGCGCTCGGCAATGAGGTTCTGCTCCCATTGTCTGAACCGCTGTTCCTCGACACGGACCTGCTCGGTGAACATTTTGCGCAGATTGTCCTCTTCCTCCTTGAACTTGGGGTTGTCAAATTTGCGGGCACGGGCCTCACCAAACTTGCGCGTCTCCATCTGCTTGGCGCGGTAGGCCTCGTAGTGCACGTCCTCGGTGGAGTGGATGAGGTCGAGCATGTGCGAGCGGATCAGGAGCAGGCGCAGCTTGCGGAAGTCGCAGTGGTCCTCGTTCTCAACTTCGGCTACTCCCCACAGGTACTGTCGGCCCTTGACTACACGGCCGTCGGAGGTCTCAACGTCCTTCTCGGAGCCAATGACGGAGAAGGGCATGGCCTCGATAAGCGAGCGGATCTGGTCGGCCTCGGCAGGGGTGGTGCCCCTGGTTCCGTGAGTGTCCAAGGGGTCTTCCTTGTCAATGATGGGTTGGTAGACTTCAATGCCCTGAGCCTCCAGGACTTGTCTGATACGGTGCTTAAACTCGGTAATCTCCTGGGGAGAAAGAGTGTCAGCCTTGGCAATGACGGGGATCAAGTTGACGCGCGTCGACAGTTGGCGCATGGCCTCAATGTCCAAGGGCTTGAGGGAGTGGCCGGTAGGTCGGATAAAGTAGAGACAGGCGTGGACACGCATGTCATGAATGGAGCGACGGTTGGGCTGCTGTTCCTGGCGCAGGTACGACTCGTGCTGGTCGTCAATGAACTCTACAATTGGCTGCCAGGACTCCTTGTTGTTGACATTGTCGCCAAATCCAGGGGTATCGACAATGTTTAAGCGCACCTTGAAGCCCTTCTCCTCGAGCTCAGCCTTGGTAATGCCGATTTCCACAGTCTTTCGGATAGGCGAGCCGTGTCGGGTCTGGTTGTCGCCGTAGCTCTTGACGGTGGTCGAGAACAATGTGTTGATAAAGGTGGTCTTGCCGAGGCCAGACTCACCGGCCAACATGATGGTGAATGTGGCACCACGCTTGGCCACAATTTTGTACCTAAGACACAAGTCAGTTCTGCAGTTTTTGAAAAGGTTTGCATTGGATGAATTCTTACCTTTGGTTGGGGAGGTTCACGACACCGATCTTGGCGTCGAGCCCGTCGGTGTCGTTGTAGTTTGCAGTAGCCACGGCCATGGTGGAGTATTAAACAGGGGCGGGTATATCAAGCAACGACAACAAAAAGAGAATTAAAGAGCGAAATGGGCCAAGCGATTGTGTATTGTGTCGCGCTGGACCTGGTGCTTTGTGCGAAAAGGTGCCTGTAGACTTGGGTGGGAAGGGGAGGGTTGCAGAGAAAAGGAGGTGTAAAATGGCGGATCTGGAGAGGGCAAAGGGCGCGCGTGGGCCTGGCAGTGTGAAATTTCGCAGGGCAGCTGAACAAAGTTAATACGTGGTAATTTCCAGGGGTAAAGCTGTGTGATTGGTAAGTAATGTGTAATCATTTGTCAGCAGCTGACAAATATTTCTTAGGTCTGAAACTTTTGTGCCACCCAGATCGCGAAACTCTGACCAAGACCTTCCCTCACAAGTTCACGACACGCAACAGCGCTCTTGGCCGCAGAAGAGCATCTCCACAACCCAGTAAGCACAGCTCTTACGCTTCTAGTCATGAATCGGCTATGCCTGTCAACGCCCCAGCTGGCGGTCGTGTCCGCGTCGCGCTGTCTCCGGGCATCGGCCTCACCTCAGCGGTTTGCACCTCTTCTCGCCACTTTCAACAGATCCTCCGCGGTTACTCGTATGCCTTTCCGATCCACTCCAGTTAGACTTTTCAGCAACTCTCGGTCGACGCTTGAAGATTCAAAGCCCAGTGGTGGCAAGAGCAATCCAGGCTCCAACTCCAACAAGCCCGGCGGCGAGCCCGAACAGAACTCAAATTTTTACATTGGAATCGGTGTCTTGGTCGGCTCACTGCTTCTGCTCAACCTTTACTTGGAGTCGACCTCGTCTGGAATGACGTGGGAAGAGTTCCGCACAAACTTTCTGGACCGCGGCTTGGTGCAAAAGATTACCGTTGTCAACCGATCCATGGCTAATGTGACTTTACGAAACGATGCTGGCTTGGGCACCTTGGGCGGCAGCAGCTCAGTTGTCCATTTCAGAATCGGATCTGTTGACTCCTTTGAACGCAAGCTCGAAAACGCCCAGGACGAACTCGACATCCCGGTAAACGAACGTATCCCCGTTGCCTACACGACTGAAGGCTCGGTTCTTTCTTCCGTCGCTACTTTCTTGCCTACTATTTTGTTGATTGGTGGTTTGCTCTACATTACCCGCCGTGGTGCCCAAGGCGCCGGTGGTGGTATTTTTGGTGTGGGCAAGTCCAAGGCCAAGCTCTTTAACCAGGAAACCGACATCAAGGTCAAGTTCAAGGACGTGGCTGGTATGGAGGAAGCCAAAGTTGAAATTATGGAGTTTGTGAATTTCTTGAAGAATCCCCAAAAGTACGAAAGACTTGGTGCCAAGATCCCCCGTGGTGCCATTCTCTCTGGTCCTCCCGGTACCGGTAAGACGCTTGTAGCCAAGGCCACCGCCGGTGAGGCTGGTGTCCCCTTTTTGTCAGTGTCTGGTTCCGAGTTTGTTGAAATGTTTGTTGGTGTTGGTTCTAGTCGAGTCCGCGACCTGTTCAAGACGGCCCGCAAAATGGCGCCCAGTATCGTCTTTATCGACGAGATTGACGCTATTGGTAAGGCCAGAAGTCAAGGCGGCCAGTTTGGCGGTAACGACGAGCGCGAGTCTACGTTGAATCAAATGTTGGTTGAAATGGACGGTTTCTCTTCTTCTGATCATGTTGTTGTTCTTGCCGGTACTAACCGACCCGATATTTTGGACCCCGCGTTGCTTCGACCCGGTCGTTTTGACCGTCACATTAGCATTGACAAGCCCGACATTGAAGGCCGCAAGGCTATTTTCAAGGTATACCTTAAGAAGATCAAGACCAACTTGAACCTTGACGAGCTTGCTGGCCGCATGTCTGCCCTGACCCCCGGTTTTGCCGGTGCCGATGTCTCCAACTGTGTCAATGAAGCTGCGTTGATTGCTGCCAGAAACGGTGCTCAAACCGTTGAGATTGGCCACTTTGAGAACGCCATTGAGCGTGTTATTGCTGGTCTTGAAAAGAAGTCGCGCGTGCTCTCTGCTGAGGAGCGCCGCACTGTGGCATACCACGAGGCCGGCCATGCTATTTGCGGCTGGTACTTGAAGTTTGCTGACCCCTTGTTGAAGGTTTCCATCATCCCCCGTGGCCAAGGCGCGTTGGGTTATGCACAGTACCTGCCTCCGGATATTCAGCTTCTCTCTGAGGAAGAGTTGTACGACCGCATGGCCATGACCCTTGGTGGCCGTGTTTCAGAGGAAATTCACTTTTCGTCTGTTACGAGCGGTGCCTCTGACGATTTCAAGAAAGTGACTGCGATTGCTAGCAACATGGTGTCGACGTGGGGCATGTCCAGCAAGATTGGCTGGCTCAACTTTGACGACGGCAACCAGCGCTGGAACAAGCCGTTTTCTGAAAAGACCGCCGAGACCATTGACGCCGAGGTCCGCCGCATCATCCAGGAAGCACACGACCGCTGCGAGAAGCTGCTGCGCGAAAAGAAGACAGAGCTCGGTCTTGTGGCGGAGGAGCTGCTGGCCAAGGAGGTCATTACGCGTGAGGACATGATTAGACTGCTGGGACCACGACCTTTCCCCGAGCGCAACGACGCTTTTGACAAGTACTTGGACCAGAGCAAGCTGGGCGACTTTGGAAGCAAAAGAGAACCCAAGGTCGACGCTTAAATAAAAAGCGTTGGTTTTTTATTGTAAATATTACACACCATGTTACCTCTTTATTTTTGTTCATATACATTTATTGTCCTTTTAATGTTTTAGAATCTACAAACTTTGTACATATATATATACCAGGAAAAAAAAAAAAAAAGGAATGATACCTCTTTTTGTTTACTTTTTACTGAGCTGTGAAAAATATTTGGAAACGTCTTCAGAGGTGGAGCCCGTTTGCAGCATTTCAATTACCTTGCCGTAATGAAAGAGAGCGTAGAACATGTGGCAAGAAGCCGTGACGGGATCAAGGGCGCCTACACCCGTGCCTAAGCCAGTAATCATGATGTTGAGGGTCTTGTCGTCAGTATTAGAAGTATTACTGTCGGATTCGGTAAACAAGTGCGTTTCGGCGAGTTTGGCGAGCAGACTCCATACGCAGTTGAAGACGACCGAGTTGAATAGTTTGGTCGTGTCTTGGAGTTTGGACGGGACGGCCATGGTTGGTACATGGAGCAGGTCAGGGACGTTGTGTCTGTTGTGGTAAGCTGGCGGGTCGTCTCTTGACACCTCTGTCTGTGTGGCCTGGCGCAAGTTGTCCAAGATGGCTTGTGCAGGGATGCGCTCGACGTTGTGTACCGGGTTATAACCAAAGAATTTGGATTGGCCCTGGACCAGCGCCTTTTGGATGGCGAGGGTGACGGTGCGCACCGGGGTGTTGACCCCCACAAGCGAGCCATAGTACAAGTTAATGGCAAGGTCAAACCCTCCCTCCATGAACCCGAGCGAGTTCCCCGGCGACACAATTGCATTGATCCCCAGATCATTTACCGCTGCGGCAATCGAGCTCGAGCCCAAGTAAGCCTGGTCCTTGACAACGGTTACTTGGATGGGGAGCGGGTCGTGGGGCTTGCCCTGGCCAACGTGCATGCCGCCGAGCTTGTAGAGCTGATGGGAGAGGAGGCCCTCAAAGGCGCGCTGGACCTCGGGGGTCCGGTCGTATACAAAGAAGTGGAGCTTTCTGCCGTGCGTTAACATGGTGTTGAGTAGAGAAGCAGGTCAAAATAATTGATCAAATTCAATACTGATGTTGACTCCAAGTCCATCTTTACTGCGTTTTTCATGTGGGGGGGGGGGGGGGGGTAAGTGGTTGGTTTCATTGTATGGTTGGTAAATCCCCAATGCATATGAGATAGTGGTTACTACAGGGCTGGTAGAAAAGATGGATATGAAGCGCTGTTTCCGTCAAGTGTCAATTGAACTTGTCATGCAAACGCAATTGACTGTTCTTAATGACTGAATAGCTGATTCTGGTGAACACTCATAAGGGTCAATTTGAGCTTGAGCAGTTATCGCAGGTGCTTAGCAAGTTGAGTACCTAATCATATTTGTTCTTACTAATCATTTGTCATCTTGTACTAATCACGGATGAATCCAGAATTCCAGGCAGGGCAATAAATCCGAGGGAAACCACGAAGCGGGCGTGGACGCGTTTACTTTTCGTGCGGTGAGTCAGTTGACCTCAGTTCAAGCGCTTCTTCTGCGGCTTCTGCCTTTCGAACAAAACGGCAGCCTTTTCTGGTGGGCCGCGGCAAAAAAAGAGTCAGCTTGAAAGAGTCGCACAAGCCCTATTTGGCAGAGGCCACTGGCACTGGCATATAGGAGCGCACTGCATCACGTGCTGTGACTAATCACTGACATAAGCAGTTTCAGCCAATGAGAAGCGCGCGTTGATGGTTCTTGGAAAAAACAACACCCACTTTGTGATTACATAAGCACACTGGATATGGTAATATGTACATGATTAGTCATCAATTTAGTCCCGGATCGTTCCGACGTTGCTTACATAATTGTGTTATTTTTAATAATCAGACCAGACAACCGCTTTGCAGTCATATCGCTATAAACGCCAGGCCCACAGTACGCTTTTCCATACTTTCATACACCCACCGTCTCCGCTCAAATTCCTGCAATACCACTAAAATATCGCTACACGCAGGTCAAAACCCCTCTTTGCTGGAAAATTCACAAAACGTTGCTTTTTCCGCGCAGGTGTCAACGGGTTTTCCATTATGATTGCCTTGTGAAAATGATATTTATACTCGTTCGCCTGCTCTTTTTTTCTTCTTCTTCTTTTCTTCTTCTTGTTCTTGCTCAATTACAGACTCGTCTCTTGTAAACCCACATCACCCGCTCGATTATACACACCACCGCCATGTACAGGTCAGTTGCTCGCTCCGCTGCCTCTAGCGTTCTCAGACTCTCTGGTGCTCGCACCGTGAGACCCGCCCGTTTGGCCATTGCTCTCGCCAACAAGTCCACCTGGGCCAATGTCCAGCAGGGTCCCCCCGACGCCATTCTTGGTATCACCGAGGCCTTTAAGAAGGACACTTTCGAGCAGAAGATCAACCTTGGTGTCGGTGCCTACCGTGACGACGCTGGCAAGCCCTACGTTCTCCCCTCTGTTCTCGAGGCCGAGCAGGCCCTCCTCGACAAGAAGCTCAACAAGGAGTACGCCGCAATTACTGGTATCCCCGAGTTCACCACCGCTGCCGCCGAGCTTGCCTACGGTGCCAACTCCCCCGCCATTCTTGAGAAGCGCGTCGCCATTACCCAGTCCGTTTCTGGTACTGGTGCCCTGAGAATTGGAGCCGAGTTCCTTTCCAAGTTCTTCCCCAAGAAGAAGATCTTCCTCCCCTCCCCCACCTGGGCCAACCACGGTGCCATTTTCCGTGCTTCTGGTGTCGAGGTTGAGCAGTACAGATACTACGACGCCAAGAACATTGCCCTTGACTTTGACGGTCTCGTTGAGGACTTGCGCAAGGCCGAGGACGGCTCTGCTGTTCTCTTGCACGCCTGTGCTCACAACCCTACCGGTGTCGACCCCACCCCGGAGCAATGGAGAGCTCTCTCTGAGGTCTTTAAGGAGAAGGGCCACTTCCCCTTCTTTGACATGGCCTACCAGGGCTTTGCCTCTGGTGACACCAACGCCGATGCATACGCCGTCCGCTACTTTGTCGAGCAGGGCCACGAGATTGCCCTTTGCCAGTCCTTTGCCAAGAACATGGGTCTTTACGGTGAGCGTGCCGGTGCCTTTTCTCTTGTTACTGAGTCTCCCGAGGATGTCAAGCGCGTTGACTCTCAATTGAAGATTATCATTCGCCCTCTTTACTCCAACCCCCCTGTCCACGGCGCCCGTCTTGCCGCTGAGGTCCTCACCACCCCCAAGCTCAAGGCCCAATGGCTCGAAGAGGTCAAGGGCATGGCCGAGCGCATCATCACCATGCGTGCCCTCCTCAAGAAGAACCTTGAGGACCTTGGATCCAAGAGAGACTGGTCCCACGTCACCTCCCAGATTGGCATGTTCTGCTACACTGGTCTCACCCCCGAGCAGGTCGACAAGCTTGCCCAGGAGTACTCTGTCTACTTGACCAGAGACGGCCGTATCTCCATTGCCGGAATCACCTCTGGCAACGTTGCCCGTCTTGCTGAGGCCATTCACGCCGTCACCAAATAAAGCAACAAACTTTCAAAAATTCTCCTTCACTACTTTTTATTACAGCTCCTCCTCCTATCCTTCCCTTTAGAACCTTTTTAATGACCATATTTCCATATAGCAAACTCATATAACTAATGATGAAGCACGATCAAGAATATTAAACAAGTTGGAAAAAAAAAAAAAAGTCTAGGTATTTTGGCTGACGTGGGCGTAAGTATGCTAATTTCGAAATAATCCGGGGAAATGGGCCATACAACGGGGGCCAGCAATCGAATTATTCTCCACACTTGCAATCAATCAATACATCCATATCAATCACAATTCTACAACTCAATGGACCCTTCAATCGATGAAAACATTCAAATTTATCTAAGAAATCCAATGAATTTGAAATGCCAGGACTTGGTTTTTACAAAGTCTCCTTGGGCTTTGGGGTACAAAGAAACAGGGGAGAGGGGAAAGAAAGGCTCAACTCTTGGGGGAGAACCCTGGCCTGGGAAAAACAACGTGGGAATTAATTGGATTGATGGAACTGGCATGGCGCAATCATCAATGAAATCATTCAAGTCCATCAAATTGTTTGATGGATATAATATCTACGTGCAACTTTTCAACTAGTCTTACAGCAAAACTCAATTGGCAGCCAGTTTCTTATTCGGATTAAGCGAACAAACCTTGAAAGCTTGGCTACGCTTTTTCATCGATGATTTCACACAAGTACCTGCACTCACAAAATGTTGATGATTGATCTGATTTAGAATGTGGTTTCTTTGGGTTGGCTTGTTTTGGCGTGTTTGTTGTTCTGGTCTGGAAGACGATTTCCATGGCGGACAGTGACAATCAATTTACTTTGCGGGGGAAATTAAGCAAAGCCAACTTAACGATACGCACCACAACCGCAACGCCAACGACAACTTGCATCCTACTATTTCCATAGATTTAAGAAGAACTTTCAATACGCGGAATTAACCAAGTGAATTGATTTTGCAGGTAATTAAAACAAAAAGTAACCCAACTTGACAATGTTCTTAAGGTTGAAAAAATATAGCGACACTTGGTTTCGATCCAAGGACCCTGGGGTTATGAGCCCCATGCGCTTCCTCTGCGCCATGTCGCTTATTTACAAAGTCAAAACTTTTCAGGTGCAATAGACAACAAGGCAGCAAAATTGTAGTATTTACGTGGTAAGGATGGTTTTTGTAGAAGAAACGTTGTCAATGCCTATATTGAAATCTCTTTAAAAAACAATCTAGGTAGATAAACACCAAGCAAGGTCTTGGTGTCACTTTTACAATGTTTGGGGAACTGACAATTTTGAGGGTTGAGTCAAAAGAACTCTTGTCAAACGGTGGCATGACAAGCTTTAAGCAAAAACATCTTTTACTCAAAATGAGAGCTTCATTGCAAATGGTTCTTGATTAAATCATCGGCAGAAGATCATTGTGCGCACTCTAGTCAAAATATTTAAAAGGGGTTGCAGCCTAAATAACGTCTTCGACTGACTAGATACTAGTCGAGTAAAGCTCGTAACAGTCATCAAGTTTTATTACTACATTATAGAATACAAACCTCCATCCAATTTAGAAATCACAGCTTACCAAGCTCATCCAAAACCCCACTCACTTCCTCTGTCAAGTGCTCTCCAATCTCCTCAGACTCCACGAGGTCATCCAGTTTGGCCTTCAAGTTAAACACGAGGCGGCGCTGCTCGCCGCTGCCGGTCATTTTGGCCGCGCGGACAAGGTCACCAAGCAGGCTGGAAATGGTGCTGTCAATGGGCGGGTTGGGGGCGACGGCGATTTCAAAGAGCTCGGCGAGAATGTCCATGACCTGCGTGCAGGCGCTGACAAGAATCTGGTCTTTAGCTGCGGGGGAAGCTGAAGACGATGCAAGGTTAATGGCGTTTTGGAAATCGGTGACGGGGGAGATGGCGCTGACTTTGATGTCAGTGGCGCTGGTGCTGAGGTGGACGAGGTCGGGTCCCGGCTGGGATGTGGGGCCCGCAGTGTTGCTCGAGTTGGACTCTCGCTTGACCAAATCGTCCTCACTGCCTTGTGTTTGGGACTGTGTTGTAGAGGCTCGAGCCAGGATATTGTCGAGATCAATTGCTTTTTCTTCGACAACAACCTCTTCTTGTTTCTGGGCAAAGTTGCCGTCTGACTTGCTTTCCTTTTCACGTTTAATGCGCTGTTTGCGTTCTTCCTTGGTCTCGACGCGCTTGGTGGCAAGGAGTTCGTCCAATTTAGATATCGTGCTTTCAGCTTTGCTGAGAAGGCTCTCAGGAGGGTTGGCGTATTTCCGGAGCACGGACAACATGTCGGGGAGGTTCTCTGTATTGTCCATTAATGCACAGAATTTAACGACATGCTTGATTCTGTGAATCAATGGGTTGTAAACCTGGTCGGGAGAGGCATACTCAAATCCGTCGTCGTCCGCTTCCATCAAATCCATGTGGTCCACAAACTGGTCCATGGCCTCTTGCATGTCATCAGTCGGGATCATTACAGGATGCTCCTTGACAGTCTTGAACCCGCCAGTTTCCTTGGACCGAATCCGCACTTCACCGAGAGGAGGGAACCGGTAGTGCCGTTGATCTTGCGCAAAGGGCAGCCGGCTTAGCACAAAGCCTTCAAAGTTCTCTTCGATAACGGGAGTCAAGACACACATTTTCACTTCCTTGTTTTCCTTTTGAATAAAGCGTACAATGATTGCCGAGTTCTCGAGATATACGGCATGCACCAGACTGCTCAAAGCCAAACTGGCTCTTGCATCGCCCCTGGCACTTGTGACATAGTCCGTATTGCTCATGCTCATGTACCTAGGCACATCCTTTTCCTTGACAAACCCAACAATCAGCATTGACGCCGGCTGTGCGTTGACAGCCTGTAGAACTACACCTTCTTCTGGAGACAAGAAAACAATCTCTGAGCCAAACCGGTATCCAGCTTCAACCTCGTCTGCTTCAATCTCAGCCTGACCACCGGGGGCTTCTTCGTCTTTAACAAAATATTCCGTCAGGCGCTTGACTTCTTGCAGGCCGGTATTCTTCAATTTGGAGTCGCTGTCAGCAGCTTGTGTGGGGGCTTGAGATTGTGCGGGTTTGCCAGCAGTGGCGTAAGCTGTTGCTGTCGGTGGCGCCGCAACTCTTGTACATGGGAAAGCTTCAATGTTGATGGAAAGCACATTGTTTGACGTGTATGCTGTAGCATCGCCAAGTACAAGGTTGCCCGCAAATGTCTTGATTGGCCGCGGTTTCTTGACAGTTGGTTCTTGCAAGGAGTTGATGGCCTCTTCGACGTTTGCAAAAATGGAGTCTGGAATGTCGCAAATGGACTTGATGACGGCTTCGCTCTGCTTTTTCGCCGGGTCGGGCTCGCCTTCTTCAATGAATCCGGTTTCGTCGTCATCGAAATCCACGCCAAGAACCTTGAACTGGATGTTGGAATTGATCATTTCTTCCTTGATGGCATTGAGATCGGTCTCGCTTTCACTCAAGGGCGACTTGTATCGACCGTTTGTTAATAAATAGAGGTTTTTAATGTACTTGAGATGCTTGCAGTAGAGTCTGATCATGTCTACGCCGACCACAATGCCGCTCACAATGTCTGCAGTGTTGACTGACGATGGAACAAGCGTTCTCTTGAGTTCGTGTAGCATCTCCAAGGAAAACCTAGCACTGTTAATAGGCAATCATCTAGTCGACTGGCTTTGTACTCACATGGAAATGTCTTCGATAATTGCAATGTTCTTGTATTCGTCCTTGTCCCCAAGTCTGTTTCTCGTTTCTGCCGTTCAGTGTTAATTGCCGCTGCTCAATCAATCCTCTGCTAGACCAAACTTACCGTCCGAGTTGACGGCGACGATGCCAACCACGTCTGTTTTCCGCTCACTCATGATTTTGTTTGAAATAACATCGTAGACATATTCGAGGCCCCAGTCCAGGTCTGTTTTTTGTCGACCGTGGTGTGTCTCGCCCATCGTCGGGCTAACGTCGACCACAAACACTGTTGCCTTTTGTACAGCGTCAGCTCATGCTACATTGTATTCCATAACAGTGTACTCACTTCTTTGGATGCCATGGTGGGCGTAGGCCGTTACTTGGTGTTGTAGTGGAGAGGTTCGCTGGGAGTGAAACTGTCAGGTCCCAAACACCGCGAAAAGGACCCACCATGATATGGATCGCCGAATATCCGGCCTCGGCCACAGCCATGGCTCGCAGCGGCGGAAGCAGCCACAACGACGGTGTTCGTAGTTAAGTATCGCTGCCCAGTGTGAAGTCACGATGCCATGTCTCAGATGGCAGTGCTGTTTCAAGTTCAACCTGGGGTCTGTCTGGCTGGCCGGAGCACCAGCAGCTTGGCCAGGCCAGCTGCCGTGAACGTGAAATTCGCTGTCGTGGGCCTGCGCGGGTGTGTCTGCGGACGACTTTGGCCGCGCCCGCTGAAGAGACACGATCCTGCGCCAGATAAGTGCGAAGTGTCACCAACCTCGCGTGGCGGCCTCTGCGACTCTCGAACGGCGCTCAGAACCAGGCGCTCCACGAATTGACGAGCGCAGAGTCCCAGACCAGCCGCGGTTCGCGCAATAACTGGAGGCGCTCAACAATTTTCGCAGCGGATTTGAGTTTTGCGAGTTTTTTGTTTGGGATCAAATTCGGAGTCGTGTGGCCCTTGATTGTTGATTGTGAACTGGCCAGAAATCTTTCCTTTTTTTTTTTTTTTTTTTTTTCTTTCTTTCCTTTCTCTCGGTTTTGTCTTTACTTTTTGGCCAACCGACTTTTGCATTGAACCGACTCCCTCGATACCTTTCTGACATGTTCTCGCGATCTTCTAGAGTATACTCCAGAAACAGCCTCCTCTGGCACTCGGTAAGTATTTGAAGCTCGTTGTTGTGTTGGGCCTAATGCTAATCGTCATGAGCCCCGCCAGTACAGCACCCAGACACCCGCGCGGTCCAGACCGTTTGTAACCATTATCAAAAGGTTCACACAGGCATCTCTGGCATTTGCCACGCTCTATGGATCTGGTGTTTACTTTGCGAGCACTGATGACAATTTTAACCGCATTTTCACAAAATATGTCCCTCTTGGTGGGGTCGTTATTGATTTCTTGGAAGAGCGCGAGTACCAAAACAATCTCAGCTCCAGAGCCCGCAGGCAGCACCTGGAGAATGAGTCTCAGGATTCTTACTACTACAGACGATCTGCCGTCTCTTCTGCTGTGAATAGTGCTAGTAGCAGGTCCTCTCTCACCAGTAGCACTGGAGAGGGCGACCAAACACCAGGAGAAAACCGAGCGGTTTCCACCTCAAGTTCTACTAGCACCGGCACGTCCAAGGACCCACTGGCATCCAAGAGATTTTTTGATGCTGTTTCAGGCACTGTCGGTGGAGGCAGAGACTACTTGCCCCTCATTCTCTTGCCCGACGATTCGGATCCCCAACTCAACCTAGCTGCCATGTCCCTCAACGACCTGATTTCTTCCTTCAACGCCAATGCTATTTCAGAAGACACCGTGCTCAAGGTTAGCAAAACACTGGCTGATGTAGCACAAAGCAACGCCAGAGTTGCCCCGCGGTATGCCCAGGTCATCATGTACAAGAGTGCAAAGTTCGACCGACTCTACCGCAACTACAGACTCATCTGGGAAGAATACCTCGAAGCTCAAGAGCAACTTGCTGACAACAAAAAGACGGGCATTCGCTCAAACCCAGTGCTAGCCGACTACAGCAGAAAGCTCAGCGAAGAAATCACAGAAACCGAAATGCTCCTTGCCAATTTGTTGAACTCTGGCAAGCGGGGCAACGATCTCACCCCTACAGACCCCGAGTACGTCAAGTACAAGAAGGCAGCAGCTGACCTCAAGAAAAGAAACAGCGCGCTTGCTCTTCAGAACAACTCCACCATCCCTGTTGTCACGTCCACTTCCACAACACCTTCAACAGAACAACAAAAGCCAGAAGGCTCATTTGGCAGCATTGACGGATCCGATATTACTCTAAGACTAAAGCTAGCACTAACTCTACTAGTTACCGCGCTACAACAGCATTCCAAGGTTCCGCTGGGGCCTTACATCCAGGGCGTCCGCGAGGCCATGTCCTCGTACCCCGAGTCAGCCATCAGTGCCAAGGAGAAACTCATCCACGAGGCGCTCCAGGGAATTGCCGTTCCTGAAGAGGTCGACTTGAACCCCATACTCCATGACATTCTGACCTACGACGGCGGAAACATTGGAAAGCATCTATAAAAAATAACCAAAGACAAACCACCCAACAAAAGTGTATAACAAGAAACTGTAAACAACAATAAACGAATCAAATGCTTGCAATTGCGTTTTGCTGCCTGTCAAACTTTTTGCGTCGCTGATCAGGGAAGTTGCCGGAACAACTCTTGCCGGGGGGGCCCAAACCTGCCTGCCAAATTTCAAATACCGCGCCGCTTGATTGGCCGGGACTTGGAGGGGCCGTCTGCTTTTCTGTTCCCCGGAATAGACGGATCCCAAGCCAAGTTTATGTAAGCAACAATGGGTTACATAATAATCCGGGGAACAGGATGCACAGCCGCACAGAAGTTTTTCCAGACCTGAGTTGACCAAGTATGGAGGGGCAACACTTTGGAACTGAGGGAACAGGTAGGTACATGGGCACAAAACAGCAAATTGCGAGCTGTTTCAACTGGAAATTGAATATAAAGTGCTGAAGGGTGTATTGAATGCTCTTGAGTAGGGATTTCTTTAGTTTGGGGTCTTTTTGGAACGATAATCGAAATATTAGCACATTCGAAGTTTTTATGGTCGGTAAATTGGCCATCCATGTTTGCACTCTACGTGGTAGTATGGGTAATAGAAGGAAAAGTTATTTTACATTTCAAGAAAGCTACACGGGAAAAGTTTTTATTTGCAATTGGTACTTTTGCAGGTTGTATTGGCTTCACTGGCTTTCAAAGAGCTTTCAGTGTCAAGACAGAATTTAGTTCTACATGCTAAGCGCGGCTTCACACAACAACAGCAAGAAAGTCAGACATACTGATCCATGGATTCTCGGCAGTATCAACTTCAAGGTGAATAAAAAAAAGAACAGGCAGCTCTATGAACACGTGATTCTCAGTCTCGTTCTACCGCGGGGTTGTCCTCGAAAGTGGCATGAAATTGACAATTCAACGAACAATGCTCGTCCCGAAAAGGGAAAAATATTCCGCAGCCGTCCACGTCAACAAGCTACCCCATCACGCCGTTGAACTAAACAACAAAAGACAAAAGACGATTGAATCGCGTCACAAGTACGTGTACCGGACTTGGTAAATGCATGGATTTTCAATACAGAAGAAACGTTAACGTTGTTTTTGGCTTGTAGGTTCTTGATTGAGTTTAGGTCCTACAACAAGCGAGATTTTCGACTAACTATGGCATGAGCTTGTAAATAACTATAGCTTGAAGAAATGAATTCTCTGCGTGCTTGAATTTATGGAAATGGTGCATGACAGCATTTGAACCAATAACATTTATTACGTAGCTTGATTGTACTTTTGGTCACAGTTTCTGCCATAATATAGCACACACTGGGTGAGGCAAGTACCGGACCGCGCTTTGGCTCATGACCCGCCGGGCTACTGCTCGCCTGGCGCAACTGAGAGCCATTGACCGTTAGCATCATGATCATCAAGGGTCGGGCGGTTGAAAAGTTTTCTTCTTTCGTCGATGGTCGACTACTGCGTTGTTGGCTGCGAGTTCAGTGCCGTTTGGTAGAGGGCCCTGCCGTTGGTTGGTTCTTCACTGCGCCGTTGTGAGCCGTGCTTAAAAAATTTTCTCAACGGTGGGCGGGCCGCGAACAAAGTAAACGTTCAGCATTGAGCACTGACCCGGCTGCTGTCGGGTCCCGAGTGCCTGCCCCGGTGTCCGTCCAGGTGGACCCGGAGCGTGGAAGCAGCAGCAGCACTCAAGTGCTTGCTCGTGCTCATGTGACCATTAAGGGCCGGCTATTACAGGGCCTCTGAATTTTTAAGGTAAGGGCAAGGGCGTCGCTAAGCGCAGCAACAACGCAATTCGGCAAACATGCGAAGCCCTCACGAGGAAATTCTTTCTTTCTTTCTCCTCTTTTCAACGCATCTGCACAATTGAACAATCATGTCTGTGTCTGACCGTGATATTCTTCCCGAGGGCCTCAAGCCCGTCCACTACGACGTCAAGGTCTACGACATTGACATCCCCGCCTTCTTCTTCGCCGGTACTGTCGAGATTGAGTTCTCTGCCCAAAAGAGCGTCGATGCCGTCTACTTGAACGCCAGAGAGCTTGAAATCAAGGATGCCAAGGTCGTCGCTTCCTCTACTAAGACTGAGTCTACCATTGGTGTCAAGGAGATTACTTACGACAAGAAGAGCGAGGTTGTCACAATCCCTCTTGAATCCACCATTGAGGAGGGGTCAAAGGTTTTGGTCACCATCAACTACACTGGTAAGATTCAGACCAACATGGCCGGTTTCTACAAGTCTTCTTACAAGGACGAGAATGGCAAGGACTCTGTGATGCTCTCTACTCAGTTTGAGGCCACTGATGCCAGACGCGCTTTCCCCTGTGCCGACGAGCCCGAGCTCAAGGCTACTTTCGACGTTGCCGTCGAAGTTCCTGAGGCCTGGACTGCTCTTTCCAACATGCCTGTCGTTTCTGCTTCTACTTCCGGTGACGGCAAGAAGTCTGGCGAAGGCAGCGACAAGAAGATTGTCAAGTTTGAGCGCACTCCCATCATGTCTACTTACTTGGTTGCTTGGGCTGCTGGTGACTTTGAGTACATTGAGACTTTCACTGACCGCACATACAACGGTAAGAAGATTCCTGTCCGCGTTTACACCACTAGAGGTCTTTCTAAGCAGGGTGAGCTGGCCTTGAACTCTGCTGCCAAGGTCATTGACTACTTTTCCACCGTCTTTGAGGTTGACTACGCTCTGCCCAAGGCCGATCTTTTGGCTGTTCCCGAGTTCTCGCACGCCGCCATGGAGAACTGGGGTCTTGTCACTTACCGCACTACCGCTGTACTCTTTGACGAAGCCACCTCTTCTGCTGCTTACAAGACTCACGTCGTTTACGTTGTCGCTCACGAGCTTGCTCACCAGTGGTTTGGAAACCTTGTCACCATGTCTTGGTGGAAGGATCTCTGGCTCAACGAGGGTTACGCTACCTACGTTGGATGGCTTGCCGTCGACTACCTCTACCCCGAGTGGCAGGTTTTCAACAGATTTGTCTCCGAGGCTTTGCAGGGTGCTTTGACTTTGGACTCTCTTAGACAGTCCCATCCTATTGAGGTTCCCGTCAAGTCTGCTCTTGACATTGACCAGATCTTTGATCATATTTCTTACCTCAAGGGTGCCTCCACCATCCGCATGATTTCCAACTTGCTTTCTGACAAGGTCTTTGTCAAGGGTGTCTCCAACTACCTCAAGAAGTACGCTTACGCCAACGCTACCTCCAACAACCTTTGGAGCGCTTTGTCTGACGTTTCCGGTAAGGAAATTAACAAAATTCTGTCCACTTGGACTTTGAAGATCGGTTTCCCCTTGGTTACCGTTATTGAGAAGGAGAACGGCGATGTTGTTCTCAAACAGGAGAGATTCTTGGCTACCGGTGATGCCACTCCTGAGGAGAATGAGATTCTTTGGTACATTCCCATTTCTCTTTCCTCTGGTGCTGGCCTTGAGGACCGCATTCCTTCTGCTACTGCCTTTGACACTCGTGAGATCACCATCCCTGGCTTGGCCAAGGAGCCTTTCTTCCTCGTCAACAAGGACCAGGTGGGTGTTTTCAGAGTCAACTACTCTGCTGAGCGTCTGCTCAAGATTGCCAGCTCTATTGACAAGTTGTCTTTGAACGACAAGATTGGTATTGTTGCTGACGCCGCTGCCTGTGCCACCTCTGGTGTTGGCTCCACCTCTGGTTTCCTCTCTGTTGTCTACGCCCTCAAGGAGGAGACTGCCTACAACCTCTGGACTGAGATCTTCAAGCGTCTCAAGACTCTTACCTCTGTCTGGTTTGAGCAGGATGCCCAGTCCTTGGAGGGTCTCAGAAACTTCCAGCGTGCCCTTTTGGGCCCCAACCTTGAGAAGCTCGGCTGGGACTTTGCTGAGGGCGAAGACTTCCTCACTGGTCAACTCCGTGTGCTTTTCATTTCCCAGGCCGTTGATGCCAACATCCCTGAGGTGTTGAAGGTTGCCAAGGAGAAGTTTGCTCAGTGGAAGGCTGGCGACAAGAAGGCCATCCACCCCTCTCTCAGATCTGCTGTCTTCATTGCTGGTCTCAAGAGCGAAGATGACGAGCTTGCTGAGGCATACGAGGCCATTTTCCAGGAGGTTGTCAACCCCAGCACTGTCGATGCTGCTGAGATTGCTCTTGCTGCTCTTGGTCAAGTCAGAGATGCCCAGTACATTGCTCGTGGCCTTACTTACATTCTTTCTAGCGAGGTTGCCAGCCAGGACACTCACTCCATTGTCGGCTCCCTTGCCTCTAACCCCATGGGTAGATGGGCCACTTGGAAGTACTTTGAGACCAACTGGGAGGCCATTCACAAGAAGTTCAGCCCCAACATGGTGTTGCTTGACCGCCTTGTCAGAGTCACTCTGCAGCTGTTCTCCTCCAAGAAGGCTTACGACGAGATTGAGGCTTTCTACAAGGACAAGGACACTCACGGATTTGAGCGCTCCCTGGGCCAGGCCCTTGATACCATCAAGGCCAACACCCAGTGGATTGAGAGAGACGCTGGTGTCGTCAAGTCTTGGTTGCACTCTAGCAACTATGCTTAATGGAAATGTAATGAAATTTAACATGTAAGAGATCTTGGTGTTATTCCAAGTAACAAATGAAATTTATAATGTGTCATAAAAATTTGTCTGAAAACCAGTCTATTGTAGTCCTGTCTTTGTATTACAGCCTGGGCTTTGGGACTACCGAGATCCTCACGTCATCCGGTGCGCTTCCAATTTCGTACTTGCGGGGCACGTCTAAGCTGTCAGCAAGCTTGAGTATATCATGCTCTGTCTTTTTACCAGTTAGCGGTAAACCTTCCTCTTGTTTTTGCTTGATCCATTGTGCATAGTTGGGGTTCTCTAAGCCCACCTTACAGCCGTCGGCAACGTAGGCCTCGAGCTGTTGTCGAAACGACGGGTTTGGGTTTGCAACGCCTCGTTTCTTTTTGACAAGCTTGATTGTGTCTTCCACAGAGAGTTTTTTGCTGGGATCCTGTTGGTGCTGCTTGCTCAGGATGTAGGCGACTGTGACGGTTACAGAGCGTGATATACCCGCGATGCAGTGGATGAGCACGTTGCCGCCCGCACTGCGTGCTTGGTCAATGAACCGGTTCGTTTCGCTGAAGAACTTCATAATGTCTTCTTCGTCGTCATCGTCTACGCGGACGTGGAGGTGGTGCAGTCCCTGCTTCGTCATGTCGCGCACATTGTCCCGCAGGAGCGAAACAACGTGGGTGATATTGTGTCGGTGGAGATCGCTTGGTGATGTCAGCGTGTGAATAGAGCCCACATAAAGCCCGTCGGCAACCTTGTCCATTGCCCCCATCTTGCTGTCTTCAAAGCTACGAGCGCTGTCTAGTTTGTCCAGGAGTCTAAGTTTGGTTGCCTGGTTCCTGTCGAGGCCATCGTGAAGATTTCGAGGCGGAGAAACAGATCAATGCAAGATCCTCGGCAACTCCCCACAAGCCTGGCCTAACCCTTTGCACGGCTGACTGTTGTGCATGAGAGGCTGAGGAAATTTGAAATTTCAACCTTCTTCGAGCGCCTGCTGGATCGAAGGCCCGGTCAAAGTATGCTGGCGAAGACCGGGTTTTATTCCTTCACGTTCCATCTCTTTCGGTGTTGCTGCCGGGTACCGAACCCAGAGCGGGGCCAGACCTGCCCCGCCGGGCACCGGGTACCGTACTGCGGCCGTCGTGTCCCATAAAAGAGTCATCGCCGTATTAGTAACCCCCAACATAAGCACCGGCCGGCCCCGGTTCTGGCGTAAACAAGCCAACGCCCGCGCCCAAGATCGAGTTCCGGGACCTCGCCATGGCCTGCCCCGCGACCCGTGCACTTAACCGCGCGGTTCTGGCCGACGCCGGGCCAATCAGTTGCGCCCATCCGGTCGGTGCCTCATTGCGCAATGGCCGTCCGTTTCCGCAGCACGCCCGGCCGCACTCTACTCGGGACCTGACTCTCAAGCTGTATAAAAAGATGGCTTCCTCCCCGGTTCCTTGCTCTCTTCTTTCCATCTTTTTTTTTTCTTCACTGAAAAATCCACACACATCACTACATAGAATTCACAATGACCCAGTAAGTATAAGCGCAATTTGCTGCCATTGAGAAAATGAATCGCATTGCTAATTGACCAGGTCTGTTTTGCTTCTCGGATCCGGCTTCGTTGCTAAGCCCACTGTTGACATTCTTGCTGCTGCTCCCGGCATCGACGTCACCGTTGCTTGCCGCACTCTCTCCAATGCACAGGCACTCGCTGGCGATGTTGCCAAGGCCATCTCTCTCGATGTCCAGGACGACAAGGCTTTGGACGCTGCTGTTGCTCAGCACGACCTTGTTGTTTCCCTAATTCCTTACACCTTCCACGCTACCGTCATCAAGTCTGCTATCCGTCAGAAGAAGCACGTCGTGACCACCTCCTACGTCTCTCCTGCCATGCTCGAGCTTGAGGACGAGGTCAAGAAGGCTGGCATTGTTGTCTTCAACGAGATCGGTCTCGACCCTGGTGTGGACCACCTTTACGCCGTCAAGACCATTGACGAGGTCCACAAGGCTGGTGGTAAGATCAAGTCTTTCCTTTCATACTGCGGTGGTCTCCCCTCCGCCGAGTTTTCTGACAACCCTCTTGGTTACAAGTTCTCTTGGTCCTCCCGTGGTGTCCTCCTCGCCCTCCGCAACTCTGCTAGATACTGGAAGGACGGCAAGATTGAGGACGTTTCCTCTGAGGACCTCATGAGCACCGCCAAGCCCTACTACATCTACCCCGGTTACGCCTTGGTCGCTTACCCTAACCGTGACTCCACCATCTACAAGGAGAGATACGGCATCCCCGAGGCCGAGACTGTCATCCGTGGTACTCTCCGTTTCCAGGGTTTCCCCGAGTTTGTCAAGGTCCTTGTCGACCTCGGCTTCCTCTCCGACAACGCTGTTGACTACCTTTCCGCCGAGGCCAACAAGGCCAGCCCTCTTTCCTGGAAGGACGCCCTCGCCAAGGTCGTTGGTGCTTCTTCCAACAGCCAGGCCGACCTTGTCGCTGCCATCAGCTCCAAGGCCCAATTCAAGGACGAGGCCGACAAGGAGCGCATCCTCTCCGGTTTCAAGTGGCTCGGTCTCTTCTCTGAGACCCCCATCACTCCCCGTGGCAACCCCTTGGACACTCTCTGTGCCACCCTCGAGGAGAAGATGCAGTTTGCTGAGAACGAGCGTGACTTGGTCATCCTCCAGCACAAGTTTGGCATTGAGTGGGCCGACGGCACCACCGAGACCAGAACCTCTACTCTTGTTGAGTGCGGTACTCCTGGCGGCTACTCTGCCATGGCCAAGTTGGTCGGTGTTCCTTGCGCTGTTGCCGTTAAGCAAGTTCTTAACGGCACTCTCAAGAAGTCCGGTATCCACGCCCCTGTCACTCCTGAGAACGCTTACACCCTCTTGGACCAGCTCAAGGCCGAGTACGGTATCGAGCTCATTGAGAAGACTTTGTAAGCAGATGCAAATGATTCTTGATTAGTTCTATATAGAAAAAGAAGCGAAATATTTATAAATAATTTCAAAAGTTATTGAATTGGTTTAGTCTCTTAATTAATCGTCTTCTTCGTCTGACGAGGAGTCCAATTCGCTCTGTAGTGAACTCTCCCGTGGCTCCAAAATGTTTTGGTCTTCCAGCACTGTCCGCGAAGGCATTCGTGGTAGTTGTATGTCGCACACTCTTTCTTCTGTGAGTAACCGGTCCACAAACTCGTCGACGTATGTGAGCGACACACCGCTCTTGTTTCTGTACTTGAGTTTCCTGCCATCTTCCAGCAATGGCTCCAGCGTCTCAAACACGTCCTTTGGCTTCCACATCAGTCTCACGTAAAACGCCGCTAGCACCCTCAGATACTTCCATTCTTCCTGCTCAATGTAGACCTTGACGATGTCTTGATCCGGTTGCAAATGAATCATTTTGTACAGCAGACAGAGAAACTGTGACACTTTGACTCCCTGCGCGTACATTCCTCCGACTGATTTTAACGCAACGGCGCGGTCGCATATCGTGGCACTGTTGAGCCCAAAACACGATGCTTTCCAGTAGAATGACTCGTGTATTCGCTCTCGCGTGATTTTTTCAATGAGCTGTGACGGGTTGAGCGTGTGGATCGTCGTTCCGCCATGGACAAGACCACGGTCGGTGATGTATGTATCCGTAGCAGCGCGGGACTGTCGTTGCGTGGCCATGGTTGTAGAGTTCGGTTGTGCTGAGTTGAATTTGGAGTACTGAGCGAGCTTGTTGGAGAAGTTTTGTAGTACCGGCGCCATCATTTCTTGTGTTTGACATATACTACAGATCACGTGACAACATATTTTGCGTAACATGGCTAAATCTATTTTTGCCCTTGTTTACTTCCCCCGAAGCGTCGGATCTCAAACTTGTTCACGTCACTCCGAGACCCTTTTGCCTTGAACAATACATCTGCCAAACATGCCCTTTGGACGCCAAAAGAACAGTAACTATCCTCCCCAAGCACCTCCTCACCAGCAGGCACCTCAGCAGCAATATCAGCAGTACCCCCAGTACCAGCAGTATCAACAACAGCATCAGCAGTATCCACCGCAGCAACAACGTCATATTCCCCAAGGCCCACCGCCTGGCCACGTCCAACCGCAGCAGCAATACCAGCAGTACAACCCTCCTCAACAGCCCCTCCAGGCTACTCAGACTGGGCCAGCGGCATACAACCGCGGCCGCAGCTCGTACGACGCTTTATCCCCACCATCCCCTAGCCATACACTCCCACCACAGGCATCTGGCGCCCAGGCACAGGCTGCTCCGGGCCAGACCAAAGGATGGTGGAAGAAAATCACCAGCATCCCCGTTATACCTAACAGCAACCAAGATGGTGACACAGAAGACGAGACTGTGCTGGCAAACGCTCTTTGCAAATTCTATGGTGAACAGCGCGGCGGTATCCCTACATGGCTAGCTACTTGCAAAGCCGCCCAGAAGTATGGCAGTGGACACTCCACGCCTTCTGTTTCTCCCCATGCTAGCGTGAGTACTCAAGGAGGCCGCAGCGGAAGCAGCTTGCAAGACATCTACAAACGACGAGAGCAACAGCCCCAGCCTCCAGTGCATCAACAACAGGCCCCAGTGCAGGAAAGCTGGAGAACAGGTGGCGGTGCTTACTCTCAACAACAACAGCCACCAGCCGGCCAAGCCAATAAGAACGACAGATTCAGGGACAGACTCAAGAGCGCAGGAAGACCCGGATACGAAATGGGCGGTGGAAACAGCTACAGCGCCCCTCAGAGCCAGGCCGCCCCTAGCACTTCCAGCTGGAAAAACAAGGCAACCTGGTAACTAATTCACAGTCGGGCCTTTACGACTTCAAAGCCTTATTTTTATTGAAACAGAGTATGGGACAGCATTTGACATCAAGTACATTCCAGCATATTGACACTACAGTGACTACCCGCAATGTTTAAACAGAAACCAAGTAATTCACGTACCTAATAATCTATTTAATTGACATTAACAAGTTAGAGTTGAACTGACTGCAGAACAGAAGCGTTCTGATTCAGTCGCGATACAAGGAGATGGCGTTCAGAGCATACGAATGGTGTCCTGGCAGACGCAGGTGCCATGATTTGAAGCAAATCGCATTCACGACCAGTCAGCGAAATCCAAACAGCCTGTCCTATTTTCTGCAAGAAAGAATTTTTATACGAGACGCAGGATGTGCACCTTGATTCGAGTGCGCTCGTTTCTTTTAGCACTCTTCTCGTTTAGACGGTCATGGTTTTATTGCGCGACAAGCAAGGCTGTAACCTTTCTTTCTGAAGCCTCCCTCAAGACCATCGAAATCAACGCCTGAAGTTTCCGGCTTGCAGAATTCGTCATCTGCGCTTTCGGCCTGAGCTTGCTTTCTCAAGCAACTGTGAGTTTGTTCTGCTGGCTCCACATTCGAGAGCTTTTGGCAGCAACAGAAAACGCCCTATACAAATGATTCTAGCCGCTGAATTACATCTTTCACAGCTTGTGCAATGCCATTGCATCTCTTGTTTTATACTCACCGCATTCTGTGTTTGTGAAACAACGATGGCATCATGGCATTGTCCACTACCAAAGTTTTGTTTGATGGACGTGGTCAGGAACAGGGATTACCGCCCAACCAAACAAATGGGATCAAATCCAGACCCACGCCTGCTTCTATCCGCTTCTACATGGCATTGCGCGCAGGACAGCGCTTCTGCTAGATACAAAATGTTGCCATGGCAAGGCTTTATTCATTCATCGGATACATGTAATAACTTGGGGTTTTGTTATATGGAAGGTAAGGGGGTATAGGGGTCTCTAGTAGCCGACGCTGATGAGGTAGTCAGCAAGCTTCTCAACATAGTTGGTAGCAGCACCGGGCTGGAGATTGGCATTGTAATGAGCAATGACAAGAGCCTGCTTGGTTCTAACGGCAATAATGCCATCGGAACCTTGCTTGCCGTAGATACTTCGGTCGTCGGCCTTGATGCAGACGTATTTTTGTTGCTGAATGAACAGACCGTTAGCCTGGAGGGGAGCGGCATTTTCAAAGCCCTTGGAGAGCTCAGCAACCTCGGTGGCAGCAATGTCGAATCCAGGGGATTGAGCCCAGACGGAATCACCAGCCTTGGAGTAAAGAGCGGCCTTGTCCAGACCGGAAGCGAGAAGGTTGTTAACGTAAGCTGGAGAACTGTTAGTAAAACGATCTAGACAGAGAGATGGAGAGTCAATGAAAGGGCGAGCATTCACGTACCGTCCCAAGACATTGTGTAGAGTTCGGTTATAGAGGTGTTTTGGATGTTAAAAAGAAGGGTTGAAGAAAAGAAAGAGAAGGAAGAAAAAAAAGTTGATGATGTGGGAAAAAAGTCATCGATTATTTACTTGGCCTGGTTAGCGTCACTTTGGAGACCACCGGCGGGCGGCCAACGCACGACGGGGGAGCCCAAGGCGATAGTTTACTGGAAGTTACGGTGCTGCATTTGGAGAGCTGATTGAGCAGTCTGGTAGCGCGTGAGTCCAGCTTCAGCTGCCAGAAATCAGCCAGAAAAGAGTGCGGGTCCCGCCTAGACACGACCGCGAACGCTGAACGAAGCTCAACTTTCCGCCACCCATCACTTTTGCACGTCATAACAGGACAACAAGTATCACCAAGTATCAACAACACGCACTTCCCGGCACTCGCGCGATGGAGCTGGCTATGCCGGTCGTTGGACGGAACAACACGAGCAGTGGCTGCTCCTGCCAGCCAAATCAATACCAGGGATTTGGGGCGTGACACTGGATCAGATCGCAATGTCAGTTGGTGCGGACGTCTTTGCAAAGGGTCCAACGAAACTACCAGCAAACTCTTTTCCTGCTTGTCTTCTGTCCAGCAGAAAAACGGTGAACCCTGCAACCTGTAATTCTCAATGCTTAGGTAGGCCATAGGCTTCGATTGCATTTGTGAGACTGAGTCAAGTCTAGTGTGAGATGGAGTTTGAACGTAAGCGTCGAACAAGCCACAAGGGTTTCTCTTATATGCCTTGATCTAGGCTCGTAGTCTTGCATTACTATTACATAGCGTAGCGCACTTTTTCTTAAAGCTACTCTAGGAGTGCAGTTTGACTTGAAGCCCGCGACCTTGAATTCACTTAGTTGCCGGTAGTCAATGAAGTTCACACCACTGAACGCGCGAGTAATCTTCAACACCCGACTTGATACTCTCAGGAACTAACAAAACAAAGCTCATACTAAGCGCGCCAAGGACATCCAGCCTGCTTTCACACCAGGCAGAGCCGTTGACAAGACTCCTGCTGCTCAGGTACTGTATACATCACGTGACTGAGATTAATGTGCGGATATTGTGCAGCGTTGCCCTTTTACAGTTTTTTTTTTTTTTTTTTTTTTTGATCTTCCCAAAAGTTCGTTCGACACAAGCAACGAAATATTTCTCCCACCACCGTTCCACACCATCTCTCACCATCTCTAGTACTTCAGACGCATTCCAACGGCTATAGAAGAGTTCTGTTTACGCGATTTCTCTCTCATATTACAAGTTACGCTTATAAAACACGCCGCGACAACCGCTATTTTGGCTTTACGCGTTATTTTTGGAATACCTTGGGTACAGTAAGAGTCAAAGACCTTGTTTAACCTGGGCGATATCTGGTGAGTTTGACTAGCATGAATGGCTTTTTTATTTTTTTCTAACGCGTAAAAGGTATTTGTTAAAGCAAGATGCCAGGATCGCAAGAAGGGGCGTCACTGCCGGGCGCTTCAAACGCGTACCAGGATGACACGAATTATGACTCCCAGGCAGAAAATCTAGGGCAAAAGCTAGCCGACTACCTTTCGCAACTACAGGAAGAAGACGATTCGAAAGACGGCAAGGGTGAAACCAGCGAGTTTGACAAAAGTGCAAGCAGCCCGAAAGCTAGCTCGCCACACCAAGAAGAGGGTGGAGACGATGATATGGAATACAGCATGCAAGATCTTAACAA
The DNA here is from genome assembly GCA_030566025.1 of Geotrichum cucujoidarum. NCBI lineage: Eukaryota > Fungi > Ascomycota > Dipodascomycetes > Dipodascales > Dipodascaceae > Geotrichum > Geotrichum cucujoidarum. The sequence goes on along the minus strand of JAJMHN010000051.1, from coordinate 9,545 downwards.
AATTATCGAAGAATCTGCCGGACTTGCAGCTCAGGAATCGAAATCTAACGACGATGACAAGCCTGAAGACGCCAAAGACGATAAGGACGATAAGGACGATAATGACGATAATGACTTTGCCAATTTAAACGAAAGTCTGGCCGAACTAGTCCGAATGCATGCTGAAAAGGAGTCCGACAAAGAAGAGGAGAAAAACCAAGAGGATAATGAAGCCGATGAAGACGATATTGCCAAAATGCTTGGTGAAGCGTTGGCGCAAGCGAATTCGGAATCCAAATCTCACTCTGATGAGGAGCAAGACGCGAAAGCAAAGCAAGCCGAAACAGACGAATTATTGAGCACTCTGGCGTCACATGCAAACTCTCCCTCGCGTCATGCTTCAGAAAACGCCGTAGACGAAATCGACACTGACGCGTTAGTACAGGCCTTGGGAGGCGACGATTCGAAAAAACAAGACGGCGAGTTTGACGAAAATGAATTTGCTCGTGCCATACAGGACGTTGTGTCATTACCCGCACCCGAAAGGGCTCAAGAAGAGGAAGAACGACAAGGAGAGGAAGAAAGCAAAGACGAGAAAGATATCAGCAACATGTTTTTAAGCGCTTTAGAAATGGCTTTGGGCGGTTCCTCTAATGATCAAGATGAAGAAAAGGAATCTGAAGAGACGACTGAGAAGGCAAAAGATACTACAGATCAAGACCACGACGTGGAAATGACCAATGCTTCTTTTGAATCTGAAAAAGAGCCAGAGACAGAATTTGATTTAGGTCTACTTCAAGAGTTGCTCATGAGTGCAGACAAGAAATCCGAGCCGAAAGAAGTCGCGGCTGCTCCAGCTGAGTCTCAACAAGATCAAGCCGCTCCTGAAGAAGACGGTGAAGACCATCAAGAGATTCTGGCCCAGCTCTCTTCTCTTTTACATCCAGACGATGTTGAAGAACCGGCTACACAGGAAACACAAGCTCCTAGTGAAGGTCAGGAACAAGCCAACCAATTAGACTTTAGCATGGTTGTTTCCGCGCTGCAAAGTGCACTCGAAGAAGCCGCGTCTTCTGAACAGGCTCAAGATTCTACAGAAGATAATGCTGAGGAAGATCGAAGCACTTTTTCGAAGTTGGAAATCCAGGATGCCTTGAAATCTCTTACCGACTCGGATGGTTCAATTCTTCTTGATCTTTCTTCCAAACAACTAAACCAGTCTAAGGAAGATGGAAGTTCAGTTGCACCTGCTGACGACGATGAAGAGGAGACGCGACGGAGTACTGCCAATCTCGTGGAAGTTTTGTTACAAAGTGGTCTGCTTGGTACAGACTCGTTGGATCAATCTTCTGAAAAGAGAGGTTCGCAACTGGCTAATCGCGCCAAAAAGGCCGGCCGTGCCAGTCAGCCATCTAAGACAGCCACTCCTTCTCGGTACACTTCCAGCATGAGCATTGCTGAAACTCTTGCATACTCTAGAGCCCAAATGCTTCAACGCCCCAGCGATGGTAAAATCGATCCGATGGTCGCTCGCAGGGATATTAACAAGGCAATAAAGAAAACGCCTACCTATTATACTCCTTCGGCATCTTCATCTTCTGTCGATAGCTCGTACAGGATGTATACTCCGGCTCAAAAGAAGTCGAGCACAGGGCCAAGCCAAATGTTCCGCGAAGCAAAAGCCCAGGGCAAAAGGTCCACGGGATCAGCTTCCGGCCAAAAGACGAAATTTTATTACTATACCCCACCAACAGCTGCTTTCAAACAGGCTGACCTGGCCAAGGACCGCCCTCAGTCTCAGTCGAAACCAGCAGATGGAGATTCGTCTGCCGCTGATAAAGACAACAACTTGATTGCAACTTTGCTTGGAAAGCGTGGAAGCAATGACGATAAACAGACAGAGGTCAACGATCTTGGCACAATCAAAGCTCTGCAAGCTGCATTGGAAGCGGTCACGTCCCAGAGCCCACAACAACCCGCTTCAAGCTCATCTGCAAGCACCGCACAGTCTACGCCAACACGTACGTCTTTCAGTACACGTAGGCGGCACAATCCGCTTGTCGATGACCGTGAACGCATTCGAATGGAGAACCGTGAGCGGAAAAAGCGGTGGCGTGGTGCCAACATGGACCGCAACAAGGACACCGACCTTCGCGGCCGTGTAGTCAAGAAGGCAAAGGAACTCTACGGCTTGCAAGATACACCTGCCAAGCTGGAATGGATTGAAAAGGAGTTTGAGGCCCGAAAGATGAAGCGTCTGGAACGAGGCGTTGGATTTGAAAGCTTTAGCTTGTATGGAGCCAACAAGCCCAAGAGGAAATCCAGCGTGCCGGTTGAGAACCCAGTGCAAAGCGTCATGCCTGAGGGAACTCAGCAACGGTTTGGAAGCACTGAGACTAACGACAATGCCGACAAGTCTGAAGATCGTGAGAATTGGATGAGTGGGAAGGACAGCAGTTCTGGTGAAGATGAGTCTCGCCCCTTGAGCCGGCAAAGCAGTCCTGTAGTGCGCGGGACCCCGTCTGCTTCCAATAACAGCACTCCTTCAGTTTCCAACAGCAAGACTGGGCTGAGCGCGTCAGGTGCTCCGACTCCGGCATTCTTTGCATCGCGCGGAGCCAAGGCGCCTACGTCTCTGCCGCTTGGTGGCGGCATTGTGACTAGCTTTAAGGTCAACACTGCTGGCTCCAAGGTAACCAAGTCCAAGTCGCATCTGTTCACGTCTTCATCTACTCCTGCCGGTACTTCGTCCGGCTCATCTGCATACCCCCAACCTCCTTCCTTTGCATCTCCCGCCTCCTCATCTGCATCGGCTGCTGTAGCCGCCCTCAAACGCAAGCGCAGCGTGGACCCCGAAGTCATGTCCTCTACCAAGTCCCCATCTGTGGGAATCTACTCAAGTCTGGTCCCAGCCCATTTACTGCCAAAGGACACGCCGTCTGTCCCCATTCCACGCCCCCTCCCCTTTGAAGGTCCCTCTTCCCGCGCCAGCACGCCCAGCACCGGCGGACCCAATGCAGGTGCCAGCGGCGCAAGTAGTAGTAGTAGTACACCGGGGACACCAAGCAATGGTGCTTCGAGTGCTGCAAGCGCTTCTGCCGCCGCCGGAACCACCACCAAGACTGGCCAGGAGAAGCGGATCCGCGCCATGGGCTTTCCCCCTGTGCTTAGCGGCTTGAGCATGTCGCATCGCTGAACCCGAAAAAAAAAAATGAATGAAAAAAAAATTAAAAAAAAAAAAAGAAGAATTAATGTGTTACGAAAGAAAGTTGATTTGATTGAGTTTGTTTTTCCTGAATTTGGTTTATGGAGGAAAACGTTTTTGTTGTCTGAGCATGTTAATGTGAAAAATTGGTGCACATTTCATGGCTGTTGCTTTGGATTATTATTATTTTTTTTCTATACTTCTGTATAACTTTTACTGTTTGCTGTTTTTTTTTTTTTACTATTCTAGAAGTTTTAATATACTTTTATCGAGTTAATAAAAGAGTTGTCCTAGGACTTTATGATGTTTGTGCGCCAGTAGGGAGTACGCTGATGTTTTAGATCAAGAATATTTTAATCATGGATTTTTACAGACATGTATGTAAATTGGTAAATAAATATTAGGGCGGTTGATTCAGATAACGACCTATCGCATGCGCTGTCCAATCTCGCTACGCCATCCCGCCGCGCGCTCAAACCCATTCGACCTCGTTTCAAAGTCCTTAAACGCCTTTACAATTTTTTCCTGCGACGTTTCGACAAACGGGCCGTGCTGGACGATTTTCTGGTTGAGCATTTTGCCGGCAACGACAATGAAGCGGGCGGCGTGGGCGGCGGTTTCGGGGACGGCGGCCTTGATGCCGTCGCCAGAGGTGTTGAAGAAGGTGCTGGTGTGCGCGGGGTACTGCTTGCCGGCAATGGACAGCGTGCCGCTCATTTGGTAGATGAAGGCGTTGAAGTCGGCGGGGATGGCTTGCTCGATGCGGCCGCCGGGCTGGAGGGTCACGTCGAGCAGCCAGACGGGGGTGTAGGCGAGCTCTTGCATGGACTTGACGCCAAAGGACTCGCCCGAGATGACCTTGACTTGGACCTTGTCGTTGGGCGTGGCGACGGGCACCTCGGCCGCCCGGAGGTCGCGGTACCGCGGCTCGCAGTTCTTGAGTTCCTGGGGCAGGTCGACCCATAGCTGGAGTCCCTCAACGGCATTGATATCGCCGTCCGCGTCCTTGTCAATGCGCGGCATTTCCGCGTGCACGATTCCACGGCCAGCGGTCATGAACTGCAGGTCACCAGGCCCAAGCGTGCCCCTGGACCCTGTGAAATCCTCATGGTCAATGTGGCCCTTGAGCACGTAGGTGATTGTCTCCTGGCCCCGGTGCGGGTGGTCGGGGAACCCGGCGTCGGGGCTCATGTACCCGTGGTCGAGCATCAAAAACGGTGTAAAGTGGCGGACCTCGTTGGTTCCAATGGACCTTCTCACGCGGGCACCTTGGCCTTCTGCGTGCTCTTGGGCAACGACTGCCTGAACAACAGTGCGGGGTGTAAACTTTTGGCTAGCAGACATGGTGTTGAGTTGTATAGGTGGGCTTGATGTGATTGTGATTTTGAAAAAAGAGAAAACAAATTCATTCCAGGGAAAATTGCGCCTTTATATACACATGCACATGGTTATCCAGATCCTTCTTGCAAGGTCTCGACGCCAACCGCTCCATCGCAGGCAAAGGCAGGACTTGGTGGTTTCAGAACTCAGTTGGTAATATTTTGTAAGAGAAAACGGGATTTTGTAAATGCTGCCTAAGATTTACTAATGTTCAGCCGCACTATACAGCCGTGTGAGTCAGGTGACCTTGCCCAGTATCTTGCCCAAGTATGTCATGAATTATAAACAACTTGTAATGCAATGGATTCGAAGGCTTTGGAACCGGTGCAAATAGCTAGTCTAGCTAACCATTTGATCCGTGCAAAATAAAACGTTGTGCCTATTTGTAATGAGCTCCCATGCTTACTTGCTGGATGATGCTGGCTGGGCCGTTACTGAAATATCTAGTAGAAAATAATTCCTGCATGAATTTAGAAGCGACTCTTGCCAGATTAACTAGTTTTGACGTCTATTTAAATGCAAATTCAAATATATTCTTTTCCGTCAAGAACAAATTCAGGGTTTAAAGAAAATTATATTATGGGTTGGCCAAAAAACTATTTCAGCCTCAGGACTTAAAAATGGCTAGGCTAGTCTCTTATATTTCACCTCCGTTGAAAGTTTTAAGCAACTTGTAACAGGTGCGAGTCTTCAAAGCGGTCTACAAAATTATTGGCATGAATACCCCCGTTTTTTTATAGCCTTACTATAAACAATCGCGACCCGTATGTTCATTCAAACGCCGAGCCCGGTTTCTTGTTCTGAGTACCTTTAAGCTCTAGACCCCATTTGATGCTCCATTAGCCGCTAACTACTATGAATTGTTTGATACAAACTTGAGACTCGTTGTTGGTGAAACGAGACAAGTTAACAAGTAAACTGGCAGATAGATTTGGTTTAAATCTGGGGTAATTGAAAAAAAAAGCATGTTTCTTTAACCTCTCTTGAACAAGTTATTCAGCTGCTTGTCTAGGAATAGCAAAGCTTGTTCATTGCAGTCAACTTTTTTTTTTGCAACCTTTTTCTAAATACCGTAAATCATGATTTACCAACTTGCCGCAAAATTAACGTGTCCTTCAGTCTTTTCCGTGGAACGTTCTCATCACCCGAACTCATGCTGATTCCATAAAGGCCAAACGAGCAAATGTGCTCGCAATGCATCGACTTCTGTATAGAAAGGCAAAGAACACGATTTAAGCTAGATGCGGTACATAACAATCCCACCTTGTTTTGGAGAAAAGTTTCAAACAAGCCAAAAACAAAGCTTCAGGGTTTGCTCAGCGGGGCACAATTAAAAAAACTCTTCTCACCTAATCGTTTTTAAAAACTCATTAATCAATCAGTCAATCAATCACTACAAGTTTTTATTTGGTGCTCATGTTGTAAAGTGCCTTCCTTGCTAGCAATGGCTGCACTAGGCCTAGAACTAGGAAAGTCAGACTGTTGCATTTGCGTTGGTTGTTGAAGGCTCCCCTTGGTTTGGTGTCTTGGACAAGGTCTCACCTTGAGCAAAGGGGACAAACATCCCCAGTCTGTCTTGAATCCTTCGTTCAACTAGTAACAATATCGTACTGTTGTGCTTGTACCTGGGGGAAGAGGAGGATCAATCACCGCTCTTGCCCCATAACTATACTCGCACCGCTGTAACCAACTAACGAGTTTAACTACCACGCGTGATACAAACCAGCAGGAAAGTCCGCCAAAAAAAAAAAAAAAAAAAAAAAAAAAAAAAAAAAAAAAAAAAAAAAAAAGAGCCCATTCCATTGTAACACGAGTTGGCGTTTTTACAAGGCCTTGCGGGACTGAACTGGTCTGGCAGCACTTTACTCTGTTGGTCTTTAACTTCCTGGCTGGCTCACGTCCGTGCCTTTCCATACTAGGTGCCTTGATGGTGTGGACGTGTAACTAGGTGGTGTGTTTGTCTGTCTCGTGACTGCCAAACTGGCCACAGAATTAAAAAAAAAAAAAAAAAGACCTTTGGATTCCCCGGTAAAACTTTGGCGGGTGACCCTGTTTGTGCCAAACGGGCCTGTGCCGCCCAGCACAAGTGCGTGCTGACACGATTGCTGAGTCACGGCGGTACGCACTAACCTGTCACGTTACCCCAAACGGCCCAAAAAAGAGATTTGAATTCACGGAAAAACCAATTTCAGAGCCAGCGGTGGTGGGGGGCCAAAAGGACATCTGCCCACGCAACAAGAAACCGCCCTCCGACTTGTAACGCCAAATGAAACGAGTTACTTGGATCGAATGGTACAAGAGCTGTAGGTACAAAAGGTGAGCCGCTTTCTGAGATAGTTTCCAACAAATTCTAGCCACGCAGGTAAATAATATAAACAAAGGTCCTCAATCAAACCACCATCGTCGGCCGGGTCTTGGGTGGGAGGTTGGTGCAAAATTGCAAAACGAAACATGTTGGCCCATATGGAAAAAATACAAAAAAAAAAAAAAAAAAAAAAAAAAAAAAAAAAAGATTGACCACCAAATCAAGAATGTCCGTGTCCGGGCTCGGCGGTTCACGCGTTTCTCGGACTTTCTTTCAAAAGGCCAAGAACAAGCCCCCGTATTAACTAAACTAACTTATTAACTTGTTGGCCCACCTACAACCGGAACAAACAAACAAACAAACAAACAGGCAGGCAGGCAGGCAGGCAGGCAGGCAGGCAGGAGAGAGCGCCCAGGGGTTTAGGCGCTCGCAATACAAAGTTTTTCCATGAGTAGCCGAAGGAAATAGGACTGGCCTCGGACACGGCCGCACAAGCCTTGTCAAAGCTCGATTATCCGTAGTTGAACAATAAGTTCCTTTTTGTCTTTCCGGGTCGGCCAACGCCACACCTCCGCTGTTTGCTCAAAGCCACCATGATTAACCAACAAATGTCAATCATGATTGCAAATGCAAATACAAAACGAGCCTGGCATCGCGATCCAATGCAACTTTTTTCGTTGGTGAGACACAACAAAAAGGAACTTGTTTTTTGTGGAAATTTGGGGGGGGGCACACCAATATGATTAGGTAATAAATATATTATTACTAAGCATCCCCAGCTTTTAGCGGCGGCAAAACGGGCGCCCTCCCCCTTTTTTTCCAAGGCCCTTTATTACCTAAGCGGCTCATGATTAATAATAATAATAATACGGGATACTTTGATGGGAGGCAAGAGCTGCACTAAGTAACTGCATTGGCCGAAATTGGCCTTGTAAACCAACTAACTACTTAGGTCAATACGTTTTTAATCAATTGAATTTGAAACCCCACAGTTTGTTTTGTTGTTGTGCAAAGTCCAACTAGTTGACCCAGGGTTTGGTGGGCTGTTTATTACCTAAGCAGTGCATTATTAGTCATCAGGTGGGAACCTGTGGGGGGACAGGAATTATTGAAGGAGTATTGACTTGGTACGCCAGGATTATAAACTAGCGAAAAAACTTGGGGAATAGTTACGGGGAAGAACCGAATTGAGAGCATGGATTTAAACTGCGGAATTAAACTACAATCAAGCAAAACCTCAGAAGTAGCCAGTTAAGTAGTTTGAAAAATACCCCAAAGTTGCAACTTGCATGTAACTGGTGATGTTGGATGGCGGGGGGAAACGGCACTGGCGCTCGCTTCACAAGCCACAGAACCATCAACCATCAATCAATCATCAATGATTCATGAATGATTCATGAATGAGTGATCATGGCTAAATCAAGGAGCAGGGGCAGGGACAGTGCCTTTTGCCCAGGCTTTACTGCAGTGCAAGGTCATGGTCATGGTCATGGTCATGGTCATGGTCATGGTCTTTAAATAACGCAGGTGGTCCGCTCGAGAGGTTCTTTTGAAATACGAGTTCTACGATGATATGATACTTAGCTATTAAATCACGGTACATGGTAGTAGTAGTAGTAGTTGAGAGTTATATGTGGCGAAGAAGCATGTCTCGTGAGAACTCCCCCATACAAGGTGGCAGTGGCAAGTGGGATTTTAAACACATGCTCTTTTTCCCCTTGGTGCAGTTCTGTGGGGTGCATGCAAAACAGGACTTTGATGGCCTGGCTTTTGGGCGTTGTCATTGATCGTGCAAGATGCAGTACTTAGTAGCTAGTGGACTTTGGGGTTTGCCGTGGTGGAAAAATACGAGCTTTTTCCAGAAAAAAAAAAAAAAAAAAAAAAAAAAAAAAAAAAAAAAAAAAAAAAAAAAAAAAAAAAAAAAAAACCCAAAAAGTTTACAAAAAAATCTAATCCCAGAGTTTTGTGACGTAAGTTACTTAGTTGCGCTTTTTGTGCCAACTCGATAATTTTTTTTGGGGGAGATCGGCGTGGCGTCTTTCCATCTTGGTTTTAGTTTATTAGGTAATCAAATGTAAATGACTAAGCGAGAAACTGGGGAGGGCCATCATGCAAAAAAGACGGCTCTGAACTTGTGGGGGAAGGGAGAGAGAAAAAAAAGCCAATACCAATCCATCGTTAGTAAAAGCAAAAGAACTCTAGATACAAACTCATGATCGATCCACAAGTTGTTGTGGGACTCGTTCAGGGATTACAAACGGTCTAGCGAAATTGGTGTCAAGCGCGTCTTTTTGGTCCTTGTTTCGGAGAAATCCACAACCCAGCAACGACCTGCGGGCTTGTTTAAACCATGCGTCACCTGTCAACTTTTTTTTTGTGAAAACCCAATCAATAAATTTTGCAGTTTTTCCATCATCAGTGGAGCTTCAATCAATGATAGTTGGCTGGTATCAATGCGTGCGAAAAGAGGGCAATGCAGCAGTTGGGGGAAGGCAAGCGCAAGGCCGTGAGCTACATACTTAACTAGCTAGCTAACTCAGTGCCTGCCTCGACCGGATGCGCCGAGCTCCACAAACGAACCAAAGGTGTGACGTCGTTGCTGTCAAAAAACGGTCCACGGCTTCTTGGCAAAACATCCATCCATCATTATCATGGCTTGTTGGTTTGGCGCCGCCG